>OX420959.1:13197166-13633552 GCA_949091785.1 Polymixis lichenea
ATCTCTTTTATTATGAAATCTTTCCACATCTACACTCATATAGTCTCTCTCAAAATTCTTACAGAAACTCTTCGAGATTTAAGAGTCGTTGGCTAATGCAATTATTGTGTTCATAAATCGTACATTCCTTGAGCCAAATCATTGAACTTCGATATATAAACTAAAAATATCGAGTGGGTGAGATGTTAAGAATGTCATCTCAGTCTAGCAGCGAGATATGTAACACGTATGGGCTGATTTTGTAAGAGTTTTGACGAAAACTGTGATAAATTATTTCATTATATACACGGTTTATTGACGCCAGCACATCAAGCTACCCCAATTTCATTGATATATTTTGATTGATATATGTTCAATTGGGAAAATTTGACAGTTTGGGGTAGCTTGATATGCTGGCGTCTGTACTGAAACACAATTACACGTTAATAGTCCAGACATAACCTTTGTCAGATAACGTGAAGACTATGTTGATTCATGGTTTCTGAAATGGTCTTTCGATGAAAGAACCACACGGATTGAGTGTACCTGTCCAATCAGTGCACGCGTTTGTCAGTAATCATGCAGCTCAAGTCAGAACTTAAGGATCTCAAGTGACATATACCATGCTACTCTTTTGAGTATAAACTCTTCTCTTTTCGGGTTTTGCCGCAGCTGGGCAAAAAGAGTGTCATTCTAAAACTAGTTCTTTTTGCCAGTAAGAATAAATTGTGACTCCATATTCGCTCTTTCCATCGTAGACCTCATCCATCACTTTCTATAAGGCGAGCTGTTCGAGGGCAGGCCCATTCCGTAATAAAAAAATGTCAAAAGTGGTAGGGACTATAATCGCCTCCGTGCCGTAAAGAGTACGTTAAGCCGTTAGTCTCGGCTGTCTTTGACAGTAGTTACGGTCGTCAGAAGCCCGAAAGTCTGTCTCGTGTTACCCACTGACTGGGTTGTGGAGGTCAGATAGGCAGTCGCTCCATGTAAAATACCGGTATTCAGCTGCATCCGACAAAACTGGAAGCCGAACGAAAAATAGTTGGGAAAAGGCTACAAATGATGATGAGTAGGGACTATAATCGGTGAATAGAGAGACTAGAACTTGTTGATCGAGCTTCAAAGACAGTAAAAGCCTCGATGAAGCCCGAAAGCATAGCATAAGCCTATGCATAAGCTATGCTTTCGGGGCTTCATCGAGGTCTTCTTCTTAGCGTGTCGATAGCAATCTAAATACAGTCAACCCAGAATTTGGCTACGATTTTAGCACTTTCAGCAGCGTCCATCAGCTCCTCTAGCGTGCAGACAACAGCACACGCTGGACAAGGTATTAAGTGCCCCATTGTTTGTGGAACAGCACCACTTTTACACTCCAGGGTGGAGGTGGTTTTCTTTACTTCGGCCTACCTGAGTCCGGATCGAGGTTTTGATGACGTGAGAGCATTCAGTTCCTCTCACGCAGAGAAAGCCTGTGAACCAGCAGTGGGAACGTTATAGGATGATCACGCTATCATGAGTGATATCTCTGTATGAGAGGAACTGAATGATCTCACATTCAAACCATGCTAAACTTTATATTAGAAGTAAGATTTCTAGCGAGAAATTTGTTCAGACTCATAGCTGAAGTATCTACTTCATACTTATTCCCTTCTGCCAGAAAACATTTCGCATCAATGTAACCAAGCGACAATATCTAGTGAACGACCCGACGACGTCCCCTTTCCGATAGAAATTCGTGGCTAAAAATAATCAGCGCGAAATGTAACGTCTAGAAATAAAATAACACGGGAAATTATCTCAGCAGACTACTGCCACGCTTTTTAAAACGCCGTGTCACAGCGCGGCCATCTTAAGAAAAAGCGCGCTAAAATTTTGACGTTTGCTTACCTAACCTCTTTTGTGTTGAAACTTTTTTTCACGTCTATGGTCCGAAACTGGCCGTTTGTATTATTCTGACGGAACGTTCTAAAAGCCAAAAATCTGTCAACGTTAGCATTTATGACATTTGAGCTTTTCGATACCAACATTTTTTGCAATCTATTTTTTCTTTGTAATTGTGATATTTTTTAAATGTTAAATGTGATTTCTTCGTATTATCCGGTAAGAGGAGTTGATTGTTTATTTTGACTATGTTTTTCACGCGGAATTGCAGGGAAAAATGGCGATTTTGGTAGTTATAAGAATGTATTTGTTTTACTAAGTGTTACGGCTGGGATTTTCGGTTTACATTCATTCACACGCGGTCTCCCATCGTTGTGATGTGCACTGTACACAATGGTGTATGCTCGGCAACATAGTCGGGGGTGATGAACATGGCATTGTGCCCAATATCGTTATACCTTGCTGTGTTCGATAAAACCCACGTTTACATTGCAAATCTACGTCTATCTTTTTAAATAAAATTCATCAAAATGTTGTTGTATGCGTTGTTCCCACAAAACAGTTATATTTTCTAATAATTCTCTTACAAAACGAATGACCATCGATTGCGTTTAGCATCGACCATTGACAACCCCGCCAAACGAATCTTACAAAATATAAATTATTAATTTAGTAATCGATAAGAATGAACACAATATGAATATGAACATAAATATTTTGAAAATAATTAATAATATAAATACAGTACTTAACAATCTAGTTAATATACGACAAAATATAACATAAATCCGTGCTTTTTTTTTTCTTGATAATTGGGCAGAGGTGTAGCTAAACGTGGGTGTCCTATGTAGTACACCCACGTTTTGGCAGTTATATTTAAGTCCCTGTTTAAGCCTATTGTCATCAACCGAGCTATTGAGAAATTCCAGATAGAAAAACCTAATAACACTTTGCCCGACCTGGGAATCGAACCCAAGACCTCCTCATGCTCAACAGTAGCGCTTGCGACCACTGGACCAACGAGGCTGCATTTTTCTTAGTTAATTAATTTACTAACTAGCTTTTGCCAGCGGCTTCGCCCGCGTGCAGTTCGGAAATTATTCCATGGGAACGTACCACCGGGATAAAAAGTATCTTATATGTTAGTACAGGTTATAAACTATCTGTGTACCAAATTTCATTCGAATACGTTCGGCCATTTTTGCGTGATGGAATGACAAACATTTAAACACACAAACTATCACAGATATAATATTAGGATACTATTGGCCTACCATACTAATGAGGTAAATTTATTATCTTCTAATCCAACCATGCCTTCTTCCATGACTAAATCTATTTAGAAATAGTTCAAAAAGACACCAGCATTTATCCTCTTTATGAAAAACTTTGTATTATAATTGTTTTATAGTTATGGTTATTCTATAGACTTCCAGAAATGTCTGGTCATATTTAAGGATGTGTGTGCTCATCAAACTGGACATCTTTCTCCATGTTCACATGGACGTTATAATACCGCGACGAGGTTTTTATCGCGCAACTGGATTTACAAAATTCGGTGTTGAACCTAGCAATGCGAATGCAACAGAGTTCATTTCAGCGTGCCGAAAAAACACGGTTCGATTTCCAATTCTCAGCGCTAAGCAAAGCGTGAGGGCCCACTCACGGCACGGCAAGGATTTTTTATGTGACGAATAGGAATATAACTTAAATGTAAGACAATAAAATTCAAATTTAAATGATGATGCCTAAGAACGACGGCATGCCTATACCGCGGCATCGTTGCCGTTGAAATTTCAATTTTACTATCATACTATTAAGTTTTATTTCTATTCGTGGCTTTAAAATCCCTTGTCGTGACGTGCCGCGGTGCGCGAAAAATTCCCGCCACGATATTACTACGTCCATGTGAACGTCGACTGTTTATTGGGTCGAGTAAGTATTGAATTGTTTGTGAGACAGCTACAGCGAAACACATATTATTTTGCGATTACGATGTTCGTCGCATGGAGTTAATTTTTCAGTTTGTTAGCCTTTTTTGTCGGAGGGACTTGTGGCTAAGTTATAATAGCCGTAATAGTCGATCGAGCAGTTTAAGCTACGCTTGCTGCGGTTGGTCCGTGGATGGATGACCGTCTTTTTTATGTTGGGAAATCATCAAATAACTTCTCCCGCTCTGGGTGGAGCAGGATGGCGTGTCAGACTTTTACTGACTAAAACCCACCCGTGTTCAGTTGCCTGTGTGCCAGGGGCCACAGTATCTCTTTCGAAGAACCCGTACCCCTGGCAGGCATCAGCCCTTGCGGACCCCACCAGTTGGTGCTGACATCTCTTTGAGGCGCGTGTGGAACACAACGCGCCGTCGACCCGGGCTTGGTCCTTACCGGACAGCGAGCTACCCATTACTCGCCATCCGCAAGCCCGCGCCTACGGTGGCCGGGAATCCCAGGCGATCTCCTGCGGCGGCTAGGGCCGTGAGGGCAGTTTACATGCCAAGACCCGTTCGTGCCTCGGAAAGCACGTTAAACTGTTCGTGGATCATTGACAGTCGTTACGAGTTGTCAGAACCCTGAAACTCTAACAGCCATTCTTACAAATGGGTATCGCCTTACCCAGTAGGGTTGTGGAGGTCAGATAGGCAGTCGCTCCATGTAAAATACTGCTATCCAGCTAAATCCGGTTAGACTGGAAGCCGACCCCAACATAGTTGGGAAAAGGCTAGGCAGATGACGAACTGACCTTCTAACGTTCAAATATTGAAAAATCTTTATCTCGAAACAGTCTTGAGCGAAACTCCAGGTGATATCCATTGATGTGTACAACGTGACGTCAAACGCGGTTAGATGACCTTGGCAGCGTGACGACTGACGTGCAGTGACGTCATCGAACCGGTCATGGAGAACGCAACAACACGCACGTGAACATGGCAATTTAGCTTCCGAAAATGTTAACATACACAGGTGTGCTTTTGGAAAAGTAATCTTAAAACATTTTGAAATTAAGTCCAGTTTACGCTGCAACGTATTTTTATGACTTTTCAATTGTACTCCTTCATTCTGAAAATAAGTTAATTCGTGTTAAAATAAAGTTGATAATTGGAAATGACGATTTCAATGTGGTAGCAGAGTAGTGTTTGCTGTTTTTGTAGTGTTCTATGAATTTGTAGCAGCGTATTGGAATTAAATCGGAAATTGTATTTAGGTATGCGATAGCAACAATCGCGGCTTGTTTGCTGTCATTTTTTGAGGAGTTCTGTTGTCTGTCTCCGAAACGCATCATCAGATCTACATGATTTTTTATGGGACCATTTCGGAATAAACCCCTTTCGAACAAAAAAAAGAATTTTGCAAATTCGTTTATATATGACGCTGTTATGCCCGAACATACTTACATAAAAATATATAGATATATATAAACATGTCCAATTGATAACCTCCTTCTTTTTGAAGTCGGTTAATAAACGGTGAAAGCTGATCGAATCGTTTTTGTCTAATACTTATTGTTTTGATACCATAAATAGTTTTGATTATATTGCAGTGTAGTTTGTTTTATTTAAATACATTAAGTTATTGCTTTGTTATTTTTCGTTTAATATCTAGTATTTAATCGTTTGTCGCACTTGGTTAGTGTCAAACTACTGTAATACTGCACCAACGTACTGTCTAATTACAATACTGTCACACAATTATTTGTCGCACTACCGTAGTGTCGAACTACTGTTGCACAATCGTCGTGATGTCGAGCTTCAGTGTGTCGCACAAGCGTGCATTCGAGCTATGGTGAGTTGCAGTACAGTTTTGTGGCACAAGCGTTAATCGCATATCCATTTGTCGAGCTCACGTAGTACACTCATGTTAATATATTCACACTTAATACCATCTTAATAGACATGACCTTGATATTCAAGTTTGCTTTTTCGTCCAAATGCAAGATCACAAATCTGCATTTGTTTTTCCTCAAACGTCACTCCGACATAAATCACGGCTTGATTCTCGGAAGAGTTGATCAGAGGTGTAACTAGTACACCCACATTTCGCCAGTATGCTTAGCTTTCTATTTCTACGAAGAATAGACAGTTCTTTTTCCATACAAAGTCACATTTCGTTTCTCCATTTTTGACATCACACCGTAGATATCCTTCTACAATCTGTCATTTTGTCTTTTGTTTGTAACGATATTTCTCTAGGTTCTTTTATATGTAGACTATTCCAGAAGAATATTTCTTCCCAAACTGTCAAAATCACTCTGACAACAAACTTTCTACTCGACGGCCACAAAGTATATACGATTAGCTACAAAATCATGATTCGTTTAGTACGCATAAATGTGATGATTGATTGAAGAACACAGCTATCTTCTCCTATTGTACATGATTTAGTTAATAGTCACGTGTATTCTTATCGGTGCTCGTGCTTAGCCTGCAGTTATGTTTTAAGTCCCATGTTGGAGGGGGCGAGCCTGTTGCCGTCAACTGAACACAAATGTAGACTCACATATCCAGATTCCTCTCCTGCAGGGCTGCTACTGAGAAATGTAAATCGAAAGACCTCAATAACACTGCCCGACCTTGGCATCAAACCCAGGACCTCGAGCTCAGCAGTAGTGGATTCAACAACTATAACATCGAAGTAAATCGAAATCGTAGGTATATTTGATTTAATTCCTTCCCGTTATTATGACATTGATAGTTATTCGGTCACATACGAGGAACCAATCCCAGTTGGGAAAAGGTGGAAGATGATTTAAGGGATTCCTGTGTTAATCATGCTCCCAAAATGTGAGAACGTCGTGAAGAAAGTTTCGAGTATGAATGTCGATGGCTATAAGAGTAGAGGGAGACCAAAGAAACGATGGATGGACTGTGTGAATGATGATATGGTTAGAAAGGGTGTGACTACGGAGATGACGACTAATAGAGAAGTGTGGAAGACAATGCCATGTTGCGCCGACCACAAATAAATTGGGATAAGGACTGGAGTATGATGAAGGTCCTAGAATTGACACTCTGCTGGACAGTTTTCATCCAAAAAGGTTCTAGTCTTTTTCGACTTCCTGGTAAAATCTCTGCATATCTCGTCACGATTATCTACGTAAATACAGTCCGTGAAATAAATTAGCTAAATATATTACATAACACATGTGACGCGGATTGCAAAGATATAAGCGATAAAGGTTGATATGACATCTACATTGTGTTTTTAGTATACCACCTTTTGCGGAAGTAAGCAGACGTCGCGTTGCAAATAAATTACTGTAATTATTTCGCGAATGTGCGAGTAAATCTTGCGTTGAAAATTACGGGACTTTCGTGATGTGATTTTTGGCTTATAATGTTGCACTATTTGTGGAAGAAAGGGCACTTATGCTGCACTACAATTTGACTAAGTTCTACAATCAGTCTTACCAAGGAGTATAGCGTGACCCAGTATCAGGATATTGGCGGGCAGACGCTCCATGTAAAATACTTGTATTCAGCTGCATCCGATCAGACTGGAAGCCAACCACAACTAAGTTGGGTAAAGGCTAGCCGAACTGAGGTTATTATATTAGACTACCTAGAAGATGAATCAAAGACAAAAATTACTATTGATATATTTGCCAAATAATATTTACTAGGAAATAAACGTCCCATGTCTAAGTGAGAAAATGGGTGTAAAAACAGCAGTCACGTTTAGAAGTATTCAACTTTTTGTCGCCGTTGAGTTCAAGGTCGCAAAATTAAGACTGCTTTAACGATTCTCTTTCTAGTCTTTATTTAAGACTTGGTCTTGAATCGTGTTTAGTACTACAGTGTTGCCACATTGGCTCTGTGTCGCTGGACTAAATAATGAAACCATGCGAACTGTGCATCATTGAAGTTCATTTTGTCCTTTGACCGAAAATTAGAGCTTTAAAATTCCGATGGTATCTCACCTGGGCCCGTTTGAACCTATAAAATTTCTTGAGTTGTTTAGGGCATAATATTGTTTTTGAAACCAACAATGCTGAATAAGTATCGAGACAACGGCCTATAACCGATTGCATGCCGGAACGTAGATCCACGCGAGACATTGCTTCTGTAATTACCGGCTAGAAGGCGTAAAAAAATAAGTGTCAGTGTCAAAAAGAATGTAGATGCTCCCGCCAAAAAATGTCAATTCGGGAGAACTAATGAAACTAGAGCAAAAGTCGATCTCAGACGTAATTGCTAGGTCAGTGAACTTTGACGTCAGAGAAACACGTGACGTAATATCAGTGACAATGAGTGCTGTGTTAGTGGTACTGAGGAATGTGGTGATGAGATGGGATTATTTGCCGCTTATCTGGGTGCAACTTGTGTTGGTATGTAATTCTGGATTATGTTAAATCCTTATATTAATACGTGAAGCAAAAACTTTGTACTTAGTCCTTTTTACGAAAAAAACACGGACGGAGGAGTACAAAATTTGACACAGTTAAAATTTATATGGAGAAGGAGTGTAGAAAGCGAATATTTTAAAATAATAAATAGTTCCTGCCCGCGACTTCGTCCATGTGAAATCTCTTGCTCTCACTCTGCCAGGGGTGCGGGTTGTTCGAAAGAGATACCGTGGCCCCTGGCACACAGGCAATTGAAGGAACACAGGTGGGTTTTAATCAGTAAAAGTCTGACACGCCCTCCTGCTCCTCCCAGAGCGGGAGAAGTTATTTGATGATTTTTCTCACCCTTAAAAAACAAAAAACTCTTGCTCCCCGACCCATCCCGTCACCTCGAATCACCTGCCGGGTCAAGTACTCGTGATTTTTGGTCAACTTCTAAGGGTCCTGATGATATATAACTTACACCCTTCCTCGATAAATGGGCTATCCAAAACATACAGAATTTTTCAATTCGAACCAGTATTTCTTGAGATTAGCGCGTTCAACCAAACAAACTCTGCAGCTTTAATATATTTCAACCACTAGGACGACCACTAGTTTAAATAAAACTTGGTCCAAATTACTAGGAAGATGACATTGCGTAGTATATTAGTGTAAATGCATTAGAAATACATTAAGGTTTGAATGAATTAAGGTAGAATTTCAACCACTGGGACGACCACTAGTTTAAATAAAACTTGGTCCAAATGACTAGGATGATGACATTACGTAGTACTCACTGACTCGTTTGGTCTAGTCTCTAGTGATTGTAAGCCTGACTGCCGAGCAGGAGGTCCAGGGTTTTGGGTTCGCTTTTTGGAATTTCTCAGTAGCAACATTGAGTCTCGATATCGGCCCCGTTGATGGCAGCCTTTAATGTTCCCGGTGCTGGGACACAGGTCTCTTTTCTTCGAGAGGCGGTAATACACCACGCGGTCCTGGTGCGGCTTGGTCTTCAAATTTTCGGCTCTAGGACATGCCGGTTTCTTCACGGTGGTCATTCACCGTTTTGAGAGCAGTAATTATAAAAATCGCCTGTCTGGGTCCGAACCTAACGCCAGCACTGGTCGCACGAGAAAATCCCATCATAGCCTTCAAAACTGTCTACCACTACTCTTAACAATTCCACAATCACACAAACCATGGAATACTAACCCACTGACCGTGGACGTATTGTCCTTGACACAGTAATTATGTCATCCAATAGATATGACGTAATATAGTGTCATATTATTATCTAGATTTTTGACAGACGTTCCGGGTAGTCAGAGACCCAAACAGTCTGACAACCAGTCTTACCAAGGGGTATCGTGTAACTTATTGAATTCTTTTTTTACCTATGTATGGTAATTTTTTTCAAGGTGCATCGTTTTTACATCTAGTATTAAAAATGTGAATGTTTGTGAGGATGAATGAGTGGATGTGTGTTTGTTACTCTTTCACGCAAAACTACTGAACGGATCTGGATGAAATTTGGCATACAGATAGTTTATAACACATAGGGTACTGGTTTTTATCCCGGTAGTAAGTTCTCGGGAGATAATTTCTGAACTCCACGCCGGCGAAGCTGCTGGCAAAAGCTAGTATTATTTTATAATTAGTGTAAATATTGTAAATGTTTTTTAAAAGAGTAACATTGGAAATTCTTGCCCATTCTTCTCCAAACGAAGTTACCTTTACGATAAGGCGACTAGAATCAATTATATTTTAATGTAAATGTTGACGTTCAAAAGTGCCGTATACAGGGTAAGTTTTTATCCAGTGCGCAAACAGTAACCACGAATTCAGCATATCATTCTAGACCCGTAGGTATTGCACTTTTCTATGAAACAGCTGATTTTTGAATTCTGCATGCTCGGTTCAACACAGAGAGCCGTACATCCAAGTGCGCGAAAAATTCCGCTGCGATTTTATTACGTCCATATAAATGTCGACTTCAAATTTATCGATTATTCAGCGTTATAGCGAAGCGAGTATGCCTTGAAAGAAGTTCAAGGACATGTTCCTATGTTCTGCTTCATCTTCGTCTTTACCTAAATCGAAATAAAGTTGGAAATGCGAAAACTGGCTCAGAGCTAGAATTAAAGTAACTAGTATCGCGTTTTGTAATAAGATTTTTGAGGCAATAATCTCATTCATCTCCTAATATTAGACAGATAGAATAGCCTTTTTCCAAAAAAAAAAAAAAACAACCGATACTTTAATTTCGGAAGGCGGTGAAAAAAAAATCAGCTGTTTCATAGAAAAATGCAATACCTACGCGGTCAAAATGTATGGAACAGCTGATTTTTTTTTTTGTAAAACCGACGAAAAAATTCTGCCCTGGGGGGTCTAGAAAGATATGCTGAATTCATGGTTACAGTTTGCGCACTGGTTAAAAATGTATCCTGCATATGACGGAGCTATGCCAGAACAAACATAAAAAACAATATATAAAATCTCGAATTGATAACCTCCTCAGCCTTTCCAGGAGGAAAGGCTGATTGAAGTTGGTTAAAAAATATGACAAACTAGCTTCTGCCCGCGACTTCGTTCGTGTGAAATTTTGCCCCCGACCCGTCGTGTCGTATCCTATGCCCGCACTATGAACTACTTCGTTTTCACTGAGCGTTCATTCCGACTTTTCTCATTTTTCTCGGCTCCTAAGGGTCGTAGCGTGATGTTAAATAGCCTATGACATTCCTTAAGAATTAGGGTATCAAATGCAAAAATAATTTTCCAAATCCGACTGGTAAGTAGTTCCAGAGATTACTTTCTATAAATAATCTAACAAACTTATTAGTGTGGATTAAAGTTGACATTCGCACGGACGTATAAATATCGCGGCGAGATTTTATCGCGTACTGGATTTTCAACTCTCTGTATTAAGCCGAGCATTGAGAATACAACAGAGTCTATCTTAGCGCGTCGAAAGAACACACAGTTCCATTTTCAACTCTTGGCGCTTAGCAGTACGTTGAAGATCCAGTGCACGAAGTGCCACGTCCGTGAGAAGTTTCACATAGTAAATAAAAATTGTTATGTCATCGCCCCCCTGTCCGGGCCTTCCCCCACTTTACTTGGGACTAACACAGAACTGGTAAAATGTGACTGCACTAAACACCCGTGCCTTACCCTTCGGGGAATATGGTCGTGATGTTATTGGCATTTAAAACGATTCACCAAAAGAATTCCCTAGACCACTGCAGTCAAAAACTCAAACCCTACTCCTTTACAATTCTCGGTCGTGACCCAGAAGCGACCTTAACAAAGTTAACTCCATAAAGTTCCCGCCTTTCCGTCTGTGAATACGGTACACACCCTCCCAATCTTGCACCTAACCACGTGTGCCAGACAACATATATTTATTATCATCAATCGTTACGTAGCTACTGCCGATTGTGAAATTTGGCATCGGTTTTTGGCTTACACCCTTCTTACGGCGCCTGAGTAGTCACCGTCGCGCCATCACAGCGTAAGTCACACGTAATAATGTGTGATCAAACGTAAATAAATTGGGAAAATGCAATTTCCCGCCGGTATAACCTAAACGCCATTTTTCCTCGCGCATTCCGCTGTCAAAATTGACAGCGACCAACTCCTCGCCGAGCAGAGACAATGAAGTGTTGATTTTGTATATGTGTGACCTCTTTTAGGGCTTTGCCCTTTGAAAAATTTTAAGTTTACTATGCGTGTTTAAAAGACGGTTTTTTACAGTGTGTGAGAACTATTTGCAAGATCAAAGGCCGCTCATTGAGATGTAAACTGTTTGTGCATAGACAATTATTGTGCCGTCCAAAGTTTGTGGTTAATAGATAAACTATATAAACTTTTTAAATAACAACCTCTGCAACTGGACAGTGTAACTCAATAAATCAACATTTAATTTTAAAGTAATATAAATTTGACAACTTTAATTTAAAGTTTAAGTGGTGTTTTAGCGAAGTTTCCATCTTTAAAATTTTTAGTATTGACAAGGACACCCCACTTCTGGATCCCTTGTATTCCCGCTCTCCATTTTCCAATACATCTTGATCTATTCTAAGAAATTCAAATTTGAAAACTGTTTAATCTTACCAACCACACGCCACCACATATCTGCATTCAATTTTCGAATTAATCCTGCCTATACACATCGAATACCCTATTTAAAAAAAAAAAGAAACTTGAAAAAAGAATCATAAACCCGACCAAGGAGTTTTCATCTTGCCGTCCGTTACTCTATGATAACTTATTACGAGGCTCTGGTGATATTAGCATGCTTGACAACAGGCTTGATCGCTCTAGGACATGAGGTAAGTCTTAAATACTGTTCTGATATTTGGACTTGACATTCGTTGCCATGCGCACATGTACCAACGCAACAAATCGGCCAGGTGTAGTAACTTGTAAAAGTACCATTATCAAAGCGGACTTAGAAACGGAATAGTTACAGAAATGTTGAACGGCACATGGGCTTGTGGTTAAGTGCCGCACTGGTCGATCGACCAGGTTAAGTGTCAGGTTCGTGGGTGGGTGACCATCTTTACACACCAAGACCCCTCCGTGTCTCGGTAAGCGCGTTAAGCTGTTGATCCCGGCTGTCATTCGTGGATCTTTAACAGTCGTTACGGGTCGTCAGAAGCCCGACAGTCTGACAACCAGTCTTACCAAGGGGTATCGTGTTACCTAGTAAATGGGTCATGAAGGTCAGATAGGCTGCATCCGGTTAGACTGGAAGCCAACCCCAAGATAGATGGGAATAGTCGAGGCAGATGATGATAGTAAATTTTATATACTCCAGGGTAAATGCCTCCCTTTCCTCTTTCCACTTTACACGGTCTACTGCGATTATGGGCCAATCCTTTAAGTATGAGTTAAACTCGTCTCGTCATCTCTTTTTGGTCTTGCCGCGTAGTCATTTCCTGAGATTTGGGATCTAATAAGTGGTGGTTTTTGCGTATTGCTACTCCGATATGCGACAGATTCGGCCAGCTCAGTTCCACTTTAGTCCAGCAGCTGCGTGACCAGCGTCTGCTATTTGTATTTTGGAATGAAGAGTTCCTAATGGGGACTGTGTGTTTGACACCTAGTATACTTCGTCGAGCAGTAATGGCCCAATGATAACCGCTTTACTTATGTTCGAAAAATTGTCTGCTCAACTACGTAGTTAACGCAATGTATGTTGTTGAACTGGCGCTGGCGTTCCCAGCTACCACAAAAGCGTTGCGTATATGTGCGTATGACAAACGAGTGTTGGACCAGTAACCTGAGAGTCTCCTACGGTCCAAGGTGTGGATGTCGAAGGTGCTTCGAGCCGCGGCCACGCAGCGTCGCGCCGCAGCCAACCCGCCCGCACCCGCGACCCTCGCAGCCTCGCCTGCCCCTCGTCGGGGGGCGGACCTATGGGGTCAATACATACCAGGTGGCTATTTATGTATATAGTCCAGATAGTGTAAATTTGAAGAGTTCTCGACGTATTGGCCTTTTAAACTGTTATAAATACAATTCAATTTCTTGATGGACATTACATATCCTCAAAATAACGTAACGTATTAGTCAAATATGAAAGTAAATTTGTACAAACACTTACACGTCAATCATATTTTTTAAACTAGATGAGGTCGGCGTTTCCTATCTGACTACTCTGAAAAGAAAGGCCGAAACAAACTCAGAGGTCATAGTCTCTTAAACTCCAGACAATCTTGGTCAGATCATGTGAAGACCATGTAGATTGGTGTCTGAAATGGTCTTTTGAGGAAAGAACCACACTGATTGAGTGGACCCGTCGAGTCAGTGCACGCATTTGTCGCTAATCGAGCAGTTCAAATCAGAACAAATAGTTACTTATATCACAACTTGAACATAACGTATCTCCCATGACTTTCTTCCTAAGAGCGGCCTCAGACGCGTCCGGTCGGTAACGGTCGCATGTCGCGGCGGGTGGTGTTCAGCGGTCGCGAGCACAGCCGCTATGCGGTGCAGCTCGCGGCGGTGACGTTCGCGCGGATGGTACGCCCCTGCGACGGCAGACGAGGGTAAACGCAGCCTAATTTGCGTTAGGGGTCCCGTGCGGCGCCAAGCGATTGCGCGTCGCGTCTTAGTGCGAAAACTTTACTAAAAAAGAACTTCTGGCGTATTAATTCAACAAAATCGGACCCACGCACTTCTTAGCGCCGAGAAGTGAAAATTCAACGGTGGATTCTCAATACCGAGAATTGAAATCCAGTGCACGAAAAAATTCCGCCGCAATATTACTACGTCCGTGTAAACGTCTACATAAAGCAACGTATTTTTGTTAACTTACATTGAAAAAAATGCAGATTACGCTGCGTTTTCCCCTCGACGGCCTTACACTGTCGCAGCGATTTTCGGTTCCATTTGTGGTGTGAAAATAGATTTTCAAAAATGTTGAATGAATTACTAAAATGTTGAATTCTGAGTGCTTTTTACTAACATTTTAGGCTACATTCCGAATTATGCCATAATCGCTCACATTAATGATTTGCGTCCCGAATTAGATATCACAATTATGACACCTAAGAGTTGTCGACAATTCGGACCGCTCGTGTACCAATAAGCTTATAGATAACAGTGGAGGCAAAACTGTAAATACCTAAGTGAAGACAACTGTAGTCTAACGCTCTCTTTCTAAATACAAACATAAGAGAGAGAAAACAGATGTCACTGTCTCGTTCTTATGCGTGTATTTAGATAGAGAGCGTTAGCCCTCAGTCGTCTTGTCGTGAACGCGCTCACAGTGCTCCTGCTCGCTCAACTTGTTTAAAGTCGACTGAAACACAATAGCACAAATGTCACTTTGACAGCGCTCACGGTGATATCCATTCAGTCATCGGAATGCAGCCGTTACTCTGTGGATTTAGAAATTATAGGTATATGTGAATAAACTAAAACTTCAGCCCTGTATTGTATCAATAAACGAGTACTTTTACGTACACACAAAAATCCAATACGTCAATATTTTTAGTGTTATTGTATTTTCATCCCTATGGAGTTTACAATGTTTTACTTTTTCCTCGGTAAATGGTATACTGGCTTCGAAGTCATTCCATTGTTGTTTTCCATATCTGTAGGAAGATAACTGGTGCTTTGAAGAATTTAGTCTCTGAAGAAAGTTAAAGTTTTCGACTTTCATAGTCAAATTGGTCAAAAGTATCGTTTTGAATTTCTTTTTTTCCATCTTTTTTTGGGAATAGAACTGTTGACGTCATTCGGTAAGTTCTTCAAGAATATTGGTGAGTTATCTCCTAAGCGATCAAAATAAGAATAGACTTTATACTCACTCGTATGAACTTCATATCGATGTATCAGCATTTCACATTAGTGAAGTTACTTCGACAGTTTGAACGACAACTGTCAAAAATGATAGTTCTATTTTTATTCTTATTTTGAATGTTTAAACCATAGACTGCACTGTTTTTGTGTTTTCCTTTTAGTTTTTGTTCAGCATGAAGTTAATCACTTACCCTTTGTGCTTATTGATGCCCTTCGTTCCACTTCCCCAATTATTTTATATAAATTTTCGGTTGCGTTCAATTGTTAACTTGCGTTTGTTTTTTCGTGTATTTAGTGGAACGCATGCGCATAGTGTGTTTGAGAAAGTCGTGCGATTTTTTGTCACAACGCAGTTAAAGTAGTGAAATGGTTCAGAATTTTTACATTGGTAAATTGTTCGACGATTTTGCTTCTCATTTTGCGTTGAACCTTAAAGTGTGTTGCTACTGTAATTTTTTTTCACGATGCGACAAAAAATCTTTACGACTTGAAGAGTTTGACAAAAAATATTGTCTAACAATTATCCGATTGGCAGGAGTTGGCCGGCGGAAAGAGTGGGCCTAGTGGACTTCGGCGGAGCAGCGAGAGATCTGAGTCGGTCTCCGAGGGCCGGACAGAGAAGCAATCGAGTCATAGCAGTGGTAAGCATCAAATAAAAAAAGCTTTGTAACAAAAAAATAAGCCGATGATAAAAGAAACTGACAAGCAAAAAATAAACCTTTTTGTCTAATAAGCTCCAAAATTAATTTAAATTACTAATTTTGAGTCGGCGCCACACTAGCTTACAGGCGCCAAGTAAAATAATGGCAGCTTGATTGATTTTCAGCGTTTTGGTTGTTTGTTTGGCGCCGACTCAGTATTAGGAAATATCATTAATTAGGAGCTTATATAGACTAAAAGGTATTTTTTTTAATTTTCAGTTCCTTTTTCCGCCGATTTAATTCATGAAAAATTTTTTTAGAAGATTTTTTATACACTTGGGGATGGATTTTGTTTTTCGAATTTCAATGGGAACAACATCCAGGTGATTAGGACCTGTTTTGTATTAAATCCAAATTCTGTTCGCTTGGTTATTTATTTGAAAGAAAGAAAAAGTATTTATTGTGACTCGCACACATATCGCAGACACACTATACTTGATAAAAATTAAAGAGAAACTAAAATAAAAACAAAGTCTTGTGCGAGGCCAAAAGGCTCCTATCTTAGCGCGATGCCGAGACATTTAAAAATAAGTGTTGCAGCGCTGGTTTTTTTATTTGGTTAAGGCTATTCGAAAATTGTCAAAAATAATCTCTGGGAATGGTTCAATGTTTCGGTTTTCTATTTACTCTTCCTAACCACAATTTTAACACACCAATCTCTTCCAAATTATACATAAACGACCACCCATCATTTTCCAGGCCTGAACGGTCTCCGCAACATCGGCAACACTTGCTTCATGAACAGCGTTCTACAATGCCTGTCCAACACTAAGCCGCTGCTCGAGTACTTGACTGACGACAAATATAGCGACGATCTCAACACCACGCTGTCGTGTATGAAGGGGGCGCTTATGAAAGGTAAGAAGTGTAATTAGACTCCATTTACCTGAAAGCTAATCCCCCATTTACCCAAAAATAGGGTTCGCATTTAGGGTACAATAGGATTCGACATTTGAGATAAAATAGGACACTACATTTAGCAAAAATAGGATTGAAATTTGGGCAAAATAGGGTTGGCACTGGGGGTCAAATGGATTTGATCTTTGGAGCAAAAATTAAATTTAATTGGTTGTCATTGGACTACCAATCGGATGTATTGACATCCGATGCAAAATACCTCGATTTTAAAAGAAATACTCTTGATTACCTAAACCCCTAAAAAAACAGGGATGACGGAAATAGGGTTGGCATTTGGGGGTAAAATAGGGTTTGGTATTTTGCAAAAATGGGGTTTACATTTGGGCAATATAACGTTGGTGTTTGAGGTTAAATAAGGTTGATATTTGGGGTCAAATGTAGATGACATTTCTAGTAATGTAACCAACTTTTTGTAACAACACCATGATTTTAAAAGTGTCCATGGAGTTTCTTGCCCGTTCTTCTCCATAGGTACCTACGCTTTGGAATGGGCAACTAGCTTCATCTTTCTAACTCACCGACCGTGACAATTCAAAAGTGCCTGTAATTGGTTTATTTAAAATGAATGCTTTGACTTTGAGTAAATATAAATATGTACTTATGGTATGGTATTATCCAGTAACTGGGTTGTGGAGGTCAGATAGGCAGTCGCTCTATGTAAAATACTGGTATTTAGCTGCATCCGGTTAGACTGGAAGCTGACCCTAACATAGTTTAGAAAAGGCAGATAGATGATGATGATTTATGATTACCATTCTTGTTACCATTCGTCTTCTTCCAAGCGTATCGATAGCGATCTAAATACAGTCAGCCCAGAATGTGTCTACGAGCTTGGCACGTTCAGCAGCGTCCATGAGCTCCTGTAGCGTGCAGATATTAAGTGCCCTGTTTATATATTTTTTAAACCCTCATTCTTGTTCCAGCCTTTGGCATAGTGATAAAAGAACTATGGCTGCGCGGCGAGAAGGATGCGGTAGTCAACACGACGGCGCTCAAGTCACAGGTGCAGAGGTTCGCGCCCCGATTCATGGGCTACAGCCAGCAGGATGCGCAGGTAAGCGCACGCTCCACTCGATCTTCAACGCACTGCTGACTGCCGAGAGTTGAAAGTCGAACACTGTGTTTTTGTCGACGCGCTGAGACTCACTCGCGCTGCACTCTGTTGGAATCTCAATGCTCGATTCGACACCCAGAGTTGAAAATCCAATGCGCTTTAAAACCCCGCCGCAATTTTAATACGTCCGTTTGAATATCGAAATAGGTAGGCAGAAGACTTAGGTGCATGCGGTGTAGGAGTTATGATGTTATTTTAAGTTTCTCGTCGGTCTAGTGGTCGCAAGCGCTACTGGTGAGCACGAGGTCCTGGTTTCGATTCCCAGCTCGGGCAGTGTTATTAGGTTTTTCTATCAGGAATTTTCGGAGTCTGGGTCTGTTTTGCGATAAGCTCGTCCCCTATTACATGGGACTTAACATAACTGGCGTCATGTTATGAACATATACATATAAAAAAGATTTCGCGAAAAAAAAAATAGTTTGAATTTACCCAATCAAGGGTAAATACAAGTTTGGGTAATTATGGACCACGGAGTAAATACAAAGAGGAGACGGCCTAAACAACTGTGCACTGTGATTCTCGACTAAGTCCTGACGTCATCAAGTAGGCGTGGCCTTAGTCAGTGTATTGTTGGCGTTCGTCCTGACAAGTAACAAAAACACAGGGCCGCAATGGAATCCAATTATTGTACTGAATATCCCGCACCTGTCTCATAAATGGAAATACTCATAAAAAATACAATCTCCTATAAATTAAATATTCTATCTAAAATAATTTATTTAAAGTACTTTCCCTCTGTGAGACAACTATTATGGTGCATACTAGTTGTCTCACGGAGGGCAAGTAAAGAACAACTACCATACCGTATGGTAGTTGTTGTTTACTTAATTAAAAGTACTTATAGCCTATCTAGTTTATTTAGTTAAATTTTAAATGATGTATGTTCTAGATTTCTTTCCGAAGATAATCTAAGACAGCAATGCATTACAAAAATTAATATCACTATTTCAATTTAAAAAATACGTACCTAGTTGGTCCACAAAACTAATATAAAAAACGGAGTAAGTAACTTACACCCTGGTACGAAAATTCTGAGTACGACCCTGTTGCATCCTGCACTTAGTGACATCTAGTGTGAGATACTTACGTCACTACAAAGTAAAATCTACAGAACGAGCGAGTAGTTTTGCCATTGACCGGTAGATGGAAAATAAAGAAGTGGGCGGGATCTAACACCCCCTCACCCCGCAAATTGTCACGCGTTGTTCCTTATGGAAATCTAATTACACCATCTCCTCTTTGTATTTGCTCCGTGTTATGGACCTACAAAAGTTTGGGTACTTGTCAAAAATGTATAGGAAAATATCAAAACGTCTTAAGCTACTAATTACCCACCACGGTTAAGTATCATAGTAAAAAAGCGTAAACGTACTATGACTAATTCTCCACATCGATCGATCAGGTTAAGCTACACTTGGCCTGGTTGGTCCGTGGATGGGTGACCATATTTATAAACCGCCAACGGCTTCTTAACGTGCCTTCCGAGGCTCGGAGGCCTCTGTAAAGATGGTCACCCATCCACGGTCCAACCGCGGCACTAGCTTAACCTGTTCGATCTACCCGTGCCGCTGTTATTACTTCGTGTATATTGCTAATGTGAACAATGTGTTGTACCCAGGAGTTCCTCCGCTACCTGCTCGAAGGTCTGCACGAGGACGTGAACCGCGTCACCACCAAACCCAAGCCCATACTCACCGAGATCGACGACAATCTGAGGTAATGCATAATCAGCCTATAATGTGTGAGAGGGAGTGGGCCATATTCCACCACGCGGGCCCAGTTCGGGTTGGTAGAGGTGACAACGTCTGTCTTCGAGTTTTTTAATTATACGTAAGTTGGGGCCGCTACCACTGAGCCACCACTGCTTTAACGCCTAAAATTAATAATGAATCAAAATTTAAATTATCTATACAAATAAGTAAATTTTTTTTTTTTTTTTTTTTTTTTTTATTTATTTAAAAGTAATTATACTACAGAGGTGTTACTAAATTCTAAACTCGCCAAACTTTTACGTTTGATGGCGAGAGGCGCTCTTTTTCAGAACAATGAACCACCTTACGAACATAGCTACTACTTATATTTATACTGTTACGGTTTACTCTTGTACAATGTATTTAATTCTGTTTGCTATCCTGTATAAAGTTTTTCAATTTCGTTTTAAGTGATCCCTTACTAATTTTTACTTTTTCTCGTAATAAATCTATTTTGTTAAACACTTTAGGTACCAAATACTTCGATGTTCTCTTACCATAATAATTTGTTATCTGTGGTTGTACTAGTCTGTTCTCTCTAACCCTACGTGTGTTGTACTTGTTTTTAATATTAACTTTATACTTATCACTATAATAATATTCCAGACCTACCAAATAATCCACTTTTTTATCTATCGGCATAATTTTACAGATGGGGAATAACTTATCATACTCTTTGTTACACTTATCTTTAACATTTTTACTGACTAGAAACTTTATCAGTCTTACTTGTATGTCTTTAATATCTCTTAAATATGTTATAAAGGTTCGCCCGTACACAAGGAGTCCATAGCTTATTAGCGAATCGGCAAGTGCGAAATACACAATTCTTAAAGTCTGTTTGTTCAATACATTTTTTAAGTGGTAAAACTTACTTAGCACCAATCTTAGCCTATTACAAATGGAATTTACATGTAGTCTCCAATTAAAGTTCTTATCTATTGTTAGACCCAAATATTTAAATTTATCTACAAAATCCAATTTTGCACAGTTACAATTACATTTATTTCTATGCAAACATTCGTATGTATGTCCTACCACTGTGAGATACTCATTCTTTACAGATTTAGCATTTCGATTGTAGTATCGAATTGTAGTGTCTGTTTGTGATATCAAAATAACAGTTTTTTACTAAATGCTTATGAAGTATATACGGTGCATTTTTTTATATTTTGTGTTGGTTTGTTCCGGCTAATCTCCGAATTGACTGGACTGATTTTGACGGGACTTTGACTGATAGATAGCTGTAGTAGTAAGGAGTAATATAGGCTAGTACTTTCTTAGTAATATCTGTTCACGCGGGCGATGCCGCGAGCTGCATCTAGTTTCACGTAAACCTACTATTTAGTAGTAGGTTTACGTGAAACTAGCTGCAAAAAAAAACACGGGTATAAAAAAAACACGATATGTATTGTAACAACTCAAATGTTTGTTTATTTCTTTGGTACTATTGTTCGTCGAATCTTTGAGCTCCTTATGTTCTGAGTTGAGCTGCACGATTACTGACAAATGCGTGCATTGTCTCGACGGGTCCACTCAATCTGTGTGGTTCTGTCGTCAAAAGACCATTTCAGACGCTAATCTACATTGTCTTCACATGATCTGACCAATATTATGTCAGGAATTTAAAGAGACTATGATCTCTGAGTTTGTTTCAGCGTTTTTTTCTCAGAGTAGTCAGATTGGAAACGCCGGCCTCATCTAGTTTTAAAAATATGATTGACGTGTAAAAGTGTTTGTACAAACCTAGTTAATTGTTTTTTATCATTTATCTTCTCACTCCTAAGTGTTAAAAAAAAACAAATACGTATTACTTAACACTGTAATTTTAAATCATTGTAAAAGCCAATTGTTTTTAAAAGAGTAACCGTGGAGTTTCTTGCCGGCTCTTCTCCATAGGAAGCGATAAATTGGAACCGTGCATCTAGCTTCTGACGTCTCATAAGTGTGTATGTAGGCTTATGGGAAATGAAATATTTTGATTTGAACTCCATTTTTAACTGACCTATGTGTTTCGTTCCAGCGATTCAGCAAAGGCCTCTGAAGCGTGGAACCGTTACCTGCGCATGGAGGACAGTCGAGTGGGCGACATCTTCGTGGGACAACTCAAGTCCACGCTTCGCTGCACGCACTGCAACCACGACAGCGTTACCTTCGATCCCTTCTGGGACCTTAGGTAACACAAGAGACACCATTATTTGTAGAAAAACTAAAAGAATTTTTTCAAGAATAACATATTCTCCTACGACCTATTGGACCTATTTAGGACTAGGTTTTGTGGCTTAGTAATATTAGCCGCACGCTTCGATCGATCACGTTAAGCTACACTTACCGCGGTTGGTCCGTAGACGGGTGACAATCTTTACATACCAAGACCCCTCCGTGCTTTGGAAAACACGTTAAGCCGTTGGTCCCGCCCGTCATTCGTGGATCTTTGAGAGTCGTTACGGGTCGTCAGAAGCCCGATTCTAGAGTGCTAATAAACCACTAAAAAAACAACATATTTATTTAATCGATTAGTGCCATAGAATTGCATTTAAATTTCCAAATTTCGTGCGTAATTTGACGAAAACGCTGGACGCAATGGACACCATCTTGCTCTGTAGGTATGATGTCAGTTTGCTTTATGAACAAAATATGCGCTGATGTTGTATAAAATAATTGTTTATCATTTAAAAAAAAAAAAATATTTTTCTACTTCTCGTTGGTTTGCTGTTCCTGAATGCAAAATATTATTTAAATAAGAAAATAATAACAGTACGAAGTTGCTCAGTTGACATGCCGTATGACGTAATAACATGGCGGCGACTATTTCATGGTGTTCAAAAACAGATAAAAAAACTGCAATCTTCAAATTGTATTTTAAAATTTATTTTGTTGTTTCATGTATTTATGGAAATCAGTCATATTATTATGTTATGTATTTGTCCCCAGTTTGTCGATCCCGTCGCGCACAGGCAATATGAAGCTACAACAGTGCCTGTCGCACTTCACTCGCGAAGAAGAGATGGACGGCGACGAGAAACCGGTTAGTATTCATAACAGGGTATTACACCCATTCTGAAAAGTGTGTTAATTAGATTCGAAAATGCTAATAAATCACTAAAAAGAACACAATATTTTGATTTAATCGATTAGTGCAATAAAAATGCATTTAAATTTTACATTTTCATATTTCGCGCCTAATTTTACGAAAACGCTGAATGCAGTGGACGCCATATTGGTCTGTGGGTATGACGTCAGTTTGCTGTGTAAACAAATGCGCTGATATTTTGTATGATAATTGATTATAATTTAAAAAATGAGTAATATTTTCTACTTATCTTTGGTTTGCTGTTCCTTTATGTAAGATATTATTTCAATAAAAAATTACTTCGGTTACGAAAATAATAAAAGTACAAAGTCGTTCAGTTGATTAGTTTATACAGCGGTATGACGTAATAACATGGCGGCTGCTATTTCATGGTGTTCAAAAACAGATTAAAAATACTGTAATCTTTGAATTGAATTTTAACATTTATTTTCTTATTTCATGAACTAAAACTAACATTTTCCGACTGCCTTTTGTCTAAGCAATCTCAATAATATACTTTTAGATTTTTTCTCTTAAAGAGTAAAATACCTATTATGAAAGAAATCAAATTAAATTAGCTGGCAATACTTTACCCCCATGTGCTGGGTATCAATATCGAAAACGAGTGAAACAAAATAAAATAAAAATTCATCATTCGCTGGGCGAAGGTCAATGCCCGTAATCGATCAGCTGTTTTTGTAATTTTTCGAGGAACGTAGATATGTTTTACCAATTTCCAAAAACCAAAGCATAATAGTCGCTTGGTTGTCGTAATATTATTTCATTAGTTTTCAATATTGATAGCCAACACGTGGTTAAAGTATTGCCAGCTAATTTAATTTGACCCTTTTTCCGAAAATTACGCGGACGGAGGAGTATGAAATTTGTCCCACATACACACATAAACAGTCTATAATGCTGGGACACAGGCCTCCTCTCGATGAGAGGGAGGAAATTTGTCAAAGTTGAAGTTTATATGAAGGTGTGCAGAAAGCTAATACTTTTAAATAATTCAAACTTAAAATTTAAATGAATTATGGTTGAATTTCGACCACTGGGCGACCAACTAGTGGTACATTATGATACAAGTGTGCTATAATTGGTGTTGGTAATTACACTCTAGTCGAGGAGCAGAGTGTGTAACGACGAATGCACACGCGTTTCACGCGACGTTTTTCAACACATTTGCGAGAAAAAATCAACGGAGTTGCAAAAAATACACTACAAAGACAATTATTTTAATTTCGGAAGTCGGTGGCAAAAAAACTAAATGAACACCGAAGACACTTCTGAAATTTAAGTTGTTCTACGCTTAAAGTGTTTTTTTTTTATTATTATTTTGATTGTGTTTATTTAAAACGTTAACAACTCAATCTCTCGACTCTCTTCATAAATTTACCTGTTGGATAGTCAATCAATAATAAAATAATGGTGTGTTTCAGACATGTTCGAAGTGCGGCGTCCGCAGAAAGTGTCTCAAATGGCTCACCGTCCAGAAGTTCCCGCAAGTGCTCGTCATTCATCTCAAGAGGTAACACATATATCTATACACCATCGCGGTTTCGTTAACTACTTCCAAGGGCCTTCTCATACTTATTACTATAAAGACCTTAATTGCACTATCAATCAGAATCTGCACAATTTTGCTAATCCGTTTCTTAATCTTTTTTCTCCTGGCTATTATCCCAATTTATTTGGGCCCAGCCCTCCTAGTACTTCTGCGACACACCGTACTCTCGTGTATTTTAGCGACTTCAAAAGTACCACGGATATATTCGTTTCTTATGTGATCCATTTTCGAAACGCCACCAGACCAGCGTAGCATCTTCATCTCTGTGGTGTGAATTTTCTGTTTATTTGTCTTCCTCATCGGCCAGCAGTCAGATCCGTTTCTTAATATGTTCGAAAAAAATGTGCGCTCAGCAACGTAAATAACGTAATGAATGTTGTTAAACTGTCAAAATTAAAGCCATCTCTACTGGTAGTGTGTAGCGGCATCTACATCGGTACATACGAACTACGCATCACACTGACGTCACGCTAAATCCTGCATCGCGCAAGCACAGTTTACCGCTCGACTAATATAAATATACAACATGTAACATAATTAACGCTCCCAGCCGCTGGTCGTCATCCACCGGGCCTCCCCCAGGAAACTGAGGGTCTCACCTGGTGATGACCACCGGGATGCCGAGAAATAAGCGGCGTTGTGTACCAATAGAGAGACGAACAGCAGTTATTCACATGGCTTACGCTTGCAAGCACGCAGCGTGACCCCAACTGTTCCATGTGAAGGCGAACAGCAAGAGGGGCCTGTGGTTACAGGCCACGGTTAAGCAACCGCAGTCAGGGGGCGACGCCCCGACACCGCTCGCCATGCCCCCTTGCGGAGGCGTCGCGACTTCCCGGATTGTAATTAACACAAAACCTCATACACCCCATTAGAGTATTGAATTACAAGCATAGTACAATGACCAACAATTTTATTATTAAGCTAAACTATTACAATTTGAAAATAGCATTAATGTTGAGGACATTACATTATGCATTTAAAATTGAGTCTAATTGCCTCCATCGGCGGTAGGTATGGTAAAATACATAATTTAAAAAAAAACATTTTAATTTACCGAAATCGATTCAGTAGTCAATTATGAGAAAAGTAGTTTGTACTTTCAGGACTGGGCAGTAGCTACCAGACGCAACCCCCGTCTGGTCAGAGGATCCTCCCTGCACTATAGAGGATGAATGAGCCTTACACTCTGTTCCTTATATCTTCAAAGGTGGAATATTGGATGATTGTTACTCAATAACGAAAAAACGGCTGAATGGATATGAATTAAATTTGACACACAGATAGATTATAACCTGGATTAAAACATAAGATACTTTTGTCCCGGTAGTATAGGTCCCGTCACGTAAAAAGAACGCTGAGCGACAGTGGAGGGTATGTTTCTGCGCACGGGTACAGTCCCGTTCTAAATTTCTAGGCTATTGTTTTATAATATACGAGTAATTCTTTTATTGTGGAATCATAATACCTGGCTGGAATTAAAAATAGATAATTTTCACTTGAGCATTATTTTTTATTTTGATCTTTAAGTATAAAGTACGTTGAACTTAACAAGAAAACATAAGCTAAGGGTGACACGCCGTCCATTAAATCGTCTTGATGCATTTCCGTTTGATGCATTGTTTTAAATTATCAACTGCTCCTTTTTCAGGTTCATTCTTCATTTAACTATAAACATTATTAATCATTTTTCTTTCCTTCCTTTTTAAAACCATGGTCGCGTCGTGTAAAGAAAGTTGTGTGCGCGACTGTATTTTGGGAGCGAACGAAGCGTGTTCTCAACGCGGGAAGCATGTTTCAACTGACGAACCAATAGCGTGCGCGCACAGAAATACGGGCGTAGCATTCCCCCGCGCGCCCCCTTCTTACCACCAATTTGATCGATAAATAGCTCAGTGCGCAGGTTCAAAGCCAGCGTTCTTTTTACGTGACGGGACCTATACGTTCCTGTGGGATAACTTTCGGCCTCCACGCGGGCGTAGCCGCTGGCAAAACCTAATAAGGCTATCTTTTCTTTCTTCTATGATAAACGGCACCTTCATTTCTACCTTATGACCTCGGAGTTTGTTTCGGCATTTCTTTTCAGGGATCAGTCAGCTAGGAAATACCGGCGCCATCTTGTTTTTAAAATATTGACGTGTAAAAGTGTCATATAAGATGTACTTACATAAATAATTAAACATTTCCAGGTTCTCTCCAACGGAGCGCTTCCGTGGCAAATTGAACGTGCTGGTGGAGTTTCCACTGAACAACCTGGACATGTCGCCCTTCGCAGCAACCAGAGGCAACCCGGCCATCTACAACCTATACGCTGTCAGCAACCATTCAGGTACAGGCACACATTACAGCTTTGTTTCTGGGATGTCTATCGTCTATCTATGGTCTTTGGTCTCGAGAGCACTGGCTTAGTGGTTCGAACCCAGACAAACCCTCTACAAAGCATTTATTTCAAACTGTGCTCGCCCAGTGGTCGAAATTCAACCATAATTCATGCTCTTGCTTCACGTATTAATATATTTTAAATAAATCGTTCTCGTTCCATCATAAACCTCATCAATCGCTTTTATGGCGAGGTCAGGCGTGGTCGAAGCCAAGAGCAAGCCCATTCAGCAATAAAAAATAAGAAAAAAAACTGACATAAATACGGTTATATTACGTATAGTTTATGGTTCGTCCGCAGGTACGACGTACTCTGGCCACTACACGGCGTACTGCAAGCATCCCTACAACGGCGACTGGCACGAGTATAACGACTCCAGGTAACATATAATTCATGTCCGGCCGAAAACGAAAAATGATTTAGACATTAAAAAATATTAATATTTTCGTAATTAGCGTGTGTATACGCGTTAAGAAAAAATACAACATAACAAGGATTTACAGCTTCAAAACAAAATCGAGTCCGTTTATGTCACCCGAGAGAAACCGCGAGTGGACTCGATTAACCCTGAAGTTAGCCGGTCGACATCTAATATTACCGAACATTACGAAGTATGCCGAATAACGCCCGAACTACTAATTTTCGGCTGGTTTATGGGAGAAAAATTTCGTCGGTTGTTAAAAAGAAAAATAGCTTTTTCTCACTATTTACCGCGTAGAGGTACGTTACAGTCATACAGCAGTTTTTTAAATAAACGCTGAGAAATATCTACGCTAGGCGTCTAGAATCATGTGCTTAAATCTTAGTCATTATTTTTAAATAATAATTATGGTAATCGTGCATTTCTTGTAACCACAACCTCCATCCTTCCAGAGTAAGCCCAATCAACAGTCGTAACGTGGTGTCGTCGGAAGCCTACGTGCTGTTCTACGAGCTGCAGCGGCACACGTAGCACGTGACGCGGGCGCGCGCGCTGTGACGTCAGCGTGTGCCGGCGAGTGCGTGGTGGTGACGGCGCCGGCCGGTATGGTAGGGCTTCAAAGTGCAAAATCAACAGTACATAGTCAAATTAGGCTGAGAATCGGCATTTTTTGTACGTCAAAATTTTATAAGACGGTCCAGAGCCACTTCCTAGTTCTTTAGCTGGGAAGAAGGAAGTTAGGCAACAAACTGTCCTGCGGCACAGCTGTCTATTCAGTGGGGTTGAAGTCCAGTCATTTATAAAAAAGAAAGAAAATTGATTTAGCACTGACTAAAAAGGCACATAATTTACAGCAAAATAATAAAAATAAAATCCAACAAAAAATGCAAAGTGCGTCAAAGTGTGCCTCACGGCTGCGCTAAAAAGGCCCAGTTCAGAATAAATGCCAGATAACTAGTGCCTGACGCCGCCGGTTTTCAACTGGTTTTTCTTACAACTATAGCTGTTCTAAAAATATCAGATAAAAGTGTAAACAAAGCTTTTCCAAGTTACATCCTTACACTATCACTCGCTAAAACGAATTAAAAACAAGTGTCATCCGTATTTAGAAAATATATTCTTTATAGGGTCAAATTGAATTAGCTGGCAATACTTTACCCACGTGTTGAATTGCGATATCGATAAGTAATAAAACAATAAAAAAACAACAAAAAAAAATGTTTCATCATTTGATGGGCAAAGGTCAATGCCCGTAATCGGTCAGCTTTTTTGTAGTTTTCGTGGAATGTAGATACTGTTTTACGAATTTTCAAAACCAAATAAAACAGTAATTTGGTTGCCATAATGTACATATCACAATGTCATTTAAAGTTTTCAACAAAATTCGAAAACAATTATTTTGTTGTTTTTTTTTTATTTTATTAGTTTTCGATGTCGATAAAGTATTATATAAATATAACAAGTATTAAATTTAATTTGACCCTGTATGGTAATGAATAAACTCTCAAAATGCTACAAACATTTTATATTCCAACAACACAGCCCAAGCATCTTTTGACGCGTGGAACTGACGCCGCCATTTTGATTTTTGAAATTGAATTATGAATGCGCGTAATATTTATATTAAATGCGAATTCAATATTCGCATTTTATATAAATATTACGCGCAACTTTCTTATTTTTGTCTTTCCTATGAACCTTCTCTTGACAATAAAAAACAACAAAAAAGGAATTAGCAAAATTGGTCCAGCCATTCACGTGTGATGCCGTGACCAAGTGAGAAAGGGATTCATTTTTATAATAGACAATGTAGGCAACTGTCAAAATTGATTCGAATTTTTGACATCTGAACGTCAAATACTGGTGTAAATTACTAATTTTTTAAATGACGTACGCTAATAAATGACGGCAAAACCGTAGCTTGAAGAGTTATTTTGAAATTATGATATCTTCCAAGTCTTCGTTCTACCATACCGGCCCCGCCTTATGATGTCATAACCCACGGTATGACTGCAAATTAAAAAATTGTACAAGTATATTGAGAAGTAAGAAGATTACGCAAAATTTGTACAAGTTAGCATTATTGATACGATATACATAGAAATTTACACGAGTAAGTCGGTTTTGCCTTTGTAGTGATACAAATTTTTGAATTGGCAAAAATAAATACAAGTAAATTGCTGCTGGCGATACCGGTCAATGACCCACCTGCATTTTATTACAAATTCTACTTAAACTCACGCTTACTTCTGTTCCCGTGGGGGTAGGCAGGAAGTACTCGCTGACCGGTTGATGATGGATCTATAGACAACATTATTTCGTTCTTCATACATTTTTTTATATTTGTATCACTACAAGTTCCAAGTCCTTAGCAACAGTACATAAAAATATTTATTTTAACACAAAACAAATTGCCGTGATAGCAAAATTGTAGCCTTTATACATGTTAAATACTGTCTTCTTACTTCCGTTAGTATTGTGGCGCCATCTAGTAGCCAAAAGATGTACAAAATCAGTTAAGTTTCAAGTTTTGGGAAGGTTCAAATGATTGTGGAATCAACCGGATCCCAATATATGATCACAAGACTTCGATATTTCGAGTTTTCCGGAATAATTTAGGACTCAATCAATAATCAAATCAAAAACATGATTGCAAATAATGCAAGCTATAATTGTTACCTCACTACAAAAAGGGTTATATTATGACTTGAAATTTTGTATATTCTTTCGACTACTAGATGGCGCTATAATAAATTGTGATGATGAATCTGGTCGCTAGATGGCTTTGTTATAAAATCTGTTGTTTTATAAACTTGGTCAATGCAATAAACTTGGTTGTTAGTATATCTTGGCAGTAGTATATTATATGAGAAAGAGATCATAGCACGCAATACGTTTGAGTGAGAAAAGGACAAAGATAATTATTTTTTGTCCTTATTCTTGACCAAAAACTGTCTCAGTTTGACATTTTTTTAGATGAAAAAGGAAAGGAAATATTACTGTCCTACTGCAAGTCAGGGGCCTCTTCTCAAACAGAGAAGAACGAACATTGATCATCACTGGGAGTTGACATTTTCAGACTTATATTTTTATAAGTTCAGATTTGTCAGGCATTAGGATCGCCCTTACTGGCTATACCTTTCGGGGAATAGAAGCGTGATGCTATGTATGTCAAGATATACTAAGCAGTCAATGTACATAAGTTATGGAGCAGATTTGATTAGATAGCTAAAGATATGTTTAATTTATTATTTAATAATAATAATTGTATTAATTTATTATTATTTTTTACAGTGATGTGTCGTGGTTTTGTCTTAAAACATCTTTTTTCTCTACTGGCTAGGAATTTACCTAGTATGTTGGGACTCTGAATTAACATGTTTTTTAAAACGGGATCGTTAAAGTATTTCTAATTAGATAAATATATAGATAAATATTTTATCAGAAATACCTACATTTTAGATCTTAATTTTCTACAACTGCTATGATTCGTAGTTATTTTGAATAAAGGATGAATTAGGCAAAAACACGATACAGCACTTACATCGTTGCCATTTTTCACAGCCCTCCCCTCATAATTTATTTACTAAAAAAATACTTATAATTATTGTTACTATAATTGTTTTTTTTCTAATTTTGATAGATAGCGCTTTTTCGAAAGTAAATGTGTGGTTGTAAGATAGATATTATTATGCATTTTTATTATCGTGTTATGTTACGGTTACTGCTCGGTTGCCTGTTAACGATTTTCGATAAAAATCGGTTAAATTTTAACCTGTAGCTGCATTTTTATTTAAAATGTTCAAATTAGTAAAATATTGTGATCAAGCTTGCCTTGAACTTAGTCAATTATAATGGCTTTTTTATTAATTTAATTATTTTAAAAAATCTAGTTTACAGGCAGCTAAGCATCATACAAGTTCCTCAAACATTATCAACCGTTAAAAATAAATCATGTTACATGTCGAACGTATGGCATTTTGTTTCTATTTATAAATACGTGCGTCTTGTTCGACGGCTCAGCGGCGACTGACCGATCCGTCGCGGATGATCCGCGTCCGCGCGTCACTCCGTCGTCAATATATGGTATTTACGTTACTAAATGCTTTAGTAATAACATATTACCATTCGAATGATAATTATGGTACAAAAATAATGTAAAATCAAGTTATTAAGGTCGATATTTGAATGCGTTGGGGCGTGAGTTTTGACTGTTATATTATTTTGAAATGTTTTATGATCAAATTGCTCATTCAGTAGTAGAGCTCTGTGTAGGAGCTCGTCCGGAAGTACTAACATAAGACTAAGTGCGCACTACGATATTTAATCATTCTGATAAATAATGGCCAATCTGTGAAAAATATCGATACTAGAATCTGCGCTCTGCGGCAAAAGTTGCTTGAAAAATTAATTGCGTTTGCGATTTTATTTCGCATGGCAGTGCGCGCTTAGCCTTGTATCAATTTCTGCCTCCTAGCCGCGTTGTTGTATTCCGGTTTAAAATGACCGTACATTTTAAATGGTTACATTATAGCCACATTTTTAACTTCTAGTAGTATAGGTACGCGGTAACCATTTTGTTTCGGCATAGCTATTTACAACCGTTCGATACGCTTCCGTGCCGAATCGAACAACAATCAATGTTATCAAAGTAGTCCTCTAAAGGCGGTTATCAAATAAAATACAACTGAAAATTATTGTCAATTCAACTTTTATCTACTTATGTATTTATCTAAATGTGTGATAGATTTACTCCAGTACTAATAATTATTGTATTATAAAAAATATTTTATTTAAATAAAATAAATAATATGACAGTTCAAACTCCTAAACTGCGGGTTAGAATAGTGTGTTCAAAATATATATATTATTATATGAATTGTTAATGCTTGTCTTGATATACGGAACCGCTGGTAACTTAGCTTAAAAATAAATAAACGTATTTTGTAATTTGATAGAGATCTCTAAAAGTTAGTCTTACATACGTATTCATAAATTTTGTAATGGAAATAGGCTCACCTCCTGTTACATGGGACTTAAACAAAACTGGCGAAATTTGTGTTTACTATACACCTCTGCTTATACCCTTCGTGGTACACAAACGTGATGTTATGTTAATTTTCTCTGTACAGAGGATTTTTTTATTGAAATTATAGTTTATATTTTATTTTTGTACCAAAATAATTGTACAAAAATAATAATATTTCTCACCCGTCCATTAAAGGTTAGTGCAAGGAAATGAAACAAACTCAATCTCAAAATAAACATAAGTTATTTATTATAGAAAATATTCAATCGGTCCATATTTATAGTTAATTTATCTAGTCCATCATTACTGTGTATAGTTTTCTCCCCATAGTTTCTTATTTATAAAGCAGTTTTTTTTAGTGAAGTTGTTGATATTATAGTATTTATACAATTAGATTTTATATAGCAAATACCTGGATTTTTGTACTTTTATGAATACCTATTTATTATGTAACTAAAGTACAACGCTGTTTAAACATCACTTCAAGTTATAAAAACAAAGTTCGTCTTTGTCTCACATCGTCTCTGTATTAAACCCTATGGGCCAGTCAGTATCTCGAACGGAAAACTATGAGCCAGTATCTCAAGCGAAAAACCCTATGGGCCAGCATCTCGAGCGAAAACGTTCACAAAATTAATTTGAAAAAATTGTCAAACGCATATAACGTGCACCTGGCTGAATGATTTTTCAACCGCCAATCGCAGGGGTTTCCTCGCGCTTGACAATTTAACCCGTCTGTCTTCTTCATCGTGGACCTCATCCATCGCTTTCTAGCAGGCGTGTCGAGGTCTAGAGCAAGCTCATTCAGCAAAAAAAAAGTAGAAAGTGGCCCGATCTCTCATATTTCTGCCCCGGGTACCTCCCCACGGACGCGCACCTTCCATCCTGCTCTGCATGCTCTGTTACCTGTGCATTTGATGATCTTATGACTGCAAACGATTGCGGCCAAAGATTTTTGACCTTTTTACCATCGGTACGCTAAAAAGAATACTATTGACAATTCACTTCAAATACGTTTCCACGGTTCCATGATTACGGAATAGACAAAGAGGCCAATTCTCGTAATTAAAAACGTTCAAAATCTAGTCGCATTTCATCTCGGCGACAAACACAAATGTCTAAAATGTATGAAACTCGAGGTATTTTTGACAGATTGAAACTGAGGTCAGACTGTGAACGTTCTTAAAATTGAGAGAATTGCTCCTCTGTTGTACTTTATTTTTTCTAGCCCATTCTTCTTAAGGTAGGTCTCGAAAATCTTTGGATACGTATGTAATACATAAGGGAAGTGTCGTTTATCTATTTTTACAAAAGTTTCTAACCTAGTTATAATGCCGATAGTTAAGAATGCTTTGACGTCGCGCTTACATCCGCCTTAGTCAATGGTTAGTGTAAAAATATAGCTAAATATAGCCCGGTGTCGGCATTCGGCCTCGGATAGCCGAATTCGGCCACAGTTTTAGCCGAATTCGGCTTCCGAAACTCGATGTAAACGCGACTTTCAGCGTGGTTGTTTTCTTTTTTTCTATAATTTTATCATTGTTATATTGTTTTTAACTTGAAAAGTTCGCTGGAATCTTAATTTTAACCAAAGAATTGCTAAATCGTAGTGTTTCTGTATTAATGATAAATAAAAATAATTTATTGTAATAATTATTATTTATAAATTGTAAAATCGTCGGCGCTCGTCGACTATTTATGTAAAAATACGTAACAGATTACTATTATATAAATATATATTTAAAGAGTAAATTATTATTTAAGGTGTTTTATTTTTGCCATATTGTGTCCCTATGTAAAATACTGGTACCAACTCGGCTGCATCCGGTTAGACTGGAAGCCAACCTCAACATAGTTGGGAAGAGGCAGATGATAATGATTTTATATCCACTACTAAGTTGAAACATTTAGTAAGACACTTAAATTTTATTTAATTGTGTAGCTTGTTCTGTATTTACAATTTGACACTCGCAGTAATATAGATTAGGAACATGTATTTTCTCCCACACTCCTCTATCAGTCGTCATCTCCGTAGTCACACCCTTTCTAACCATATCATCATTCACACAGTCCATCCATCGTTTCTTTGGTCTCCCTCTACTCTTATAGCCATCGACATTCATACTCAAAACATTCTTCACGACGTTTTCGTCATTCCTCCGCATCACATGCCCATACCATGACAGCCGATTTCCACAACTTTTCAGTTTCATCCGTGTAATGCACTCCAACATTGCCACTTAACATTCTCATCTCAGCTACATGCAATTGTCTTTCATTCAACCCTTTTGCGGCCCAACATTCTGACCCTTAAGTGTAAGGGGAATGTGGGAGTCGCAGATTGTTCCCGTGACCTGCCGCCATTTCATCCATCCTGTGTTCATTCTGTACTTTACCGTCCGATCTACTTCGCCATCGCTTTGCATGAGTGAACCGAGATACCGAAAGTCGGAGCAGACTAGGAGAAGCGCGCCATCAAGCGCTATGGCTCCAGAACTGGAGACGCCGACGAAATCGCAAAACATATGTTCAGTTTTGGTTCTGCTGATTTTCAAGCCAACATTCTCCAGCTTCTTTTGCCACTTCTCCAATCTACTCTGGATCTCGGATACATCTTCACCGACAAGAACAATGTCATCGGCAAAGAACATGCACCAGGGTGCCTCTTCCTGTATGTCCGACGTCAGAGCGTCCATGATCATGAACACGAAGAGGTAAGGCCTTAAAGCCGATCCCTGGTGCAAGCCTACAGCCACATTGAACTCGTCGATATTGCCTGCCAGCACCCGACCGGACGTAGATACGAGATTGACTGTAAATGGCACAAATAACTCTACATACTTCCCGGGCAACCCTTTCTCTTTCAAGGTCCACCACAACAAATCCCGAGGTACCCTATCATACGCTTTCTCCAGATCAATGAACACCATTTGAAAGTTCTTGTGTGCACGTCTGTACTGCTCGCACGATTGGCGGAGTGCAAAAGTGGCGTCCATTATTCCTTGACCTGGCATAAACACAAACTGATTAGGGGTAATCTCACTCCCCTCGCAGTCTTTTCTCTATTATTTTCTCCCATACCTTCATACTGTGACATGAGCTTTATCCCTCGATAGTTGTTGCAGTCCTGTACATCATCTTTATTCTTGAAGATGGGCACTAGTACCATGAAGAATGGTGCAATAGTTCACGTGAACTATTGCACCATTCTTGTGGGATCCTCCTTCATGCAACAACTTGTTGAAGAATATAGTCAGCCATACATCCATCTTCTTTTAAACACTTCTATACTTCTACTGGTATATTATCTGGGCCCATAGACTTTCCATTTTTCATAACATGAACTGCCTTTCTTACTTCATCCATGCTAATTTCAGTCACCAAACCCATATTTACTTGTACCTCTCTGAGAATACCATTCCATTCATTCTCTTCGTTCATTAGCTTTTCAAAATAAAAAAAAACTGTCTTAAAATAATTGTATTTACAAGAAAAAAACTAAACAATCCTAACTTAACTAAACCTACTCACAAATTAAAAAATGGTGTCGAAAAATTCATCCGCATCGCTGTCGACTGGTAATGTTCCCAAGAGACTGGCGGCATTACCACGTTGTACATATGGCAATGCTTAGCCGCTGACCAAGGTAGAAACCAGCCCTTTGGTAACGGAAAATGTCAACCAGCCGTTTCGAGATTTCCTTGAAGAGACCATGAGCACTCGGACCCCACGGCCCGAGGGTTTAAACCCCAAACGGTTCGAAAGTATAATTACCATTAAGGTTGTTGTACTTTCGCCTATTATTAGGAATGGGTAAAGTAAATTCTGTTTCCAAGAAAATACATAGTTTTATTTTTAAACACCGGACGTGATGATCAATGATCTTGTGTCAATGTAATCAATGTATTCCTCTTACTCTTGCCCAGCAGTAGATATGCAGTCAGAACCAGTCATCAATTTCCATAGACAACAGCGACATATGGAGTTTGGTGGGTAAACCAAACTTGGCAGCCATCGTATCTTGTTTATTAAATTGTCGAACAAATGTCACTGTCGACATTCGGCCATTGTCAACTCCGGCTTTCCCGACGTTGATGCGCTTTCCGAGTGTAATTCAGCTAATTCTGTTAAAATTGTTACTTGTTACTGTTATTCTATTTTGTTGTTTTCTGTTTATTTCTTAGTATTGTTATTACGTATATTACAATACTGTTATTTGTTTTGTTTTTGTTTCATAATATTGTTAGTGACATTTATTTGACAATTTGACAAACAAGATAGATAGGATGGCTGCCAAGTTTTGTTTACCCACCAAAGTCCAGATGTCATGTTTGCTCGATCAATTGATATCGGCGGTCGTCAAAAAAATCTGGAAGGAGGCTCGATAAACCCGATAAATTTACTCTTCTCTATGGCAGAAGCAGTCTGCAGTCGGTTCCTTTGGGTTGCTATAATCACTAACAAGTCTTGTCAATATCAGTGATCTTTATTCTCGTTACATTATGGTTGCTGTTGGGTTAATGCTGTCACTGCTGTCAGTACCTGAGGTCAGTACTGAATATACAGGCTGTACTGGACAGTCTCCGCAAAGTGACAGGGTGTATTCAGCTCCTTATTTTGATTCATATTCCACCAGAAAATTTCGCAGGAAAATATTTCACTTTTATCGTTCTTTTTTTTCTTCAGTTACTATTCCTTTATTTCATTTCCATGTAAATTTACATTCTCTGTACGCAGCACTCCATTTATGTAAATAAAACAGCAATGGATGCTGAAACACTCTAAGGAACGACCCGCGAAATCAGCTGTTCACTTTTTGCCTAATCGCCGCGCTGCTGTTCGCCACGTGCCACGGTGACGGACGATACATTGCGTACGAGGTAATAAAATAAATCAGGTTTATTGGATTCACATAACGTTCTTATTTGACATAAATAATTAGACATTATGTACAAGTATATATAAAGTAAAAGAGGAAGAGCTCACTGGGCATCAAATAATTCGTCCGCATCGCTGTCAGTGGGAAAAGTGCCTAAAAGGCTGGCAGCGTTGCTACGTTGGATGGCAAAACGTTCTTAATATAATTTCATGTAGGTAGGGGTTCTTAGTATGATATACTCAATCTGCCGAGGACTGTCCCTTACACCCTGTACAGTGCCGAGCTTTCAGGCTCTTGCCTGAAACCTGTACTACTGTACAGGTCGTCTTTCAAATGGACGTAGTTACACAAAAAGGTTCCAATCTACATGAAGTTTGTTCGTTCATACGCTTTGAATTTGTATTGATGAAAAAAATCTGATGTAGTCCATAGATGTGGCTTGGTATCTAGTAGTTGTAGATGTTTAAAATTGCTTTTTGTCACATGGATCTTTTTTGATGTTAAGGATATCACACTGAAGATGTGTTTTGGTGTACAAATAACTCAATTTCGGAAAAGTGTGGATTGGATCCTTTTTGCGTAACTACGTCCAAATTATACAGGACAAACACAATTGCAGCCGGAAGCTCTGATTACATTGCAGAGAACAAAATATAACAATACCTATCTTGCTAAGTTTAGGTACTTGATTTTTTTTTAAACCGGTCAAGTGCGAGCTGACCCGAGCGTGCCCGCTGACGGACAGACGGACAACGGCTTAGTAATCAGGTCCCGTTAGCAACCTTTGAGTATGAAACCCTAAAAAAGAAAGCTATTCTATTTACGGGCGGAATATTACTAAACTACACACTATTACAGCCAGTGCCCAAAAAGGGTAACCATACTGATTCTGTCAACTATATACCAATCGCTATAACTTCCATACTGTGTAAAGTAATGGAAAGGGTACTGAACCATAAGCTGCTAGCACACCTAGACGACAATGATCTCCTCAGTGACCACCAGTATGGATTCCGTCGTGGTCGTTCAACTGGGGAAATTCTTGTGTATGTTACGCATTGCTGGGGCGAGGCCATTTAGAAACACGGCGAAACCTTTGCTGTGTCGCTTGATATCTCAAAGGCCTTTGACAGGGTCTGGCATGCTAGTTTGTTGGGTAAGCTTTCTGCATTCGGCATCGCTGCTGACTTTTGCAACTGGATTTCCGACTTCCTGAGTGATCGATCTATCAGAGTGGTCATAGATTGCTGCTCATCGGATCATAAGGCTATTGATGCCGGTGTTCATCAGGGGTTTGTTATTTCTGCTGCATATTAACGACCTGCTACAGCTTGGTGGCCGCACAGTTTCAGATAGATACGAGGGTCATTCAATAAATACTTAGCCTACAAAAAGTAAACGAAAATTTTGGAAAAGTGGGAATTTATTTTTCAACATAGTCTCCTTTTAGTTCGATACACTTAGCCCAGCGATGCTCCAACTTTTTTAATCCGTCCGAAAAATAGTTTTTGTCAAACTCTGCAAAATAGGCCTCCGTGGCGGCGATGACCTCCTCATTCGATCCATATCTATTCCCGGCGAGTGATTTTTTCAGATTAGGAAACAGAAAGAAGTCACAAGGGGCCAAATCTGGAGAATACGGTGGATGGGGCAGCAATTCGTAGCGTAATTCGACCAATTTGGCCATGGCAACGGCAGACGTGTGAACCGGTGCGTTGTCGTGGTGAAACAGCACTTTTTTCTTCGCCAGATGGGGTCGTTTTTTCTTTAATTCGGCGTCGAATCGGCCCAATAAATCGGCATAGTAAAGCCCTGTAATTGTTTTACCCTTCTCGAGGTAATCGATGTAGATCACACCTTGTGAATCCCAGAAAACGGTGGCCATAACTTTTCCGGCCGATTTTACAGTTTTCGCCTTCTTTGGAGCACGTTCCCCGGTCTGGATCCATTGTTTTGATTGCTCCTTGGTCTCTGGTGTGTACCAGTGGATCCAGGTTTCATCGACGGTCACAAAACGACGCAAAAACTCCGCTGGATTCCGCTTAAACAGCGCCAAACACGTCTCCGATGTGGTCTCACGGTTGCGCTTGTTTTCTGGTGTGAGTAAACGCGGCACCCATCGCGCCGACAGCTTTCTCATGCCGAGTTCCTCGTGAAGAATATGATGCACTGTTCCTTCTGAAATGCCTACAGTCTCAGCTAGCTCCCGAACCTTCAATCGGCGATCTGCCAATACGAGATCACGGATTTTTTTAATGTTTTCCTCCGTAGCAGCTGTTTTCGGTGCACCTGGACGTGGTTCATCAAAAACCGACGTACGGCCACGTGCAAACTCGTTGAACCAATTCTTGACGGTGGCCATCGATGGAGAAGAGTCACCGTACACAGCATCCAAGCGCTCTTTGATTTCGATGCGCGTTTTCCCTTCCAAAAATAGGAATCGAATCACCGAACGATATTGCTCTTTTTCCATTTTTGTAAAACCGATCGACACGTTCGCTTCCATAAGTTGTCAAATTAAAACAAATGAAGGGATTGGAATGAAAATTTGAAAAAAGAATTAAAAAAGAATGTGCTATACTGTGGTAAAACTCTTTTGAAACTACAGCGCCCTCTGGCGATGAGGCTAGGTACTTATTGAATGCACCTCGTACCTGTCCAGTGCAAGAGCCAGCAGAGATGAAACAACTGCTCTTAGAGAGCCCACGGTGGAGCGATTGAATCTGACCTTAAATCTTGTTTCCTAGTGGGGTGACAACAATCTGGTCAAAATCAATGCTCAAAAAATAAGCGTGTCTTTAAAACTGCCAAAAGGAGCCAGTTCCGGTTATCTCCAACTTTCCGAGGTACATCTGTATCCGTTACCGACCGCCTAACGCTTTTAGTCATGGAGTTGAGGTCCGATCTCAACTTCGGCTCAACCATCGAGTCAAAAGCTCAGACTGCAGCCAAGAAGCTGGGCATCCTAAATAAGGTGAGGCGTTACTGCACATCTGGACGGCTTTTGAGCCGGTATAAAGCTCAAGTGCGTTCTTGTATGAAGTATTGTAGCCACTTATGAGATGGCTCAGCAAAATACCAGCTTGCTGCCCTTGACTCGGTGGAACGCAGAGCAAAAAGGCTCATAGGCGACGAAACGTTGGTGGCTAAGCTTCACAGCTTGGCTCATCGGCGTAATGTTGCTTGCCTATCGGTCTTCTACAGACTGTACTTCGGAGAGTGTGCGCAGGAGCTCCACGACCTGATCCCACCATCGCTCTTTTACTACCGGACTACCAGACGCACTGCAGGGTACCATCCGCACTTGGTTGATATCCCGACCAATCGTATTCAGCGCTACTCCTCCACATTTATTATGCGCACAGCTAAAGTGTGGAACTCTCAGCCTGCGTCTGAGTCCCCCTTCCACATTAAACCCGTCCACCTCCAAAACAAGAGTGAACAGGCATTTTCTGGGCACGCTTGATCTACCATGGACTTCATCAATCGCTTTCCATCAGGCGTGATCGAGGTCAAGAGCAGGGCCATTTAGTAATAAAAAATTAAAAATAAACTGCACGATAAACGGAAACGTGGTCACTATTAAACTCGATGTAAACAGGAATTAGGTACTAATTCATGTAAGAAAGACCAAGTAGGAGTAAAACATTTGTGATAGGAATACTTTAAAATCTAGACCTGATAATTCAACCTTAAAACGTGGGGACGGACGGTTAAAAAAAGCATTTTTAAAAATTAGCTAAGTCATAATGAGAACCATCAACAAAAATGTAATCTTTAAAAATAATTATTATTCGCCCTCGCTATGCCCCTTTGGCTGTTTCAAATATTACAATGATTTTATTAAAAATATTGCAAAACCTCAGCCACCCTTGGTCAAATATATTTAAAAAAGTTCAAGCTTTCAGTATGGTTGACAACGTCAAAAACTCAAAGTAGAAAAATTTCTAACTGTATAAGTACAAAAAGTGGATTAAAAAATTCGTGAAGGAATGTTTGTGTTATTTTAATGAAAATTTGTTCGGAAAATCGTGTTAAAATAAGCGTTACGTACCACCTATTAGTTTTTGTGGAGAAACCTATGAAAAGTTTGTAGTCTACGTAAAAAAAATCGAGAAAGTTGTTTTCAAATCTATAACCGCGTTAAATATCGTGAAAAACGATAACACGCCAAATTACCTACATAGTTTAATATGAAGGTAATTTGGCGTGTATCATGCTTAACTTGCTATTTTAATAACTTAATCAGAACGGCTTGGGTTGCCTAGTTGTAGTCGTCAATTAATGAAAAGTACATTAATATCTAGGTACTAGGTACCTAGCTGCTTCATTTTTGGCCAAATTTCATATTGCATGCAGCTTTTTGTTCTTTTTATAGATTTGTAAACAGCGTTACTGGTAAACAGAGGCGAAAATTCCGGTCAGTGGGTCGTACTTTTCCCTTTTAGTAGGTAAGTAATTTTTATGTTTTAAGTAAGCTTACCAAAAACCGCAAAATACCTACTATGAAACAGCATCTTACAAAAGTCAAAAATACCAGACAACCATTGAGGTAACCTCAATGCATACCACACGAAACTTAAGCACAACACACACTTGCACAATTTTTTGGCTTCTGTGTTCCTTCTGTTTATGTTTTGTATTTATTTGATTTCAATAATTTCGCAACTCGCAGTAACAGTGCACCAGAAAATAAACAAAAATCATTTTGTTTGCGTGACATTTATTCAAACTTTCCGCCCGCTACTTATGTGACAGTTGAAAATGTTGCCATGCTACAAAAGTCATCGCTCCAGCTGATCATACATTTGAATGAAGCAAATAATATCAATTTATTTTAGATAAGAAATACTAACCACAAAATACGCTAAAATAATAATGAGAACATTCAAATTTTTAATAATCCTCAAATGGCGAAAATATGGCTCCAAAAAGACAACCTAACAAAAATATGAGCCGAGTCAGATGCATAAAATTGCAAATGGCGCCCGTCTGACGGATGATTGGTCGCGTCAAAATGCATTCGCGATGTTACAAAAACGTGTAAAAAGCTATAGTTTATCGTTAAAACATCTACAATTAACCTAACAAACGGTGAGTATTGAGATAAATCAATGTTATTGTTGTTACGTAACGTATTTTGTTATTGTTAAACGCTTCCATAGTCCATCGACTGTCTCTTTCGTTTGTTATGATTCGTTCCTCATCATTATTTACAATCGCCGACGTATATGCATCTCTTTCGGTACCACAGTTTTCTTGCAATGGGTTTTTCATTTTTAAGTGTCGGAGCGAGACCACGCAAGAGAGCGGGGGCCCGACGGAAAAATATGAACAAAATTTTGTGCTCTTAAAAATTATTGATTTTCCATCGTTAAAAAATAAGGAGACTTGAGTCGCTAATTGCATACGTGATGTGAACGACGTTCGGGCTCACAAATGTGAGTATTAAGTCTATTTTCGTAGTTTTCCCTTTTAAGAAGGTTGTGAAAAGTCACATTTTTTCAGTAAAATGATCATCGACCATATTGTCGTGTGTTGTACTTGTATTGCGTTCCGTGCGTCGCGTTCAGTGAGATTGTTTAAATATTGATTTTTTTTTATTTGCATGTGTGCGTCGAGAATGTTTATAACTTTAGTTGGGGCCTGCTACATGGTACTATTTTGGGAACGGCCAAATGTTGGCTTTGTACTGTCGAACACCATTGTCGCTCTGGCTTTAATACCGTACGGAAACTGTGTGTAATTTGTGTAAAATTCCCGACAGTCGGTAAGTGATTTGGAAAAAGAACCTTCTGATTATTTGCGCTTAGTTTTTTATCGGTCATAACTCTGGCTAATGTTTGTCGCACAGTTTAACGTAAAATACCGATAAGATATTAAATAACACAGTTTTGAGGCCTATTTTTTCAATAAAAGAGTACAGGAAAATGTTTTAGATAAGAACTCTGAATATTCATACAGTGAGTGTTGAAAAAAGTGAATCATGTAAAACTAGTGTTTTTTTAAAAATGAGGTTTTATTACCCAATTATCTGGTCAAAAATCTATGATTGTGCATTTTTTCAGGCCAAGGCAAGTGTACCTGTACATCCTATAAACATAGATAAGTTAGGAATTTCATATTTTCCGGTTTGACTCTTATCACTTTATTGTTAAAAAAAATACGTATTTTTGATCTGTGCGTGTGAAAATGAGGAAAAATATAAGAATAATTGATAACAGTACATTGTGAGGAAAATCGTGGTTTATGTACCTTACAGGTTGTACCTATTATATCTACGTAAATCGTGTTTAGAAAACCATTTCCTCAAACATTTCAGAATATTTAAAATTCCTTCATAGATTAGCTGCCATGCATTTGCTTTTTTATTATTTGAAAATGGAACTGTTCTTGACCTCGATCTCGCCTGATGGAAGGCGATGAATGAGGTCTACAGGACTAGCGTACCCAGAAGATGCCCGTTGACTTTTGCTTTGAAGGTAGACGGGTTATTGGAAGTCGGCGAGACACTGCTAGTCCAGATGCTACCTTGCACTTTGTTACACAATATTTTTGATAGACCTTGATTCCTGAGTTTGTTCCGTCATTTCTTCTTCCTAGTCAAATACACTCGACACCATCTAGCCATTTTTAACCGACTTCCAAAAAAGGAGGAAGTTTTCAATGCGTCTGTGTTTTTTTTAATGTTTGTTACCTCATAACTTTCGACTGGGTGAACCGATTTTGAAGATTATTTCATTTGAAAGCTTGTGCTTCCCGTGTGGTCGAATTTCAATTTCATAGAGATCTGATGTTGCGTTTCGGTTTCGGAGATAGACAACGGAACTCTTCAAATAATAACAGTAAATAAACCGCGATTGCTGCTGTCGCATAAATATGTATTGTTTTGACCCCAAGGATGATGAAATTTCGAATTAGTTAGAGTAATTTCGAAGTTAAGTAGGGTAGGTAGGTATACCTACCCTAGGTATACCTACCTACCCTACTTAACTTAACCTAACCTAATTCGAAATTATATAACTAAAAAGTGAAAAATAAAAACATTTTCCAAAAAAAAAACAACCGATTTCCGAAAAAAACAATACAAAGTGAAAAATAACTTTAATTTCGGAAGGCGGGTACAAAAAATTTAAATACATATCCAAAGTCACCGACTTCCGAAATTAAAGTTATTTTTCTCTTTGTATTGTTTTTTTCGGAAATCGGTTGTTTTTTTTTTGGAAAATGTTTTTACACTTAATCAACTTTTATATGTGTTACGTTTAAAAGCGATTCCGAGGTCCTATTTTGCAGAATAAATAATGTAATATCGTATCACGCTGATTGGGAGTTCCCCACTTTGGGGATATTGTTAAAATCCTACTTCCTATTAATACTATACACTATTTGTGTGCCAAATTTCATCCTAATCTGTTCGGCCGTTTTTGCCTGATTGAGAAAAAACTTCTAAAGATACAAACCGAAACATCCTATCCTACTAATATGATTTAGAAATTTACTGTTTCACGCAAAAACTGAAACGGATTTGGATGAAATTTGGCACAGATAGGTAGTTTATAACCTGGATTAACGCAAAGGATACTTTTATCCCGGTAGTACATTCCGGTAGGACAATTTCCGAACTCGACGCGGGTGAAACCGCTGGCAAAATCTAGTAGGTATGTTCTCGATTTATGGCAAAAATAAGATAAAGTACATTCCTAGTTTTGTTTTAACTAGACAGAAGGTAAAATAACACTGTTTTTAGTCTTTTCTCGCAGGTGTGGACCTCTCCCATTCGCGATTAATTTCAAGCCGAAAGTTAGCCACTTTTCAGATCATTGATCCCTTCTATTTAGGTCATCCTAGTCTTCCCTACAGACTTAACACTTGTATACTTCCTTCGCTGATTCCCATAGATCGATATCTTGTATGCGTGTCGATGGCAATCTATGTCGACGTTCACGACGCAAAAATACCGCGGTGGGATTTTATCGTCCACTGGATTTCCTACTCAGAACTTGAACCGAGAATTGCAAAATTAAATAAAGTGCATCTTAGCGCGTCGTAAAATTACACAGTTCCATTATTAACACTTGGTAGGCCCAGAATTCGGCTACGAATTTGGTGTCGCCATCAGTACCTGTAACGTGTAGACAATAGGACACGCAAGACAGAAAATTAAGAGCACCGTCGTCTGTGGAATTAACGCCACATTTATACTCCATCTATCCAGCAACGCGCTCTGGGTTCGCGAGGTGGATTACAGCCCACTCCCTCTCACCTAAAGGAGGCCTATGTCCTAGCAGCGGTGTCATTATAGGCTGTTATTTTTACTGCAGGTCGGAGTTATCTATGAATCTCCAGCTTAACAGGTTTTATTTCGTGCAACCTGAGTCCGGAGTCTGTTAAAAGACTTCCAGGTTATCCAAGGCAACTCGTTTTCTTCCTATACTACCTACTAAAATAAAAAATAAGAAAGTTTGAAGGGTTAGATGTTTCTTACTCAATCAAGTAAAAACGGCCGAAAGGATTTGTATAAAATTTAGCACACAGATAGTTTATAACCTGGATTAACACAGGATACTTTTTATCCCGGTGGTAGGTACGTTCCCGTGGGATAATTTCCGACCTCCACGCGACCGAAGCTGCTGGCTAAAGCTACTAGATCGATGTATTTATTGTACGGAGATTTTTCAATCTTCGAAGACTCGTTGGTGATTCCAGTGGTTGTTAGCTATCGGAAGAAGCTGTTGTTTATTCCCATGAAGTTATCTTTTTCTCAAGTTTTTACGAAATAACTAAAGGGTTACCATTTTTGTCCTCGATCCACGTGTGATGCTTAGTAGATGGGAGAACCTAATTGGGTTCTTATTAGAAAACAGTCGATAGTCAAAATATTTTTTTTTGTAGAACATAAAAAAAAAGATTTCACATAAACGTACATCTGCACTTGTGATGCGTCAGAAGCTAGGCGCATGGTTCCAATTGGTCGTTTACTATGCAGAAGAGTGGGTAAGAAACACCACATAAAAAATAGGCTTTTACAATGTTTATAAAACATTATTTTTCATTAGAGGGGTTTCGCCTTAATAATAACAGCTGCACGGGTCGATCGATCAGGTTAAGTTACGTTTGCCGCGGTTGGTCCGTGGATAGGTCAACATCTTTACATACCAAGACACCTCTGTGCCTCGGAAAGCACGTTAAGCCGCGGCTGTCATTCGATCCATAAATGACAGCTGGACAGCTTGACAGTCGTTACGGGTCGGTCCGAAAGTCCGACAACCAGTCTTTGCAAGGGTTTGTGGAAGTCAGTTCATTCATTTCAGCCGAAAGATGTCCACTGCTGGACATAGGCCTCCCCCAAGCTCCGCCACTTAGACCGGACCCCCAGCACGCCCGCCCTTCACCTCTTTCTAGTGCTTTAGCTGGGAAGAAGTGGCGCAACAAACTGTGCAGCAGCACAACTATCTGTTCAGTTACAAGAACTAGATTAAGTATATACAATTAAAATCATCAATAGCATCCAGTCTAAGAAAAAGTTTGGCTGTGTAGAGCGTTGTCTTTGTCACTCATACTTACTTGTCTCTTTCTAAACCTGTCCTTTTAATGCCCTAGTACTATCGTGTTCAGAAATGAGTTAGCCCTCGTACGTCATGCACGGGCAATTTTTGTCGCACACTGAATTTCCAGAGCACTGCTTAGCGCCGAGAGGTGAAAATTCAACACTGTCTTTTTATTGACGCGCTGAGTGGTTGCTGGATGCTCAATACTCGGCTCAGCTGTCATCATTCTCCTGGCCCTATCCCAATTTATTTGTGGTCAGCACATGTCTTTTTCTTCCGCACTTCTCTATCAGTCGTCATCTCCGTAGTCACACCCTTTCTAACTACATCATCATTCACACAGTTACTCTTATAGCCACCGACATTCATACATTTCCTCATTCCGTATCACATGCCCATATCATGACAACCGATTTCCACACAACTTTTCAGTTATAGGTACCACTTTCAGACTCCCTTTTATGTACCCATTTTTTATTTTATCCATTCCAGTAACACCACACATCCCTCTTAACATTCTCATCTCATCTGCATGTAACTGCCTTTCATTCATCACTTTTGTTGGCCTGAAATGTCTCATATACTCTACTCAAACTAATACTGATTAAAGAATTAACTGGAAATCCTAATGAGCGCAGGAATGGTCTTTAAAAAGCATGTGGTCATTGGCTTTAAGCCAGAACAATACTCGGGAAAAAATAAAATTACATATAATGGTATTGTATTGTTGCTACTACATTTAGTCTACTTTAATAAGTCGAAATTAACACGGACCTAAGAAACGCAGCGCGATTCTTTCGCCCGGGACTGCGCGAGTGAGTCTCAGCACGTCGAAGAAACTCAGTGTACTCGTGACACTAAGCAGTGTGTTGAAGATCCAGGGCGCGAAAAAATACCGCCGCGATTTTAATACGTTCGTAGAACGTGGGCTAAGATCTAACTAAAGCTCCGATTATAAAACAAACTAAAGCGTCGCATTGTATGTAACATGCAATGCGACGCTTTAGTATTTGGTTTTTTGGCCTCACTTTTGGTGTTCCGCGCTGTCTATTTGCCTTCGTTTTATAGACCTCAGATTATAATATGATACTAAAGCGTCGCATTGTATGTAACATGCAATGCGACGCTTTATTATTTAGTTTTTTGGCTTCACTCTTGGTGTTCCGCGAGGTCTATCGCCTTTGTTTTATAATCTGAGGTCTAAAGAGTCAAAGTCAAAGCATTTATTTCAAATAGGCATTTAAAAGGCACTTTTGAATGTCAACATTTACATTAAAATAGAATTGATTCTAGTCCCCCCTTCCAAAATGTTGTTTCGTATGGAGAAGAATGGGCAAGCAACTCCGCCGTTACTCTTTTAAAATGTAGTTTAATTATTCAACATACATACATTCATTATATAATTATGTGTGAAAAAGATGCACCCAGAATAAAATTACCATACCCAAATAGGTAAAAAGAATGAAACTGAAGCAATTATCGATAAATTAATTTTATGATAGATACATGGTGCTCACATATTTACAAACATTGTGAAAGTAAGTAAGTGTGACTTAAAGTAATCACTGAGTGTAAATCACTGTCATAAATATCTGTCAACCAGTTTGATTTTGTCTAGACTCTAGATTGTCCTATGGAGCAGGACCAGCATGTTTCCAAGCATTCTTATCTTATGTGTACTGGTATACCCTGATCGGTCATCCCCGCTTGCTAACTGGCTAATATTTCACCACTCACCATCACCAATAAGATCACTATATGTCATCTTAGGGCGTCTCCTTCCGACGAATCTACTCATATCTGCCTTTTAAATAGGTACCTTTTGTTAGCCGCCTTTAATTTATCGGTAGCCTGGGACCTCTAGGTCTTCTAGGACACTTGCTAGTTTTTTTGGATTCGGAGCCCAAATTATATTAAACCCTCCTTATTACTAAGCCTCCGCTGTCTGTTCGTCCGTCAATCCACCAATCCACTCGTCTTTCTTTCTCACTCTTCCTGAACCGTGGCTGCTGAATGGCCGATTTACGCGCTCATTATGGTATTCCTTCGTTTTATTGAAACAAATACATATTATGAAAATGTACAGAAATTACGACCTTCTTTCAAAAAAAAAATCAAAATCAAAAGTCATTTATTCAAATTAGGCTGAGAATCAGCACTTTTCGAACATCAAAGTACATGAGACAGTCCCCCCAAAACGCCCACCCTTCACCACTTCCTAGTGCTTTAGCTGGGAAGAAGAAGTGGCGGAACCCAGCAGCACAGCTGTCTGTTTAGTCGGATAGACTTGATTCTATACTTTGAAGTAAAAGCCGTGCTACGGGTTTATTTTAGAGATTACTTTTCTTTTTTTTTTCTATTTAAGAAACCACAAGTACTCGTTTTTCTAAAGTCTACGATTTTTATAGAGTGAATCCTTAAATATCTTACATATTAATTGCATAACTAAAGGTTAAGTAAAAACGATGTAGCAAGGGAATAAACGAACGCAATTATTCACAAATTCCTCGGTGCTTTTTTCAAGACCCTCAGATCACAAAGTATGAAAATACAGTCCCGTTTGTTATTGATACCACATGTTTATCCCTCCATCGTTCTGTCTACGTCCCTGTGTCCTCGTTAGATTGTTGGGGTCCCGAAGCTATTTCGGTTCATTTTCTTCCGGCTTGCTACAGCTCGCCTGCATACATTTGATTTGGCCGCTGTCTTAACTGCGTTGGTTATTTTCACTTTGTAAAATAAATGTTAGCTGCCTCGTTGGTGTAGTGGTCGCAAGCGCTACTGCTGAACATGGGGTCTTGGGTACGATTCCCAGGCCGGGCAGTATTATTGGGTTTTTTGTCTGAAATTTCTCAGTAGTAGCTTGGAGTCTGGATTTGTCCCCGGTTGATGACAATAGCAGCGGCGAGGTGTGAATTTTGCTAAGAGAGAAGTCGAAGCGAAGTCGGCTTTAACTTACAGACTTATCTTTAAAGAATACTTACTACTATCATTCTAAAATTAATATAGGAATGTAAAGAATTAAATACAAAAAATTTAATAGCTGAAAACCAAATAAAATGTGCAATATTCCTCCTCCATCTCGTTCTCGCTGACGCATTTTTCTATATCTGTCATAACCCGTTATACAGCGGCTTGCTCCCGTCCATATCAAGCGGTGCCACGTGACCTAAAGTGACAACATTAAGGAATCGCTGTTGTATGAATTTTTAAGTTCCCGATTATGACGTTTTGGCGCCGGGTTAATTTAGAAAATTGTTTTTTTGTTGTAATACAAAGGTAAAAATAACCGTCTTTGTTGTTTGAATGTTATAGTGAATTAAATACCCGTAGTGTAACTATATTTTTTGACAATAGTAGCGACTACTGACGTGCCATCTTCTAATAGCTATAGAGTTGCCGATGTGAATCCCCGAAGGGAAGCCGGTAGGATTCGTGTTATATGGTGCGTTCGCCACTGGACAATAGTCTCGCCTCCTATTATATTGGACTAACTGGCGAAATGTGGAATACTATAGGGACACCTCTGCACAACTTTTCCACTCAACACTCCCCCTACCGGGAGCCAGTCTTATGTAATTTTGACGTTCAAAAAGTACTGATTCTCAGCCTTGTTTTATGAATGACTTTTATATCATAATCGTTCTCCTGCCCTTATCCCAATTTATTCGTGTCACACTTCTCTATTAGTCGTCATCTCCGTAGTCACACCCTTTCCAACCATATCCTCATTCGCTGAATGACTTTTGCAAAAGTTACACATTTGAAAAGAGGAACTATGGAGTTTCTTGACCATTCTTTTTAATACAAAACTTCCTTTTGGATTTAAAAGTGCCTTTTATGAGCTGTTTGAAATGAATGAGTTGGCTTCGACTTTCAATTTTGATATTCGATCTGAACGTTTTCGGAAATCCTTCAATCTGTTTAGCCTTTTCCCAACTAAGTTGGGGTCGGCTTCCAGTCTAACCGGATGCAACTGAATACCAGTACTTTACATGGAGCGACTGATTATCTGACCTCCACAACCCAGTTACTCGGTAACACGATGTTCCCTGGTAATTCTAATCACCAGACTATCAGCCTTCTGACGACCCGTAACGACTGTCAAAGATCCACGAATGACAGCCGGGACCAACGGCTTAACGTGCTTTCCGAGGCACGGAGGGGTCTTGGTATGTAAAGATTTTCAACCAACCGCAGCAAGCTGGTATTAGTTAGCCAATAGCCCCTCTCACAACGTTTTCGGAAGTGCCCTACGTATTTGGCATCGTGCCTGTCATCTAGATAATTCTCCTAATGCTTCAAACCGGATTAACATATTATAAATACGGCTTTACTGTTGAAGAATACACAATGATTCCCTTACCACCATTTCCTTTGTATTTTACACGATTAAAATCATCGGTTTTATCTAATGAGTGTCTGAAGTTTAACCACCCGAGCTTCGGCCGAGCCGAAAATTAGAAGTTCGTGGATTGTCATCATACGGCCAACTTCTTTAAGCTCAATAAAATCAGGTGACGTTCGGCTGACTTCGGGGTGAATCGAGTTTGCTCGTGGTTTCACTCAGCTGACTTATACGGACGCGATTATGTTTTGAATTTGTATAGCGAGGTTATCTTATATTTCTTCTTCACGCGCGCGCACTCAGGCATACAGCTGAAATATTAATTGGAAAAACAAAAATTGAAAAGACTATGCTTAGATAGATGGTTTTTTTTTTGTCTTGTTTTTTGTTTCACTTTTTGGGTTTTGTTTTGTTGTACATTAAGTATATATGTTTGTGTTTTATTTTTAAACAGTATCTGCGATTGGATACGGACACTGTCTTTTTGTTGAGGTTTTTCGCATAAAGGGGTTACCTTTCCTTGTTAGCCGCATAAGTTTTTGTACAGTTGTACAGTACGCGTGTCCGCCCCCCACGTAGCCAGGTGTTCAGCTTGGACGTAAGGTAGGATTTTAGGGGGCTAGATAGATGGTTTGGTCATGTTGAGAGGATGAATGAAGGGCGGCTAACAAAAGGTATTTACAAGGCAGATATAAGTGGAAACGCCGGGAGGGGACTCTAGCAGCACATAATTATAGTGACCTATGGGTGACGTCCTGCAGAAAGGTCAGGTGCTTAGTACTCGCAACCGGCGTGCGTGTGTGAGCAGAGGCCCTAGTCGTCGAGCGCGATCGGCGCCCCGACTGGTTCGTCAGTAATCCAGGGCCAATCGGAGCGCCAAACGCGCTCGATGCGTTTGATCGAAATGGTTAAATGAAACTCACACTAGGGCCACTGATGTATGAACTTAAACGAGGCAATGCGAGTATAATAATAATGTCATTAAATACCTTAAAGACTAACGTTTATATAATTACTAGCTGACCCAGCAAACGTTGTTTTGCCTTATAAATTATTTAGGGGTGGACTTCCCCTAACATTTAGGGGGATGAAAAATAGATGTTGGCCGATTCTCATAGATACCGGATAAGCACAAAAAATTTCATCAAAATCGGTCAAGCCGTTTCGGAGGAGTATGGCAACGAAAACTGTGACACGAGAATTTTATATATTAGATAAAAATCCACAAAAACATAACACTACACTTGGGAGCTTGATTTCGTATGTAAGGATTGTAGCTGGTGGCTCTCTATAATTTTGTGAGTTTATGTCTAAATAATATACCTACATATTGTTTTCAGCCTAAAATATATCTAAAGCCGAAAATTATGTTAGTTTTCGGCCGAAAATCCATTTTCGACCGGACACTGTAGTTTTATTTCGAAAACTCATCTAAAACCCGGTAGGTAATCTTAACAAAACTGTTTTCCTAAATTCTCAAGATTTGTTACTCTTGTAGCACAATCTCGTTACAGTGACGTCGGTGTGACGTCAGACCGTTACAAAGATGTACTGTTTGCTATCTAGTATTTACTGAATTCTTTTAGCACTAATGGTGAACTAGATTTTTCTGTGACTTTGCCTAGTGTCCTCATTCATGTCTCTAAATTTTTTAATTTATTTTTTACTTTTCTAACTCTTTCGTCGATCGTAAAAATTTCGCGGCCGATTTGCGCACTGTATTTTCAACTTTAGCGTGCACAAGAACAATGATTTCCTGAATAAACCCACGTTCCCGCAGACGTAATAAAATTGCTGGATTCTAAATGCTCGGTTCAACACTTAGGGTTGAAAATCCATTGCGCGATAAAATCCTGTCGCGATATCTTTACGTCCGTGTGACTAACAAGTGTTACCTACTCTTATGGTAAACATACGTATACAGTACAATAATTGCCTAGGTTATTATTGGTTAATGGCTAAGGTTATTTATTGCTAATACATTGCTTCACATGTTCGAAAAATTCGTCTGCTCAACGACGTAAAAAAAGCAATGAATGCTGTTGAACTGTCAAAAGTAAAGCCTTTCCTACTTTTAGTGTGTTACACAATTACCCCGTAAATCTAAAAATGGAAGCAAAACGTACTATATACCTCTTATCTCTGCGCTAGAATTAACTCGAGTGAGGGAAATGAATCATACTTCACGACCGCGTAGTTACTATCAATGTCAATATGGTCTCTTTCGTATCAAGATGCCAGCTGTAGTGATGGGTCGTTGACGGTTTTTCCGTTAATGCAACGTCAACGTTGATTTACGTCTATCAACTACACTCGGCGTCACAAAAATCGCACCTCTTCGAAAATAAGTTTAAAACATGTCCCGCCAGTAACGAATACATTAAACCTTATTAATATTGGTATCAATTGAAAGTATGTTTAACGACCTTTAAATTAACAACAGTTAGAATTCCTAAACACAACAGATCTCATTATCACGTAACGTTAAAAAAAATGTTGTCAAAATACGCATTACAACGGCCACTAATTGCACCTCCCTACAAGGGTATAAAACGGGCGACCCGGGTTAAATGTGAGTCATTCGCTATTCAACCTTTAAAGTGAACACACGTGAACAGCTACAGCAAGAAAAATACCCCAGAAGATGGATACCACTGCAGATGAAGCCGCTCAAGTCATTGCACTACTGCAATCAGGGATGCGGCAATGTGATGTTGCTCGGCAACTGAACTTGAGTCGTTTTGCCGTTCGACGAGTGTTCCAACGCTTCCAAGAGACTGGTGGCTATATCCGAAGACGTGGATCTGGAAGACAACGGTGCACATCCGAAAGAGACGATCGCTTCATTGTTTCGACGTCTTTACGTAATCGGTTCTCCAATGCTGTTGAGCTGCAACAACAACTGCGATCAGCTCGCAGAACTTCTGTAAGCGTCTCCACGATTAGAAGAAGAATGCGGGAGAAGAAAATTGCAGCTCATAGGGCTGCTACAGGGCCAAAATTAACTGCACAGCATAGGAGAGACCGGTTGCAATTTGCCCGTGACCATGTGGATTGGACAATAGACCAATGGAGGGCTGTGCTCTTCTCGGATGAGACGAGGGTGTGTCTTTTCTGCAACGACAGGCGTCGAAGAGTGTATAGGAGGCAAGGGAAACGATTCGTGCAAGCCTGTATTCAAGAGACAGTGGAATACGGGGGTGGCTCGTGCATGTTCTGGGGCGGCATGTCAATCGAGGGTAAAACGAACCTTGTGTGCGTTTCTCGGGCTGGAAGTGCTCGCGGGCAAGGGTCGCTGACTGCTGCTCGGTACATAACAGAGATCTTAGAGGAGCTGGTTGTCCCTTATGCTGGTTTTGTTGGCAGTGGGTTCACGTTAATGCACGATAACGCCCGCTGTCACACCGCTTTAATTGTAAGAGACTACCTGCAAGAAGTTGGAATCCCTGTTATGCGCTGGCCGGCGCGAAGTCCAGACCTGAACCCTATTGAGCATCTTTGGGATGAACTGAAACGGCGAGTACGGGCACGTGATCCTGCCCCTACCACTCTCCAAGACCTCCAAGATGCCGTCGTTGCAGAATGGGACAACATTCCTCAAGAGACTGTTGTCACATTAATTCGGTCCATGAGAGGACGCATGGAAGCAGTCATCAGGGCTAGAGGGGGTAACACTAGGTTTTAAGTTGTTTTTAAGGACTTCTTTGTAATTTTTGCTGATAAAATAAAATTTAACTTTTTAATCATTTGCATTTGCTTGCTTTTTTTTATTCCCTGGTAAACAAAAAACCAAATCCATTGATTTATTCTGAAATTTAAATGAATTGCCTTTCCAATGATACCTTACAGTCATATGTCTACCATTGATTAATAGGGTTAAAATGACTTTGAAGGGAATTCTTAAAGAGGTGCGATTTTTGTGACGCCGAGTGTAGTTAAATTCGTCAACGAGTTAACGTTGTAACTATTGTCGACTTTGTAACGTTAACCGTTCATTCATTGAACGGTTTTATTCAACGCTGCGACGTTCAACGATTCATAAATTGGTATAATTTTCTTAAAAGAAATATTTCAAAAATCAGCTCTTGTGTACGTTACTTATAGTTCAAATTTTACAACATGACCGTCGCTCGGAATCTATGATGATATTTTCAACATAAGTTTTATTTTTCAGTTCGTTAGGTAGGTACGTTTGCAAATTTAGTTTAGTTGATTCTTAAACGAGTTATATTCATAAACGTCGTTGACAAATTCAACTAGTTGATTCGTAAACAGTTAACGTTAATACGTTGACAGGAGATCCACGGTTGATTCAACTGGTTCGTTGATACAACGCCCATCGCTAGCCAGCTGACCTTGTGGTCTGGCTTGATAACAGAGTTTGTGGCTATATTGTGGACCCATAATTAAAATTAGCATCAGTAAAGATACTTTTTCTCAATTACGTTGGGGTCGACTAACCTAACCGGATGCAGCTGAAGACCAGTATTTTAGGTTAGACTGGAAGCCGACCCCAATATTGTTGGAAAAAGGCTACGCAGATGATGACTTAGGGAGTCTATGAATGAGACTTCTCGGTATTGTAACGCATGCGCCTGCAACGAAAGCCTCTAAAGTACAGTAAACTCGACCATATCTTATTATTATAATTTTCACTATTTTGGATGGGGCTTTGTACATTTAAGTAGCTCATGGTAGAATCTCATGCTCACTTATGTCTCACTGACAGTGGCGTGTGTGTTGGATCATTCGGTTCCCTAAAAAATGGTTGATGAGCTGGATGGTGCTGATCGAAGCGTCATGTTCGTGAACAGGCGTCTGTTAACACATTCGATGCCAAGCAAGAAAAATAAAAATAATGAGTTCGTGTGCCCACAACTCGCATCCGAGTCGTCGCTATAAGTAGTCTCGCTAGTCGGGTCCTGGGCATGAACAGAATCATCAATAGCTACTTATTGCGACGACTCGGATGCAAGTTGTGGGCACACGAATCAACTATTTTTCGACCCATATGCTGGGTGCTGGGCATGGAATGTGTTAAGACTGGTCATTTCCTTCCAGGGCTTATTTTTAATCTTATATTTAGAATTATTTCTTAATTTTCACGTCGTCTTCAAGAATAATATACCCAAGATTTTGTAATATCTTGATTTAAAAGAGTGTCTTGGGAGTTTCTTGCCCGTTCTTTAACCGTAGAGGTCTACGTTTTGGAATGGGCAACTAGCTTCAACTTTCCGACTAATGGATCGACTTTTTGAAAACACAAGAAGTGCCTGTAAATGGTTTAATTGAAATAAATGCTTTGAGTTTGCTCTCTTTTTACGACATAAACGATGATATTCACCTGCTCCTGGTGGGACTAGAATCGAATCGTAACATAGTTAAGAAAATGGCTGCCCTTAACGATGTTGTTTCACACTTCCAAGATTTACACTCAACATAATATTTTCCCACAAAACTTGAAATCTTCTTCGTCATACAGCTTTCTTGGCTGGTCGCCAAGACTCGTTTAACTTACAAAGACTGGTCATAGGTTCATTAGTAATACCACAAAATGGGACCTTAGTAATATTATTGCGAGGAGATTCATCTTACCATTCCTGATATCGAATATAAGTTACTCAAATCCTTTATTGTAAAAGTAGGTTCTACAGGCTTCTATTTCTACGAAGAATAGACAGTGCTTTTTCAATACAAAGTGACATTTCGTTTCTCCATTTTTGACATCGCAACGTAGATATCCTTCTACAATCTGTCATTTAGTCTTTCGTTTCTAACGATCTTTGTCTGGGTCCTTATAAATGTACACTATTTCAGAAGAATATTTCTTGCGAAACTGACAAAATCACACTGACAACAAACTTTCTATTCGACGGCCACAAAGTATACACGACTATCTTCTCCTATTGTATTTCATTTAGTTAATAGTCATGTGTATTCTTTCGTCGACAAATCGGTGCTCGTGCTAAGCCTGGTGTATTGTAAGAATGCGGGAAAATAAACTAAGGGAAATAATTTACAAGTCTCTTGCCCGTTCTTCTTCATAGGAACCTCAGAGTACACACACTATACTTTTCTAACTGACAGACTCCTCCTGCTCGTCCCTCATCATCGTAATCATCTTTATGTTCCTCCCGTTCCTCATGTTACTTGGGGTCGGCTCAACACGATTTTAACAGACTCCAATAAAAGGAGTAGGTTCTCAATTCGTTCCAAACATAAAAACAGAAAAATAAAAGGTTAATAAAAAAAAAAACAATTGACCAAGAAAAACACTACTACATGCAAAACAACTTTTCGAAAGTCGGTGGAAGAAGAAGATACAAAAAAAGACATCGACTTCCGAAATTGCAGTTATTTTTCACTTTATTTTTAGAGTTTTGGAAGTCGGCTACCTGACCATTACAGCGCCCCCGGTCTACTTCTTGATATGCAATGGCCTCTGTAACACCATGAAGCATGAGGCTCCAGGGGCTAGTGCAAATCTTGGGGTTCATTCGATTAATCGAGTCTGGTCAAGCCACGCTGGGATCGGTGCATTTCATTTCATTTCATTCATTCTCCTCTATCAATCGCCACGTTATCGTGTTTCAGTTTCAACCAGTTTCTTTTAATGTTTCCCAATTCGTTTCTATGTTCATCAACAAATGACATTCAGACACATGTCTGCCAATCGGAAGCTGATTTAGTTATACATACAAACATAGGTTTATTACTCATCTACTAAATATGATTCTTCAGTAACCATAGGCACACACTATACCTACATATTTATTCTGCATAGGGACCGAAGCCGAAGGTCAGAAATCGCTCAGCTGTTCTCTGTAAGACTGTTTACATAATACGTTGTGGTTTACTTTATTTTTGGCTCAATAATGACGAAGTTGTGACGTTTCTGTGGTCCCCGACTCAGAGACGTAGCCTGCTATTCGTTAAATACGTTACTTATATTGCCCAGCTTATGTCTGTCAAGCGTACTTTTTAACCGACTTCAATAAAAGGAGGAGGTTCTCAATTCGTCTGTATATTAGTCGTCAATAGTAGATCGATTTCGAAAAATATTTTTTTAATGGGAAGAGTATGCCTCATGGGCCGTGAGTATGCATCATTTAATTTTATTAACTTTGGTTGGGAAGTTTTTGTGTTAGCTTCGATAATACGTTTTCAATCCACTTCGTGTATCTTGATGATGTTCTAATACAATACGCCACGGTTGTTTCCATAGCAAGTAGGACTAATACGATGTGAATTAAGTAGAAGTACCATAACTAAAAAGAGAAAAAAAACTTGTTTTTTTTTTAATTTTGAAGTCGTTGCCAAAAAATCCTAAATACAAAACAAGACCAAAGATACTGAATTCGGAAATTACAGTTATTTTTCACTTTGTAGTGTGTCTTTTTTTGGAAAACGGTTGTTTTTTTTTTTGTTGTAAAAACGTTTCGTTATTAGCCTTCAACTAGCCGCTTTAACAGGAATTTAGTTCAAGCGACTATCTTTGCATGGGTCTCCCGAGTGAGCGCACACTCGGCGTCCGTTGGACCCACACTGTGGCTATTTTAGACCACAGCTTGTTAGCATGTGGTGGTCCTTTTGGACTGAAATTGACATGGTCACTGACGTCATTATTTTCTATTGTTTGTACTTATTCTGTACTAGCTTTTTCCAACGCCTTCACCCGCGTTGAGGTCGGAAGTTATCCTACGGGAACGTACTACCGGGATAAAAATAATCCTATGTGTTAATGCAGGTTATAAACTATGTGTGTGCCAAATTTTATCAAACGTCCAAACATCTAAACATCCAAACTTCTCCCAGGGGTGCAGGTTGTTCGAAAGAGATACCGCGGCCCCTGGCACACAGGCAAATAAGGGAACACAGCAGGGTTTTATTCAGTAATAGTCTGACACATCCTCCCGCAGTTATTCGATGATTTGCCATCCTCAAAAAAAAACATTCAAACTTCCTCATTTATGATATTCAATCAAATCAAAATATAATGATGACGAAGACTTTCCGTATTAGGAAAATTAATTACAGTTGTGGCCCAGTGGTAACGGCTGTGATTTACGAGTTGTCGGTTGTAGGTTCGAATTGGAACCCAACCTGGCGCTTTATTTAGTGTAAATTATTTCATCTGAGGCCCTAGTGTGAGTTTCATTTAACCATCTTCGCCAAACGCAGTGAGCGCGTTCGGCGTTCCGATTGGCCCTGGAGTGGTGACGGACCAATCGGAGCGCCGAACGCGCTCACTGCGTTTGGTGTAGATTTTACTTATATAGATTCTTTTACATATTGTGAATGAGAGAACGTTGTAGGCCTACAGTTTCTATTCTTTCTTTTCATTCCTCTAAGTACCTGGTACTTATTGACAGGCCTGCACTGTCCTCCCATAACTAATATCACTGTAATTTGAAAACATTATAAAAGCCAATTATTTTTAAAAGAGTAACCGTGGAGTTTCTTGCCGGCTCTTCTCCATAGGAAGCGACAAATTGGAACCGTGCACCTAGCTTCTGACGTTTCATAAGTGCCCTTGCAGGTTTATGTGAAATAAAATATTTTGATTCTGATTTTTTGATGATGGTTAAATGAAACTCACACTAGGGCCTCTGCTGTCAAAACAGTGAAGGAAAACATCGTCAGGAAACCATAAAACAGAAGAAATGTGACATCTACCAACCTGTACTGGGCCCGCGTGGTAGATCACAGAGAGGAGGCCTGTGTCCCAGCATTGGGATCATTATAGGCTGATTATGTATTATTATTTTTATAACAACAAGACATAACAACAAAACCCAATAGTTTACAATCAAACAGACGTGAAATGATATCACTCGTAGTAAGGATATAGTAAACGAATACTATTATCACGTTAACAAACTGTTGTCAATTGGAATAACAATGGCAGTTACATCATTACTATAATTTTGACGATAGGAAAGTGTAAATATAAACTAGTGCCGTATTCGTACAAAGAAAACACTGAAACGTACGGTTTAATAACACAACATGGCGCTTTGAATCCTCCCCGAAGGGGGGTTAGATAGAGAAATCGTTTATTTGGCGCCCAAAAAGACACAAGGTCCTATGAAATAATATAACTAATGACCTACCTGAATATTAAGAAATAGCGTAGTACAGACGCCAGTACATCAAGCTACTCCAAACTGTAAAATTTGAACAATTTGTCAGTTGAACATGAACCTTATGCTTAAGGTGATTCCAGTCCAATTTTTTCCATACAAACTTCGGGAGTGTATTACTCCACTGTTCGACAATGTACATCAAAAATTAATCATGGTATGGTTTTGTCTCATTATTAATATTGTCTGTACGGAAACAGAATATTAAAATAAAAAGCCATTAAAAAGTTAGGAGCCAACAAAGATTCATTTTTCTTGCTAATTTAACCTAACTTTGGGCGTGTTTAAGTAATAAAAGAAGTGTAAAATCTAAAAAACCAAGTCGGTACCGACAAAGCTCAAGTATCAAAAAGTTCAATAAACTTTATTGGTCATTGATTTATGCAGTGGTTTTTTCATAAAACCCGATCTTCCAAAGGACTGTCCTTAATTTTTTACGTGCCTGTTGTACTATAAATGATCCTGCATCTCACTCAATAATGTTGTGCGTGTAGACTAGCTTGTAACTGCTCATCACTGATGCTACCTCTGTCTGACACGATGCCTGGTGAGATAGCGTGCTTTTTAGCCAGGCCCATCAGTGAGTTCGAGCCCGCGACTAGGTTCCCCTTAAGGTATAAAGTTGAAAATCTACCAAAGAAATTTGACAGATTGGGGTAGCTTGATCTGCTGGCATCGGTACAAAGTGTACATTTATTTTAAAAAAAAACCGACTTCCAGAAAAACACTACAAAGTGAAAAATTACTTTCATTTCGGAGGTCGGTGTCTTTGGTTTTGTATTTTCGTTTGTTTTTTCCACCGCTTTTTGAAAATTTGCTATGTTTGTTTCACCTTGTACTGAGGTTTTTGGAAGTCCGTTGTCTTTTTATAAATAAACTTTTTTTATTATTCACTTTTTAGTTGTGGGTTATCTACCTCACACAATTTCGTATACATTCACTTGCCAAGTAATTAAATTAAATTAAATTATTAAATGCCCTGGAAATTATTAAAACATCATCAACATGAACGAAGTGGAAAAAATACTTATTATTGAAGCTAACCCAAAAACCACTAAACAGTAGTTGACTAAATTAATTTGCGGCAACTAGATAAGCATAGCCTTTCAAACCAAAGAAGAATTTCGGTTCAAATCGGTTTATAAATGACGGGAGTTCTGAAGATACAAACATTAAAAAAAAACAACTGAATTGAGAACCTCCACCTTCAAAGTCTGGAAAAAAAAGACAGTCTTGATACTTTGACACACTTTAAAATTCGAATAATATAACTTGGGGTGGAATACTAAGTTCGGCATCATCGTCATCAAGCATCTCAAATTTGCACCAAATGGGAGTCCAGCTCAGCTTGTGTCAGGCAAATGCTACACAGAGGTATACCTACACTACACCCATACGACGCGTCTCCAAGTTATGCAGCCTTCTGCAGTGTGGACCGCTCGGTAGATGCTGCCTCCAACAGGCATCTTGTCCGCGTCTGACCATCTTGTTGGTGCTCTGCTCTCGGCGCGTTTTCCGTCCACCCGGCCCAGTATCAAAAGCCTTTCCACACCATGCTTAGGTGAATGTGTAATCTGTCCGAAAAAGCTAAGGGCACTCTCTTGGCATATTGTAGATAGCCGCTTGGTGATATTGAGATCCTCTACAATGGATCCTTTTGTTCTCATGGCGGTCCATGGTAAACGAAGTAGTCTCCGCCAACACCACATCCCGGAATCATAATGATGTTACCAAAAAATCGTGAATATCGTCATTTTGTAAAGTTAGCAGAATTGTGACTTATAAAAATGATGAATCTGATATCTAGAGTTACGCTGCCGAGTGTCCTCGTATCATTATAAATTGCAACCAACTTGTCAACGTTTTAATTTGCTGGCTTTGGCATTGATTCTCAACATCCTCGGTGTTCTGTGTCCGTGGTACTTTTGATTTTTATAGTAACACTAGCTCGCTTGCGCCAGCGGCTTCGCCCGCGTGGAGATCGAAAACTATCCCACGGGAACGTAGTACTGGGATAAAAAGTATCCTATGTGTTACTCCAGGTTACAAACTACCTGTGTACCAAATTTCATTAAAATCCATTCAGCCGTTTTTGCGTGAAAGAGTAACAAACATTCATCCATCCATCCATCCATACTCACAAACTTTCACGTTTAAAATATTAGTAGGATTAGCTTTTGCCCTCGGCTCCGCCCGCGTTGATGTCGGTTATCGCGTAAAAAGAGTAGCCTATGTCCTTCTCCACATCCCAGGCTATATCCCTGCCAAATTTCATGACTATCGGTTCAGCGGCTTAGGCGTGAAAGCGTAACAGACAGAGAGATAGAGTTACTTTCACAATTATTATATTAGTAGGGGTTTGCTTTTGCCAGGGGCTTCGTCCGCGAAATGCACCCAGTGATGAAATTTGGCACGCCGATAGTTTATAACCTGGATTAACACATACGTTACCGACTTTTTATCCCGGTAGTACGTTCCCGTGGGATGATATCCGACATGAAAGCGGGCGAAGCCTCGGGAAAAAGCTAGTTAGAAAATAATAATAACCTAAATAAACCCTGAATACCTCAACAATACCAAATCCAATACAATCAAAAGTCATTTATTTAAACTAAGCTGAGAGTCAGCACTTTTTAAACGTCAAAATAACATAAGACAGTCCCCCGGCACGCCCGGACTTCACTACTTCCTAGTGCTTTAGCTGGGAAGAAGAAGTAGCGCAACAAACACCCCAGCAGCACAGCTTTCTGTTAAGTTGGAAGAACCTGATTCTATACAATAATAGGTGAGTAATTAACATTCAACAATAAATAAAAATTTCATTAATAAAAAAATAAAAAAAATGGTTTATGCAGTCAAATAAAATAAACAATGATATGAAGTTCTCATATGACATATGAAAAATTGAATTTGGGGAAATACTACTGCTTTATTAATTGATAAGAGAATGAATGGACTCGTAATCTGTTATTGTGGCGATAATGGTGGTACGTTTGGACAATTTGAATGATAAATGGGGCTTAAATTATATCTGTACTAGCTTTTACCAGCGGCTTCGCCCGCGCGGAGGTTCTAAGTGGTTTTTTTTTTGGGTGACAAATCATCAAATAACTTCTCCCGCTCTGGGTGGAGCAGGAGGGCGTGTCAGACTTTTACTGACTAAAACCCACCCGTGTTCCTTCAGTTGCCTGTGTGCCAGAGGCCACGGTATCTCTTTCGAACAAGCCGCACGCCTAGGTTTGAATTGGTCCCACGGGAACATCCTTTATTTTTCGCTTTTTTTGTTTAGCCTATATTGTCGCACTGCTGAACAAATTCTAGAAATGGGGGCTTAGTGAATTGAGAGCACATACCTATATTACATTGCAGATTACTCCAATCTACTGACTAGACGGCTGACTTTCTAGAATGGGTCCCGACTGCTACAATTTATCTGCTTATAAGCATCGCCTTAGCAACTGGCGATTCTTAAGTTAAGTGCAATCGTGTACAATGACTTTCTTGTTTTAGGGCTTTTCCATGAATACTCAGAAAAGAAATCGGGTTTTTTAGTTTTTAAAGTACCGTTTTTTTAATTTTTTTTTTTTTTTCATTTATAGTACATACGCCAGCACATCAAGCTACTCCAAAGTGTGTCAAATTTTCCCAATTGAACTTGAATCTTATGCTCATCTGATAAAGATAAAAATCTATCAAAGAAATTTGACAGATTGGGGTAGCTTGATGTGGTAGCGTCTGTACCTACCCCACACCAATTCGTATACCACTAACTCGCTATGTAAACAGCATTGACCGGAAGTATAAGAACATTATAAAGATATTCAAAATAAATAAAAAAAAGATTTTGTAAATCATTATTTATAAGCAACACGCGTCAAGAGGGCGTTGACCCCGTGATCAGCTGATAGATTATGCTTAGATTTTGCTTTTTTTTTTTCGTTTTTTACTACTACACCAATGTTTTGGCTCTTGGCACACAGGCAACTGAAGGAACACGGGTGGGTTTTTTCAGTCAGTAAAAGTCTGACACACCCTCATGCTCTACCCAAAGCGGGAGGTTAATGGACGATGTCCCACCCTCGAAAAAAAAATACCCATCATGAAATAAACACATCTTTCGAGTATAAATATTTTTGTATTTAAATTCTTACATTCGTATACAAACCTACTACTATTTAATTAGGTAACCTACTCGACAGAATATCAATATTCTTCTTGAAGACAACCGTTTAATTTCGAAGCTCGGAGAGAACTGTACTAGAAAACTAGATGAACCATCCAAAGATCATATTTCCATTCCATTTCGGTAAAAAAAACTTCGATTTGGGTAGCTGTCAAATGAGATACATTTTTAACGTCACTGATACTAAATCATTTGAGGCATACTTTCGATTTTATTAAAATTACTACAAATCTTATGCATACTTGGAAATTATGACAATCATTTCTTGTGAATTACGCGAATGTTTAAAAAAAAAGCAGGTTACTGGTTCGTAGCAATGCTCCTTAAATATCATATTCTTATTCCCACCTAAAGGTCAAATCCGAACCTAAAATAAATCATTCTTCATAATAATTCTTCGACTCATAAGAATGACGCTATGTACACTACTAAGAAAGCGTCTGGCCTCAAAAGTTGCTCCAAATTTAACCGCGTCTGCCGTGGACCCCCGCAATGTCTATTTTCGTGCGCCCCAAGGGTCGACGCCCGGACCCGCTGCAAGATAACACTCCCTCCCTGCTTTTTAGAGCCCTCATACATATTCCAGCCAGCATTTTTTGACAGACGGCGGAATACGGAACTAAGTTCTAATTTCAAGTAATTTTAACGTTTTTCTTTACCACTAGCGCCGCCTATGATTGTCGAGCTAAAATGGTCATTGGAATGAAGGGCGTTTTTTTTTACGAGTCTATTTATGAATTTAGAAGTGTTTTGAGGGTGGCGCGAATCTTGTGTGAATGGGAAGATTTTTAAAGATTCCCACGCATGGGTTTTATTGATCTAAATTGAGTTTATTGTCTGTGGTTTTGAAAACCTCGTTAGTTCGTAATATGAAATTATATTTACTAGTAGCCGCCCAGTGGTCACCATGTTTTTATATTTAATTTAATGTTTTTCTTATTTCTAATTCATGAAAATATTATCTTTCTGCAGTCCTCCATATAAACTTTAACTGTGCCAAATTTCATACTCCTCCGTCCGCATAGTTTTCGTAAAAGAAGTACAGTTTTTGCTTCACGTATTATTGAATAGATTTCTATAAATAGCGTTACGGGTCATCAGAACAACAATTCTAACAACCAGTCTTGCCAAGGGGTATCGTAAAATACTGTTAGTCACCTGCATCCGATTAGACTGGAAGCCGACCCCCACATAGTTGGGAAAAGGCTAGGCAGATGATGATGATGAGCTTAAAGAAAAACCCTTTTCCGTCAAAAATGAGTTCAATGTTTCCTATCTGATTACTCTGAGAAAAAGGCCGATACAAACTCAGAGGTCACAGTCTCTTGAAGTCTAGCCATAATCTTAGTCAAATCATTGATTACCATTGATTGGGATTAATCGGGATTTAGTTTGTCAGTGATTTTAACAGTGTTTTTGACTTCAGGAAAAAGAGGAGGTTCTCAATTCGGTTGTATTTATTTTTTATGTTTGATACCCGAGAACTCCGTCGTTTATAAACCGATTTGAAACAATCTTTGGTTTGAGAGCGTATACTTCCTTGGGGGTTCCCACATTTGTAATCAGTGGTTTTTGAGTTAGCTTCAATAATGCGTATTTTTTCCACTTAGTTTATAGAATCGTTAGGTAGAATGAAGAATACATCGTTTTAGAGACTCGAAAGTCCCCTGTTATTTTATTTTTACCTTCTGTGTAACATCTTGATTTCATTTTGTAATTAAGATTCATCATATCGTGACCCCTCCTTAACTCGGAAAACACGTTAAGCAGTTGGTTGCGGCTGTCATTCGTAGCTTCGACAGTCCTTACGGCTAGTCAGAAGCCTAAAAGTTGAGCAGCCAGTCTTACCAAGAGGCATCGTGTCACTCATTAAGTAAGCTTTGGAGGTCAGATAGGCAGTCGCTCCATGTAAAATAATGGTATTTAGCTGCATTTGGTTAGACTAAAATACCTCAACATGGTTGGGAAAAGTCTGAGTAGAGTGATTGATTTTAAAAATTTAGTTTTCGGAGTCAGACTGTGACTAAAATTACATCGCTTTCGAGACTCCGGAGTCATATGTGAATTTATTTTTAACTGGCAAAATCCAGCGGCTTAGCCCGCGTTGGGGTCGAAATTTATCACACGAGAACGTATTACCGGGATAAAATATATCCTATGTGTTAATCCAGGGTATAATCTATCTTTGTGCCAAATTTCATCCAAGTCCATTCAGTCGTTTTTGCGTGAAAGAGTAACATACATCCATACATACAAACTTTTGCGTTTATAATATTAGTAAGGAATATCTGGATCACCGAGCTTCGCTCGGTTTTTTTTTTGACGTTTTCTAAAAATGAAACCTAGCTAGACCGATTTATCGCCCCCGGAACCCCTGCATACTAAATTTCATGAAAATCGTTGGAGCCGTTTCCGAGATTCAGATTATATATACAAGAATTGCTGGTTTAAAGGTATTAGATTAGTAAAGAAGTAAAGATTTCATTTCTTTTATTAAGGTTCATGTTTAACAAAAGCATTACTGGGGCTGTCGCCGTCGGGTAACAGAAAAGATATTTTTATATTTTTTAATAAAAGAGAAAGATATTCCCTTTACGATTGTATTAGCATAGATCAACGCTTAGTGTTTTCCTTCAAAATATGGACGGAGGCTACTATGAATGGGGGCCTATTCTTCTTTTTTTCACGAAATAATTTTCTACTTGTAATTAAATGTGAAAGTTTGGATGTTTTCAAAAACGGCTGAACGGATTTGGATGAAATTTGGCACAGGAATGGTTTATTGTGATTAGAGATGGGCCGACTATGACTTTGGCCGACTGCAAAATGGCCGACTAGTCGGCCAAGCCGATCATTGATTTCGGTTGAATTCGGGTGACATCGGCCATGTTCAAAATGGCAAACCTACTTATTGCCAATTGTTCTTCATTTTTGTTAGAAGTAATAATTTTACTTTTGGTATTTAATTTCTGCATCTAAATCCAATTAATTAATAGACCAAACGAAGAGTTCTAGGTCTATTTCTTAATATCCTAATTTCCTGATTGCACTGAAAATAAACTGTAAAACTGATTCTATACTAAAAAAATACAACAGTAAAGATTTCAATTTCATATCAGTCACCGTCTTTTAAATGTTTAGGCATATTAATACGAGTAAATAATGGGCCGACTAGTTGGTGGTTTTAGCCGACTAGTCGGTACATCACTAATTGTGTTTTTTTTTTATTCCGGTAAATTGTGTTAATAAAGTATGCCATAAACTCGGGAGTCTCGATATGTTATGTATGGTCACCCATCCATGAATTGACCGCGGTGAGCGTAGCCTAGCTTAACCTTCGATCGACCCTAGCGGGTATTATAATTTAGCCACGTTCCTACGAAATAGAAGTGTTATACTAACGAATATCGCGTACCTAACTACTTAGGTACCCATGTTTACAAAGAACGGTAGTGTTTTGACGTAGATTATGCAAACGAAACACCGACGTGACGCACGAAAAATTGTGCGATTATCCGAGTTGCAGGTTTTGGTCTACCCATGAGGTTAAGCTACGCTTGCCAATGTTGGTCCGTGGATGGGTGACCATCTATAACATATCGAGACACCTCCGTGTAGTCAAAACCCGATTGTCTGACTTACCAAGGTATATATACCTAACACTTTATAATGTTATTTATAAAACATTTTTTTTTATCAATACCATACTGGGTAACTCCAAGAAGCTAACATCATCAAGGAGTTTCCATGAATTATTTTTCATAAAATTAAAACAACAGGAAAATACTTCCGTTCAAAAACAATTCATTTCCTGAAAAAAAAGAGCAAAAAATGGAAAAGAATTGGCAGTAGACAATCTTAAATTATTTACTGCCAATTCTTTTCTACATTTTGCTTTTTTTTGGATTGATTTCCTAAATCACGCGTATAATACTCGACAAAAAAAAGTAGCTCGTTCATTAGCCAATAATTAAAACGTATTTCATGTTGTGCATTAAAACTTAAGGGTATTTTAACTGTAAAAGTATGCCTGTAAAATCAGTGAAATCGGTAAAATTTCGTATACGGCCTCTTAAGACCGAACACACTACAAATGGCCAGGGCAATGACTCCCGCGTAAAAACAACACAAAATTAAAGTACAACGTAGCCATAGGGTCACCGTCGGCCCCTATCGATTTTTATGTACCCACAGGTTTGTTTCGAACTAAAGTCTAGAGGAGAGCAGCTAGTCGTACAGCTGTCCTCCTCGCACTTGTGGCAAAACTTCGGCAATTATGCGATGGAACTTTTGCGCTGCATCCGTGTTTGTTTGCTTTTTTCGGGGGTTGTTAAGGGAAGGTTCTGTTGGTGTATGATAAGGGTATGTCTGAGCCATTTTTTTGTTTTCGTTTAGTGTGAAAATTGGTTTTGTTTTATTCTTCTCTTGAGTAAAACGGTTTTTTTTTTTGTAAAATCATAAGTGTACTGTACAAATCGGGATTAGTAACGAAGGTGATAATGTTCTAAATGTGATGCTTTCCAAATGTATTTTTTTATTTTTTCCTTTATTTGACTAAATTTATATGTATAAATTACATTTTTAAATATTAGTAAAAAAAAAAAATATTTTTATTATTATGGTGAAAGCCCGCTAAGTTCAAATTTTCTTACATTTATTGCAATTTGTGGGTCAGTGTCAGACTGTATGTTAAACAAAATATGATTCTCGACTGTATCATATATTTACATAATTATAATAATTAAAATCACTAACTATACAACTATTCACTACTACGACTATTTAATGAAAAAAATACGTTTGGTACCGGTAACACACCAATATCAATCATACATAATCAACCTATAATGTTCCCACTGCTGGACACGGGCCTGCTCTCTGTGCGAGGGAGCGGCCGTAATCCTCCACGCAAGCCCATTACGTGTTGGTAGATGTCACATTTCTTCGAACTTTCTTGGTTTTAGTACATGCCGTTTTCCTCACGATGTTTTCCTTCACCGTTTTGAGAGCAGTGGTGATGAAATAATTTACACAATGTAAAGCGCCTGCCTGGAGTCGAACTCACGACCTACAACGCGTTAGTCGAGGCAGATACCACTAGGCCTCCACTGCTCCTAGATCAATCGTACCGGTTCCCAATAATACCGGTATTTCGAGCCCTGATTAGCACGACCAATACGTGTGTTGTTTATTTACTTACTAATTTGTTTTCTCTCGTTCCAGGTATATAAATACAGTTCCAGTATTCAAACCTTAAAAATATACAGTCTAGTCTAAAAAGTTTCTACTTAAAATTATTTAAAAAATACGAAAGTATTCGCGTCGTACTTAATAAATTAGCAAAAAATAAAAAAATATTTTTTACCTGTTAGAATTAGAATTTATACACTGTGATAACGATTTTGGGTGGGGAAATTTTTGAACTGTGCAATTTTTAATACGGAATAGTAACGGTTTTGTGCAATTTTTTTGGAAAAGGAACGTGAAGTGTTTGGCCAAAGATATGTTAAGATAGTTGTGTAATAATTTGCCTTGTGAACGGAAGATGGCGCTGCCCCCGCAACAGTTTTGTGTGCGCTGGAACTCCTATCACACCAATTTACAGGTATGTGTTGACTTGTATTTATGGTAGATCAACTATTTCTTTCAAACTGCAAATATTATTCTGTGTTTATTTTGTGCCTTCCGTTAACCGAACTAGGCACAATACGCGGCCATGAAATGTCGAGTATAAAAATAAAAAGGTTTTAAAAAACCCATTGGTTTGTATTGGAATTGGACTGCTTTTGACCTCGATCACGCCTGATGGAAAGCGATGGTCTATGATGCAACTAGCATGCCCAGAAGATGCCTGTTCACTCTTGCTTTAAAAGGCAGACGGGTGAAGCGAACACAGATGCATTTGCTTTAAATAATCAATTGCAAAAACAGGCCTCAACCATAGATATTTCTTTTTTCTCGAGCTATTCCATGTTCTATGTTAAAGGGTTTGGCTTCCGCACTTAGTCCTTCAACTGGACCTTTGTGCGTGGGCCAATAAACCAGCCCACCCCCCCCCCCCCCTCCAGAAGTTACGATACCTCCTGGTCTGTTAAAAACATCCGTGTTAGATCGCTCAAAGAGTTGCTGGGTTATTATTTTGTGACGCCTATGCCCATTATTGCCAACAGTAAACGACTAACAGCTTAAAAATGGCAATAACGTTGATCGAATCTTTTCTTCTCTCTCTGTTTCAGTCGGTGTTCCCCCGGCTGCTTCTCACAGAACAGTTCGCCGACGTGACGCTCGCGTGCGAGTCGCGTCAGCTGCGATGTCACAAGCTGGTGCTGTCAGCTTGCTCCGCGTACCTCGAGCGACTGCTGCTGCAGAACCCCTGCGACCATCCCATAGTGCTGATGAGGGATATGCGGTAAGTTAACTGTTTAGCCTAGTCATCATCCGCTGAATACTAGTTTTTACATGGAGCTGTAGCGGCATCTACAACGCTACAGCTGAGTCGAAGCAGATTTAACCTCGCAACTAGCACAGTCCCGACATCTGTCATCGGGCTTAACTCCGATCTCCGTCAGGGGGTGCCCTTAGCGTGTAGTCGCTCAGTTTTAAGTTTATAAGCCCTGACTGGAGGCCTTAATTCATTGAAGCAGCCACAGACAAGTCCGATTAAGCAGCCGACAACCTCAAAGATTGACCAACGAGATGTCATTTCAAAAAAGTCGGACAATTGCCCACCAGACACACCATACGTCTGTCGGGGGATCCTCACTTTTTAATAGAGGATGGGAGAACTTTACAACCTGTTCCTCGGACCTCCACCATATATTAAAACTAGATGAGATTAGCATTTGCTATCTGACTACTCTGAGAAGAAAGGCTGAAACAAAACTCAGATGTCGCAGTCTGTGTCAAACTCCAGACATATTCTTGGTCACATCATGTGAAGACCATGTCTAAAATGGAGTTTCGGTACGAAATACATGGTCATTTTCCCAAGGTTCCAGGCAAGCGTAGCTCGACCTTGATCGATCGACCCGTGCAGCTGTTATTTAGCCCCTAGATTCTCTATTTGTACCTTAATATGCTTATAGTTCTAAATACAAGCCGTATGCCCGAAGGTATTTCCCATCGGAAATAATAAGGAACGTTCATGCAAACTTTCATCGTCTATTATAGCATAATCAGCTTGCAATGCTCCCACAGCTGGGACACAAGCTTTTTTCTTTGAGAGGGAGTGGGCTGTAATCTACGCGGGCCTAATGCGGGTTGGTAGATGTCACATGTCTTCGAATTTTTGGTTCTAGGACATGCTGGCTTCTTCAAGATGTTTTCCGTCCCCGTTTTGAGAGCTGTGGTGATTAAATAATTTACACAAAGTAAAGCGCCTGCCTAGGTTCGAACCCACGACCTATAACTCGTAAGTCGGGACCAAAGCCACTGCTCAACCCCTTTTAGGGATGAATTGAAGAATAAAAACCCAGCTTTAGTCTTCGCTTTCGTTATAAAAGGAACTATTGTAGAATTTTTCATGCTTCTAGCCAAAAACGCGCGCGCGGTCTAGACCCAGCGTTTTTGGCTGTACGTTATCTGTCAATAATAACGCGCAGGCGGGTTTTTTAGGCCTTGTAGACTGTAGATTTGCAGACCATTTTCTATTTACTAAGTACCTGGTACTTGTTGAACGGCTACACTGTCCTCCCATACCTACTGACACTGTAATTTGAACAAAAAAAAACACAAGCCAATTATTTTTTTAATAGTGCCGTGGAGTTTCTTGCCGGCTCTTTTCCATAGGAAACGACCAATTTGAACCGTGCACGTAGCTTCTGATGTTTCATGAGTGTTCATGTAGGTTTATGTGTAATAAATATTTAGATTTTTGTGTTTGAGTGACCGAATGAATTTGGTGGGGTGTGCAATGGTGGCTTAGTGGTATCGCCCCCGACTTACGAGTTGTAGGTTGTAGGTTTGAACCCAGGCAGCCGCCATCGGCGAGGTGTCAATTTTTCTAAGAGAGAAGCAGCAGCGAAGGCGGCTTTAACTTACTGACTTATCAATACGGAGTACTAACTATAATTCTAAAATTAATATAGGAATGTAAATAATTGAATACAATAAAATTTAACAGCTGAAAACAAAATAAAATGTGCAATATTCCTCCGTCTTGTATGCTCACGCATTTTTTCTATATCCGTCTCTGTCTTAACTCGTTGTACAGCGGCTTGCTCTTGTCAATATCAATCGGTGCCATGTGATCTAAAATGACATCATTACGGGATCGCTGTTGTATGAATTTTTAGTTCCCGATTATGACGTTTTGGCGCCGGGTTAATTTAGATTTTTTTTTTTTGTTGTAATACAAAGCCAGAAATAACCTTTTTTGTTTTTTGAATGTTATGGTGAATTAAATATCCGTAGTGTATCTGTATTTTTTGACAATTGTAGTCGCTATTGACATGCCATTTTTTTATGAGGGATTGAGTTGCCGATGCAAATCAGCGAGGTGAAGCCGATAGGAATCGTGTTATATGGTGCTTTCGCCACTGCAGGCGCTTTACTTTGTGTAAATTAATTTATCACCATAGGTCTCAAAACGGTGAAGGAAAACATCGTGAGGAAACCAGCATGTCCTAGAACCAAAAATTCGAAGACATGTGACATCTACCAACCCGCAGTGGGCCAGCGTGGTGGTTTACAGGACACTCTTTCTCGAAGAGTGGAGGCCTGTGTTCCAGATGTTCCCAACATTATAGGCTGATCTGAAGACGTTTATTAAAGTGACTATTTCGACCTCTCTTTTGCAGGTTCAGCGAGATGCAGGCGCTGGTAGACTTCATGTACAAGGGCGAGGTCAACGTGACGCAGGAAGAGCTTCCCAGTCTACTGAAGTCTGCTGAGGCACTGCAGATTAGAGGTATGCTTAAAGCTATTAGCATGATGCTTGCATCATTTACTGACTGTGCCGTGGCATCGTCTGCGTGGAGGGCGGAAATTCCATATTCCACGGGAACGTACTACCGGAATAAAACGTAGCCAAAAAAAGCCAATAATTCAAATTAGGCTGAGAATCAGCACTTTTGGAACGTCAGAATACATAATACAGTCCCGGGGCACGCCCGCCCTTCACCACTTCCTAGTGCTGTAGCTGGGAAGAAGAAGTGGCGCAACAAACTGTCCAGCAGCACAACAGTAGTCTGTTTAGTTAGATAGACTTGTTTTTATAAACATTACGAGACACGGAACATTAACTAAATAATTAGTCATAAGTCAGCTAGCCATGCCAAAATACCAACAAGTAAAATAAAACTCAAAGCACAAAGATTAAAAATAATAAAAATGTAAACAAAGCATAATACCAAATAAAAGTCTCCTAGTATACAGGGCGTGATAGCTTACATATGCAATGCTGGATTATGTTCACATAGCTGTCACGACCCGAGTTACTAATCCTGTCTTAATTCAAGTTATAAACTATCTGTGTGCCAAATTTTATCGAAATCCGTTTGGTCGTTTTTGTACTACTTTCCGACCACCACACGGGCGAAGCCGCTGGCGAAAGCTAGTCACTTACAAACTTAAGTATCACCTATTCGGATCTTGGAATGATGAGCTTCAAGTTGCATCTTCATGCTCCCGAGTCCTTTGTAAGACTCGAGTGGATGTTAAATGACTTGGGCTCGATTTGACTTTAGACTCCGAGTCTTTTTATTAGCACACTGAGTCTCATTCAGACTCATTTATGCAAAATGAGTCGAGTTTTTAAAATAAGGAGTCGAGGACTCCAGTCCTTTGCAACATTACCCACAGCACAGCGAGTGTACTCATATTTTTGGTCACCCCAGGTTTATGCTCAAGCGATACGTCGAACCTAACATCAGAGCTCGGCAAGTCTGACAGCAAAGACTTCACGGTCGCCAGTGATGCCCTCGTCGCGAACGCGCAACGGGAGAACGCTGTCAATGGTCAGTTTCTGAGGTTTTTAACTCGCTTGTATTTGCTTCACCTGTATCTGTCTATCTATTTATGTAACGGAATCTTTGAACGTGATTTTCGCTCACTTCATAACGTCAGATCAAATTTAAATTTAGCACACTTATCAAGGACTGATGACAATACAATAATTTAATAACTTTGTGATTTGTCCCATTATCCCATTGATATAAAAAAAAAACAAAATGCACAGTCTCGATAAAAAAGTAACACTCAAAACTGTCCCTAATTATACGTCAGTGTACTTATAATAAAACACATATTTTTGCAAATTTAACCTTACACGCATGACTTATTAAAGTGGTTTTTACAAAGGAATGTCCAAAAAGACTGACTGAAAGGGGACTGACGATACCATTGACACCTGCGCACATTGCGCTCTATTTATGTGGACGTTTTTGAGACGCTGATTGTGTATCTTGGGTTATTTGTATATCAATGCATTATCCTGTCCAGGACCTGCTAAAAAAAATAATTGAAATAAAGTCAAAGCAATTGTTTACTTTACATTTACAATTTACAATAATGTATTATACAATTCAATAAGCAACCAGTTCAATTTTGTCCTGACTCTAGATTGTCTATGGAACAGGACCTGCATGTTTCATGTGTAAAAAAAATAGACCCGCATTGATTATTAGTTATTTCGATTGTTGAATACTACGTAAATTGTTCTCAATTTCTTATCCTCAATTCCAGGCCCAACAACACACCAGTCAAAGTCGACAACCAACAACAACAACGCAACAACAACCAACGGTACTAAAAAGAGGAAGTCTGAGGACAGACCGGACATCAAGGAGGAGACTGTGGAAGAGGACGGACTTTACTATGGAGAGCTTGAGAACGATAATATGGAGTTTAATGAGGTGAGGAAATGTCCTAGAAACGGGGGAATTTAGGGAAAATTAGGGGACATTTCAATCGCAGTGGTGGCCCATTCCTATGGGCCTCGACTTACGAGTTGTAAGGTCGTGAGTTCGAACCCAACCAGCCATTTTACTTTGTGTATCTAATTCCATCACCACTGCTCTCAAAACGGGAAGAAAAACATCGTGAGGAAACCGGCATGTACTAGAACCAAAATTCGTGGAACATGTGACATGTGTTTCGTGCCCAAGCTTCTCCATTTGGAAGGGACATCTAGAATCAATTTTATTTTCTTGTAAATTTGGACGTTCAATAGTGCCATTTAATCGCCTTCTTCAAATAAATGATTTCATCTTTGTGTTTGACTGTTAATGAGAAGATAAAATGGAGTACTGAGAATGTAGGGGGAATATGGGGGGGGGGGTGAACTAGGTAAAATGAAAAATACTATTAAATACTTACGATTTATGACTGTGTCGAATCGTAAATGATGTTTCAGAGAGTGGATATTAAGGGCGGAGTCATCTGTGAGTCTCCACTTGAGCAGGTTTTCTTTGCTTTGGCCTACCTGAGTCCGACCTCTACTTATTTCTAAATATTGAAAGAAAGTTCCCTTGCGAGTACCGCACATTAAAAAAAAAACTGGAAAAATAAGGGCAAATCAAAAACTGTTCATTACATTTTCAGGACGATGAACCAGGGAAGCCAGGCAGTAGTCTAGGACAACCATCCGGTGAGTAAACTAACAAGAAATAAAACACAATTCAATATCTATTTTATTTTGTTAATTTTTATTATTTTATTAATTAAATAAATCAATGTTTGTTTGCAATGTGACTTCCCTCTCGTCACTTGCTTTATTTTATTTTTTTATAATTTTTATATTTTACTTACTGAATATTTTCAATTTTTTTTTACACAACTAAATAAATAAAATTGGATTTCTAACGCGGTCAAAAACGTCCATAGACAAACGTGTGTGTAGAGCGAAGATCATATTGTGAATGGACATTGTCGAAAGAAAACGAAAGCGAAAGAATTAAAAAAAAATGTCTGTAAGGTAGGCCAATTTTTTTTAATACAAAATTCGGTAGTTTTTTATACATTTAGCTAAAATAAATTGAACCATGAATGTTGTCTTTTAGGGTTCCGTAGCCAAATGGTCGATCGAAAGTTAAACTATGCTTGCCGAGGCTGGTCCGTGGATGGGTAACCGTCTATTACATATCGAGACCCTTCCGTGTCTCTGAACGGACGATAAGCCGTTGGTCCTGCCTGTTATTTGTAGATCTTTGACAGTCGTTACGGGTCGTCAGAAGCCCGAAAGTCTGACAACCAGTGTCACCAAAGGGTATCGTGTTACCCAGTAATTGGGTTGTGAAGGTCAAATAGGCAGTCGCTCCATGTAAAAGACTGGTAATCATTTGCTTCCGGTTAGACAAGAAGCTGACCCCAACGTCCCTGGGAAGAGGCAGGGAGATGATGAGCCAAATGGCAAAACGGAACCCGTGTTATTATTATTTTATTGGAATTGGTCATTTTGACTATCTTACAGACATTTAAGTCAAGTTATTGTAATATTCTTCCTCTCATTCATGGTTCAATACTTATATTTCCATGATTTAATTTTATTTGGACAGAGGTGTGCCCATATTTCGCCAGTAATGTAATAGGGGTGGAGCCTATTGCCATCCACCAGGTACAAATCCAGACTCTGGAAATTCCAGATAGAAAATCCCATTAACACTGCCTAAGCTGGGAATCGAAACCAGGACCTCATACTCACCAGTAGCGCTTGTGACCACTACTCCAACGAGCTGCCGTCCACAAGCAATAATGCAGTTAACTCGCGTGTGGTCGATTTTCGTTTTTTAATGCCACTATAATCAGAAAAAAAATCTCTTATCTTTCTGTCTAAGCAGTATTTTTCAACTATTTATGAATGCCGAGATAAAAAAAAACGCCGTTAACTTGCCTTGTTTGATATATTTACTACGCTAAAAAGCAGGTAAGCAACATTACTAAACTAAAAAGTGACTAAGGGCTTATAATTTACACGTTTACTAGAATTTTTACCATCCGTGGCATAACTAAATAGCATGCATTTCATATTTTTCTGCGCTTTTTCGTCGATAACTCGAAATATGAATTTGCTGGATATCGGCATTATACAGGATAGGTAAGTTTTTATCCAGTGCGGAAACTGTAACTATGAATTCAACATATCATTCTAGAACCCCCAGCGCAGGAATTTTTCGTCGGTTAGGTATACAAAAAAAAATCAGCTGTTTCATAGAAAGGTGCAATACCTACGCGGTCAAAATTTATGGATTTTTTTGTATAACCGACGAAAAATTTCTGCGCTGGGGGTCTAGAATGATATGTTGAATTCATGGTTACAGTTCGCGCACTGGATAAAAACTTGTCCTGTAGCTTGTGGATGAGAGCGAAACAGTCCGGTCCAGTAGGTCCTCTGCCAACCCTTCGGGGAAACAAGGTGTGATGTTATGTTAAATTATGCCACGTTGGTTTAGTGGTCGCAAGCGCTATTGCCGAGCATGAGATCCTGGCTTCGTTTCCCAGGTCGGGCAAAATGTTATTGGGTTTTCGGCAATCCGGAGTCTGGCTCAAAAGAACGAATTCCGGCTAATCGTGAGTGTACTATAGGTAAACCTCTGCCAAAGCCTTCAAGATACTTAGGCGTGATGTTATTTTATTTTTATTCTTCTTTTAGGCCGTCCCCCTTACCTCCGTGTGAAGCCAGAAAGCGAGCTATTCTTCCAAACAAAACTCCAAAATCTGGCTAAAGTCAATTCCGAATATATAAATAGACTATCCAAAATGTCAACCAGTGAAATTAGAAATGAATTTTCAAAATACGGTTTCAATACAAACCCGACCGACGACGCTTATATACAGAAGACAAATGAAAAATCTGAAAATGATTACTACAAGTCTTGGCTGGAACAGAACGGAGAATTAGAAGTCTCCCTCCTAAAAGCCAGCCAAGTGAAAAAGGCTAAACCCGATACCAAAAACCAGAAATCCGAAGTAGAGCTGATACCAAAGAGCAAAGACGGTGTTGCCACTAAAGAAGTTTTCCCTAAATTGGGGGAGAAATCTCAGATGCGAAGGCGGGGCAGACCGCCTATATTTAAAGATAGGAATGTAGATATCGGGGAGACTGTGCTGAAGTCTGATTTGGACCAATTTTTGGAGGGTAAAGAGGTTAGTTCGTCAGGGTTGTCGCGTAAGGATCTGGAGAGGGTTATGATGGGCAAGTTCAATCCTAACAGAAGATACTCGAATGAGGCGATGTGGGCAGCCCTAATGGATGTTAAGAAAGGAGGGAGTATATACAGGTGAGTTCTTACAATTGACGCATATACACACATAAAAATGGACAGCAGTGGTGGTAAGGGCCGCGCCATACAAGATGTAGATCGTGGGTCCGAACTCAGACAGGTGTTTACCTTGTGTAAATTGTTTCTCTCAAAACGGTGAAGGAAAACATCGTGACGAAACCGGCATGTCTTAGACCAAATATTCAAGGTATGTGACATCTACCAACCCGCACTGGGCCCGCGTGGTGGATTACGGCCCACTCCCTCACAGAGAGGAGGCCTGTGTCACAGCAGTGGGGACAGTATACGCTGATTGATTGATTGGTGCACCTCAATCTATACGGGGTATACGGGCGTGACGTTATGTTAAGTGTTCTTTCAATTGATTTGTATTTCACCATCTTATTCGTCGTGTCAATGGCTGGCACGCACGCTGATCTCATTTCATGTTAGGTGTATTATAGTTTTCTGCACAAAAAACTTTGAAAGAATCCAGGAGAAAGTTACACGTACGGCGCTTCTCGTTGGGTTTTAACTTTCGAAAAGTAATATTTCTCAGCCTATCATCATCGTATTTGTCTTACCGTTATCCCGATCTATTTGTGATCACCGCAACATGTCTTTATCGCCCATAATTCTCTATTAATCCGGCATCTTAGTAGTCACTCATCATTGTTGGCACAAAGCTACTTACACAAATAAAATAGTTTCATAATTTATCGTCTTTCCAGCCATATCATCCTCCAAACGGTGCTTTAGATTCTCAACCCAATTAGATTTAGACTAAACCAATTAGACCTAGTTGGTCTAGTGGTCGCAAGCGTTACTGCTGAGCGTGAGGTCCTGGGTTCAATTCCCAGGTCGGGCTTAGTGTTATTGCTATTTGGAATTTCTCAATAGCAGCCTACACAGTCTTGACTTGGCTCGCCCCCTATTACTTTAACTTTACGGGTTAGACTTTAAGTACAGTTTTGAACAACCTTTCGGGGAAACAAGGCGTGGTGTCATATAGATTTATGTTATTATTGTCTTTCAGAGCGGCCCAGACTCACAAAGTCCCGCGCAAATCCCTCCGCAACTGGATGAAACGATGCCACATAAAATCTTCCTTCCCCATGCCACAACAGCTGAAACAATTCGTTGAAAACAGCAAAAAACAGAAAGAATACAAAAATTTCGACTTCAACGTCCCCGAAACGCAGAATTACGAGAAAAGCGGCACCGAAACTGAGGCCTATGAGGCCGACATCGATTTCGGTAAACATTTTCTCACTTTTACAAATTCTGCCGTTTCGAGCGAAGATGAAGGGGCGGCGAAAAATGAGGAAAAAGATGGGGAAACGAAAATTGAGGATGGCAACTCTGCATTGAATATGTCATTGCATGAATGAGCTGGGACATTGCTGCAAGGAACTTTTGACGTTCGAATGACATTGACAGGAAGGTGCTGTTGGTAAACATTTTTATGCAATCTTTTTTTGAAGTTTATTGATAATACAAAATGGCGGCTTTAGTTCCGATTTCGGCGACCCGCCAAAAGAACCAATGTACAACTAAACAGGGCGGCAAGACATCGACGCGCACCCTGTTACCATGGAGTACACGATTCTGGACTCCCCAGAGTTGAAATATTAAGTCGGTTATAAAAAATAAAAGCTATTCCATACATTTTGACCGTGTAGGTATGGTAGGCACTTTTCTATGAAACAACAATTTTTTTATAACTGACGAAAAATTTCTACGCTAGGGGCTCTAGAATTATGTGCTGAATTCATGGTTACAGTTGTCGGGTCGATGTCCCTGCCACCTTGTAGAGTAGATGTTAATATGACACATCGGGTTGGAAAAGTTCGTCTCTGTCACTCATACTTGTGTGTCTCTTTCTAAATCTCGATGTGTCATGGTGACACGCGGTTAGTTTTTATGGTGGTGGGGCTGAAGAATCCCGCCGCGATTTTATTGAATCAAATGTAAAGTACATGGGAAATAACATTTTTGATTGCAAAATCGGTTATTATCCGTGATCTGAAGGACAATTTTCGTAGTAAACGTTCAAAATCGCAATCTTATCTCAGCATAGATGTTTTTATGCATCTATGTCAAAAACTGGTCAAAAATTTCGGTTAATTATAAGTATTGTTGACATAGAGTTGATAGAGAATTAAGAATGCAATTGTTCTTAAAATACGGGAATTGTCACTCAGTTCAGCATTTTCGTCGCAAAATGTATGTAAGGAACAAGAAGCGTATAAAAAAAATTAGAGGCAACACTCTAAATACCAAAGTGAAGACGACTGTGAGCTAACGCTCTCTTTCTAAATACACACATAAGAACGAGACAGTGATGTGTGTTTCCTTTTTTAAGTATGTATTGAGAAAGAGAGCGTTAGCCCACAGTCGTCTTTTTATCCATATGCGCTTCTTGGTAAGAAGGTATAATTCCTAGATCCACCACCATAATTATGTTACTATACCAGCCAGTAGCGTAAATTTTGACAGTCCGTTTTGACATTGACAGCTGTCAAAGGTGCTTGTATGCAATTTTTCTGTTATATGCAATTCAAAGTTCTAGTAAATAAGGTTTAAATTATGTTTTTTCTTTCTCTGTTGAATAAACGACTTATTGTTATAATTAGGATTGGATGTACTTTAAAAATATATGGTTATTTTTAAGAGCAACTACAAAATATTGTCGAGCAGTTTTCGAGATTGGGGCTGCAAGAATTTTATAAAGATAGGCCCAAAACGGCCAGTATACGAAAGATAAAAGAAACTGCCAAAGAAAAGCAAAGATAAATAATCGAAAAAATCTAATTTATGAAATTTTCAGAATTTATATTATTTAACTTAAGACCTACTATTTTATTTATTTTGTCCAAAGATATGAAATTTTTCTTATATAACTTAGAATTTTTTGTGGTGTGTGAACATTGTGGTTATCAAATTTTTGTAAAAATGAATCCTTATTTCCCTTGGTCATCCCTTGGCATCACACGTGAACGGCTGGACCAATTTTGTTAATTCTTTTTTATTGTCAGGAGAAGGCTCTTATGAAAGAAAAAAAAAGAAAAAAAGGTGCGCGTAACATTATAAATAAAATGCGAATTCAATATTCATAGTTTAGACAGGACAACGTCTGTCGGGTCAGCTAGTATAAAATAAATATGTATTATGATGTCTCGAAACTAACGGTCTTATTCATAAAAAAAACTTATGGAAGACTCACGGCATTCATTAGTTGAAACTGCTCGATAAGCTTATAAAACCTTTGATAACATTTTGTATTCATAAACGTTCTATAACTATTATGTCGGTTATAAATCAAAATGTTGCCATTTTAATGAAGTCATCCAACAAATTGACCAACGCATCGAATTGTCAAACGAGCATGTCTGCCTGCACACTGAATAATTGCGACCATAGACATTATTACGTACTGGCAACCATTTAATTGTCTACAGTTTCGACACTTCTGACGTGGTGACGTCATTGTTATTCAAATTTGACAAATAATTTGAAATTGAAGACTTGTCATTGTTGCTTGAGAAACACACATTATTTGTACGTCAAATGGTCAAATGTCATTTTCTTTGTAAACAATCAGTCGGCCATTTTTTCCTTATAACATTGTTAAAGTAGGGTTCTGACTTCTACAACTTTATAGTAGGACTAAAGAACGTTTTTGTGCTAAAATGCGTTAGTGAATTGCACTTTTTAACAACCAGACTTTAGCAAGGTTTAAGATGTTCGATAACTTTTTATGAATAAGACCGTTAGTGTTTTTTTAAACTGACGTCAAAAACACGGACACACACGGACGTAATAATATCACGGCGGGTTTTGTTTTCGCGCACTCAATCTTCAACGTACTGCTAAGCGCCAAGAGTTAAAAATCGAACCGTGAGTTTTTTCGAAGCACTGAAATGCAATCTGTTGGATTGTCAATGCTCTGTTCAACACCGAGAGTTGAAAATCCCGTTGCGATATTTTTAGGTCCAGTTATTGATAATTCGGTGGACTCCAAAAATACTTTAGATTTCCTAAATGTTCACACACGTACACTAAACATTGACTATGCAATGCACGCTTTCTGACGGCTCCATGCAAGTCACACAGTACCCACCGTCAAATCTGGCCCATCGAGTTTTACAAAAAGTTCGTACAATACGATCGAATCATGGCCGGTCTGAACATAGGCTCTCCGACCTGTCGAGCATGTTCTCTCACCCACAATAACCTCATGGCTGGGGTTGCCAACTTTTTGCATAAGAAATTAAGTATACTTGTGAATGAATTGTGACCATAATGTCTTGTGTCTTGTGTTTTCGACCATAATTCATTAAAATCTTAATGTATTTGTAATGCATTGTTACATAAAAATATTAGCTTTCTGCACTCCAGCTCCATAAAAACTTTAACTGCGCCAAATTTCATACTCCTCCGTCTTCGTAATTTTCGTAAAAAGGGATACAAAGTTTTTGCTTCATTTATAAATGTATAGATCATGGTCAAGGTGGGAAAATAAACAGTTCATTAGTGCTACACGCGCTACTCATCAACTAAGCACCAAGTTTTAAGGATCCGTAAGCCTGATCAAATAGACCAGAAGCAATGTCTTTTATTAAATGTATTGAAGCTCTATTTCGGACATTCCTCCACTTAGCCGTCAATACTGAAAACACTAATTCTGAATACTGGGGTGGTAGAATTAACCAAAATATGATACTAGTATCTAAAACCTATTCTGATAACAATTATCTATTTAGTATATCCCGAAAACTTGAGACATTACCGATCTTATTATAGAACAAGGTTTTCTTTAGGTATGGCTTAAACCATCGAACCCGTTTTTGAAAAAAGAACCCAACAGAAATCGAAATACAGTTTAAGACTGACAACGTAGTCCGGTGCTAAGGTGTCATTTTTGTATTAAGAACTTTACCCAAATCAAAATAAAGTTCGATATGCAAAAACTTGCTCAAAAATTTAAGCTACAACTAAAGATAGATCGCATTTTGTAATAAGACGGTAACAGTTTTATACTGAAATTAATATTAGCTGAGCTACCGCGCCCATTCTTAGGCGAATGCATGTTTTACATTACGTTTTCGATTAAACTTTCTATTTAGGTATAGCTCGGTACATATGAACACTATATTCTTATACTTTATTTTTGTTGAACAGTAAACAGTATTATAGAGTTACAGTATTGTTCTGAACCGTATTCATATCACCGATGGGTGCATTTAAAAAAATGCGCATCTTTTTGCGCAAAGGTTGGACCCGCCATGATTCATCGGCCATAATTGTGTTTGTAGAGCTTCGTCTCCGTCACTCTTACTCGTCTGACAGTCTCTTTCTAACGCTCGATGTGTCTTATTAAAGCAAGGGTACTGTAGAAAGTATTCCTATTATTATTTGTCCCGCAATATTGTACCCAAAGATAGATGTTTCTTAGGTAATTTGGAGAATGTCTCAAATGTATTGTTTTTACTTCTCTCATACGGGAGGTACACGTCGCGAACTATCTAGGTACTTAATAAAAATCTTAAATTCATTTGTAAGATATAGCCACACGTCTAGGCTATTAAAATACCGTATTTATTTTCTTAAATGGGGTTTTATAGTACAATTTATAAAAAAAATACATAATTGATAAAAACCAACGGTTTTGAGAAAACTCAAAACTACGACCAAAAATATCAGCCGAGATTCATATTTGGAATAAACATTTCAAATATGAATCTTGGCTGATATCATTGACTGATTTACTTATTCTTAATACTTAAAATATAAATCAAATTGAAATTACATTTAGACAATAAGAATTAAAATTATTTGACAGTATTATTTCAATCGAGTTACGAATTATTTGTTAAAAAAATGGTTCTAATGCTGCCAGCTTATTGCGGTAGTGTTGCAAGTATACAAAACATTTGAGACATTCCCCCATTATAATTATTTATTAGTAAGTTTGTCGTTATATGCTTGTGTAATAAATTAATTAGTTATATAAATTAAAATAATTATTATATTTAATTATTAAAACGAAATGATTGGCCTTTTTCAAAAACTGAGTGCTTGATGGGACTTCGTCCAAATATATATAAAGAAAAGACTTAAAATGAAATTTTTAGTGTTTAATATTAAAATTATATTAAGCTTTTTAATGTTGCACGTGGTTATTTTTAGAAGATGGAAGGATTGTAACCCATCTAGTTGACTTAAACGATAGTGGGAGTATTTTCTGTGAAGGGAATATAAAGGGCTATGCCCATAACACATTGCCGTTTATCAGACACAATTCTAGAGAAAATAATACACCAAATCTAGGAAACAATAACTATCTACAGCAAATATCAAAAGCATTTTCTACAACAACAAATCATCTTTAAACATGACCTAAGAATATGCCAAAATGTCATATATCTACGTTGCATAGATTTTGAGAAAAACCTACGTAATAGACCGACAAATAGTTATCTTATACAACACCCTATTTGCGTAAAACATTACCAATAAGAATCTGAATCATTTTGAAGGTATTGCAATACATTGCTGGATGCGGGAAGCACAGAACCGGTCGGTTGCTTCATATGTTCGGAAAATTTGTCTGCCTGACATCGCAAATAACGCAATGAATATTGTTGAACTGTCTAAATGAAAGCCATTTCTACTGTTACCCTGCTGGCTCCGTTTTAAATTTTAAAATCGGAACCCTAAAACATAATTACTGAAACATTTCTATTTGGTGCTTGTGGGCTATATCTTATTGATTGGGAAACCCTGGTTTTTGTCTAAAACAAAATTGACTAAATCTTAAAAAAATAACCACTGCACAAGACCTATTAAAAAACGGCTTAACATATTATATTTGTATTAATTTATATTATATGATATAATTATACATAATTATTATATATTATACTATTTTATAATTATTATTGTACTTAATTAGGATAAATTATGTTTGGGCATCGATTATATTGAGATTTTAAACTTTTAAAAACTTTACTTGGTGAGAATTTAAAAGAAATGGTTGATCATTATAATATCACATAGACACCTGCCTAGCCTTTTCCTAACCATGTTGGTGTCGACTTCCAGTCTACCTGGATGCAGCTGAATACCAGTATTTTACATGGAGCGACTGACTATCTGAACTCTAAAAACCAGTTACTGGGTTGTCAGATTTTCAGACTTCTGACCTGTAAGACTGTCAAAGACCTACAAATCACAATAATGTAATAACTAGATAATCACATTTCCCATTTTCGTCACCAAGTATTTGTTATAGGCCTTAATACTTATACGAAAAAAAAAGAGTTAAATCTATAATAATTTGCTTTGTTATAATTCCGTCAATTTATTCTGATATACAGTTTAACTATCTTGACGGTTAACTATCGTGTTAGTTAAAATTATATTCTCAAAAATCCTGGCATTAGTTAGTCGAATATCGTAATGGTTAACTTTCTCATATTGGGGATAGTTATTTAATCTAATAATTGACTACTATAGTTAAGTCTGCTAAAGGTTTTTTAGTTAGAATTTACTGTCATTTGACATATACTGTAAAATAGTTAGCTATTTAAGTAGTTTATTACCAGGATAGTCAACGATCACACTGAGTATTCTAGAATATAATCCTACGTCTTTTTAAACATTTTTATAAAAAATCAATTTCATAGCTTATCCAATAATCTACTATCTTAACGATTAACTGACTATTCCATACGATTAACTTATCGATAATATAATTTTCTATCTATACCGTTGCTCAGCTCGTGTGATAGTTGAATATCTCAACGATTAATTAACTATCCCTACGGTTAACTATCCGAATAGCCACGTTGAATGGCCTAGATATTACCTACGTTCCTAAAAAATACTGTTCTAATGGTTTTAGTTATTATTCTCTTGTAACACCGTGTTTTGTATATTTTTATGGAGTAGTAAAAATAGTCCTAAAAAAGAGAGTTTTTCATCCATAAATTATTCATTCTAGGTTTCTAAAAGCAAATATAACTCACTGGATTGGTTGTTATACATGTTTGTGTCATGAAAATGTCAACTCACAATATTTTCGTAAGATTTACTGTTCCATGGTTGGATTTAGATTTCTGTTTATCTATGCAAGGTGTAACAGATAAACGTCCTGAAAGTAGTTTGTTCATCATTGACTACTGAATCGATTTCAGTAACTTTGAATATGGTTATTTTTTCAAAAATTATATATTTCGCTATACCTACCGCAGATTGTGACGGTGAAAATCCAATCTTATGTCAACGATATAAGTCTCAATTTTAAATCCATAAAGTATTGCTAGGGTCAACATGTTTTTCTTAACAATAACAGTTAGTTTTAAAAATATGTCTCTGTCATTGTATTATGCTTTTAACTCGATACTTTAAATTGGGGTGTATGAGGTCTTGCGTTAATTATGTTACATGTTGTATATTCTATTTGCGCGGTAAACTGCTTGCGCGATGCAGGATTTTGCGTGACGTCAGTGCGATGCTTAGTTCGCATGAGGCGATGTAGATGCCGCTGTATCTGTTAACCGATTGACTAAACCAATCACAAAAGATGACAGAAATGACACATATTTGATAGCGGTTTTTATTGGCTTTTAGAAACCTAGAGTGGAAGTATCCGGCTGTTACCCCCCCCCCCCCCCCCGCCTTTGCACGGACTTAAAAATATTGCCTCCTTCAGCGAAGCAGTTATGCTCGCAAAGAGGGAGGCGGCGCACGTGAGGGAGATGCAATACATGCGCCCTCACAGCCGTGGCCTTCGCAGGAGACGCCCTGGGCGTCGGGAATCCCAGGCTGATTCCCGGCCACCGTAGGCGCGGGCTTGCGGACGGCGAGTAATGGGTAGCTCGCTGTCCGGTAAGGACCAAGCCCGGGTCGACGGCGCGTTGTGTTCCACGTGCGCCTCAAAGAGATGTCAGCAGCAACAGATGGGGCCCGCAAGGGCCGATGCCTGCCGGGGGTGCGGGTTGTTCGAAAGAGATACCGCCGCCCCTGGCACACAGGCAACTGAGGGAACACGGGTGGGTTTTAGTCAGTAAAAGTCTGACACGCCCTCCCGCTCCACCCAGAGCGGGAGAAGTTATTTGATGATTTCCCACCCAGAAAAAAAAAAAAAAAAAAAACGCCGAGAGTTTAAAATGCAGTGGGCTGAATATGGGACATCGAGTCTTAGAAAAAAATCGTATTTGTACAGCGTCGTCTCTGTCACTCAGAGCAAGATTCATCGATCGCGCTTAGCCTTTGCAAACTGTTTCATACAAAAATATGGATCTTATTCTTATGCACGTAATGCTCATATTTGCATTTAAGCGGATGTGAGCAAGCGTTTTATTCGAATATGAATATTAATTTGCCATCAATAAGATTCACTTTCGTATGCGATGCTTACCTGTGTGATAGTCTCTTTCTAAAACTCGATGTGCCATATTAACACCGCAACGATAAGTAGCTGAGCCTTAAAACTGAAACTACCCACATAAATATACAGAACACGTTATAACCCATGAAGTGCCTACTAGTATATAAATATATACATAATAATATAGATGTAAGTGTCTACTGTAGATATATACATTGTATTAAAAACGCTAAGCCTTGTACAGTTTTAATTGTGAACTGGTTTTTATGCGTGCGCAGTCGGGTAATGTCGTATATTCTAAGTATTGCCTCCAAATATTTTGAATCATCATCCTGGTAAAACTGGTTATCAGACTTATAACGACTGTCAGACATTCAAGAATGGCAGCCGAGATGGATCAATGTGCTTTTACGAGGTCGTGGTATATTGGTAAATATAGTCCAGTCATCTACAGACGTACCGCGTCAAGCGTAGCTTTAACCTAATCCCCAAGGCCAGTTCACAATCAAAATTATAAATTCAGCTACATTGTATGTTTGTAAACAGTATTACGTTCTTTATTACGTTCGTCATCATAATTATTTACCGGTTGTACTTAATGTATTGCGTACGAATTGTAATTATTTATGTTTCAATTAAATTGAGGTTTACCGTATGCATTGGTCGTTTTATTCAATTATTTCGAGTAGTAGAGATTTTTATGACGGAACTATCGTTTAGGGAAAATTTTTCAATAGTCAGATAACTTTAATCTGAAGAATAAATCTGACAGTTTGGCATATTTTCTATACAAAAGCTGTCGAACTGACGTATTTATTCTTCAGATAAAAGTTATCTGACTATTTAAAAATCAGCCCTTAAATATATAAAGAAAAAGTATTTATTGTGACTTCACAGGAATGCCCCAACTTAAAATAAATAATAAACTTAACGTAAAATTAAAATAAAAACAAAGTCCTGTTCGAGGCCAAAAGCCTCCTATCTCAGCATGATGCTGCAACATTTAAAACTGTGATTTCAGATACATACTAGAATTTTTAAGCCATTTCCCTTATTTCCAGATTGCATTCAAAGATTTATTTTTATTTTGGATCGTCAAGAAATTAGAAAGTGTCCCATTTATCCTCGTTTTCATGTAATTAAATTAGTTTTATGGGATCTTGTTACAACTCAAAATAATATTAATTTTAAAGCCCGTAAAGGAACCTACACACTTGTTCGATTTTGTCGATCGATGAACTTATTATTACCGACAGCTTTTATTAATCGATCGACGATATTGAAGAGATCTGTAAGCGTCTTAATTTACTCGTCGAATTTATTTGAAAATATGAAAACGTACATACAATTATCCCGCCTGCAAACAATTTAAAGCATAAATTATGTCCTCAAAATGCTGCGGATATTTAAATCCTAAAACCCAGAAGAGCGGCTTTTCCTCGCTTTTTACAACACGCATGCTTTCCCCGTATTTAATGAAAATAGTTCACTCTAAGTTAAATTGCTACATCCAATTTTTATTATTATTTAATAGTGAAACAGAAAATTTTAACAGTTAGCCATGTAGTTCCCGAAATAATATGTAGTTTGTAGAATTAACGAAGACTATGGGTGGCCTACGTGGTCATACCATTAAAAAAAAAACATTTTCCCGTCACTGTTGCCATTAAAAGTCTGACAAATGACATTGTCCCGACAAAGTCTTATTGACCCATCTTAGTTATTAAAGTAGCACATTTATTAATTATTTTGATAAGTCATAGATTAATTATTAGCAAACTAGAGTGAACTATCTTTCAGCTGTAACGTCATGAATACTTTGGATTGGTACGATTACCCTCGTTCTATGAGACCGAAATTTTCCCACCGGGCCTAACTGTGGCTTTCAAAACTTCCTATTTACGAAAAACAATTGGGAAGTTTTGAATTCCGAAAGTCAGTATAGTTCTGGCATTTCACGACCGCACAAAACAGTTGAATCATATGTCAGTGTGCATAAAAAGTACATTATGCACGCAGAATTACCAGAACTATACCAAAGTCTCATAGAAAAAGAGTAGCCTTACAAACCCCCGCGAAGACTACAGCTGCCTGTAAGAAGCCAGGAAAAGAAACGCCCATGTTTCTTCACTCCCTATTTTCTATGTTTCTAATTATAATTCTAAAGGGCGGTTTCTTGACCTTGCTTGTTTCAGGAGTTCGAACTTCAACGGAAATAGTGACGCGCCATTTTATCGATATGGACCACGGGATTCCTTTAAACATCCATGCAAGACCGCGGCTAGTTGGGAGACGACCGAACGAGATCGTCAACATAGAAACTGATGTTTTTCAAGAGAAATCTTATAAGCAATATTCCTCGCAACATCTTAGAGATGCCTTAATCGCAGTCAAAAAAGGTTACAGTGTATACGCAGCCTCAAATAAGTTCGGAGTGCCAAGGAAAACTTTACGGAATTGGATGGAAAAGTATGATATTAAGAGTCAGTTTTCCAAAGGTAGGCGCGGGCAAAGGACGCAGATTCTAGACCCGTTAGATCTCTTGGTTGAGTCCAGGTCTGAGAAATATGATGATACGTTGTAAGTCTTCTTGTAATCTTGCCAAATGTAACGTTTAAGTTTTTTGGCAGCTCTGTTCATAGGTACTCTCGTTAAAATAGTAGCCGAACAGTAAATATGACACTTCGTGTTTGAAAAACTTGGTCTTTTTCTCACGTCGTCGTCTCAGTCACTCAAATCTTATTGACAGTCTTTCGAAAGCACGATGCGTCATATTTAACGTCGGGGTAACGTAGTTTCGTTTTAAAACGAATGACTGAAAACACACTTTTCTAATTATATAACATTTTGCTCATTACATATTTATATTTTTGTTGAAGTAACATACTACTAAACAGTTTGCTAAAGGACCTACAGGCTTGATCGATTTTGTAGATCGAGAAAATTTTTGATCGACGACCATCAAAGTTTTTTTTCTATTAATGTAATAATACTATTTAGTAATACCACATTACTAGAAAAAAGTCGGATATTTTTTTTTAAATTGTTTTCCGATTATACAATATGTAACAAAAACCCTGTTGTTCCTTCTACCCACGTTTTCAGAATCGGTATACATACGTAATAAAGCAAGTCATTTATAAAAACTGGTCAACAAAAATAATTAAAATAAATATGTAATTATGAATATTTGTAATGTTTAACTGATTTTGATTAGATCAAAGAAAGCCGCCGAGCTCGTAGGCTATTGTGCGAAATAAGGATACTTGTAAAATCAGATATTAGAATTTTTTCTTTGAATATGTCGATTTTAATAGTTATTTGATATTGAACTCTGGACTAGCCAATGCTTATTTTTTAAATTATAACTTCGTAAATGTTGTGCTTGTAGGTAAGTGTATACGTCCCTAAAAGGAACAACAGGGTTTTTGTTACATATTGTATAATCGGAAAACTATACAATTTTATTATTCGACTGCCCCAGGAGCACAGTGCTGTTCCTCTCAATTACTTCTAGATTATTGATCGACAGAATCATAAAAGTCTGTAACACTTCACCTAATTATCAAGCCCAAAAAAAAATCTTCGTAAAACGAGAGTACCTCTATTCCTATCCGACTGTATTTAGTCTTATAGCTACTATGGTATTGCTACTAACATCTGCCGTTGCATAGTCTGTAACCATGAAGTATTTATAGCCGTATTCTCAAAAGCCACTCAATTTTACACACCACCAAGTCACCATTAAGTCTTAGCCCAGTTTGAATGGGCGACTTTTTATCCCGCACTACATTTTGAACTTTCCGTGTTAAGCCGAGCATTGAAAATTCAACAGAGTCCATTACAGTGTGTCCAAAAATACACTGTTGGCTTTTCAACTGTCGGTGATGAGAAGTGCGTTGAAAATTCAGAGCGCGATATAAAATCGCCTGTGGGTTGACACCCACGGGCGATTTTATACGGGTATGAAGGCCTTCTCTGTTCTTGTCACTTGGACAGAAACACTTAAGAGCATTGTCCCCACGCGGGCTAGCACGGCGCATTTATGGCGATTTTTCGTGATTATTTCATTAAATACAAACAAAAGTAAACATTTTTTTCAGCCATGCACTAGATCGTTGGTATTTTCAAGTTTTTATGTTTTTTTTACAGTTATTTTGGTATTTGATTATAAACATCGACATACCGTCATTTATTTTCTATTTGCATTACTAAGTACGATTAAAGGTTTTATGAAAGAATAAATATTTAAAATAATTATAAATACCAACGATCTAGTGCTTGGCTGAAAAAAAAAATGAAAAGTATTTTTTTTTGTATTTAATGAAATAATCACGAAAAACTAATAAATACGTTGTTACCAGCCCGCGTGGAATGAATGCTCTTAAAAAAAAACGAAAAAGTATTTATTGTGACTCGCACAGGAAGATCACGTACTAAATTTAACACACAATCGTACAAAAATTTTAAACATTTTAATCTTAAGTTTGTCATCATCATGCCCAGCCATTTCCCATATATATTGGGATCAGACTCCAATCTAACCAGATGAAGCTGAATACCGTAGTATTTTACATGAAGCGACTACTTATCTGACCTCCACAGAGACTGGTAAACAGACTTTCGGGCTTAAAGTTAAGTGTCGTTTGAGAATACTGGGATTAGACTAAGTAAAATAATCTAGTTTTTTCTATCAATATACTTAAAACTGCTATAAAGTTTAGATAAATGGACTTTGTGTCTACAGGGAGATAGCATTAAGAACCAAAGATTGTAAAATGTAGTCAAGGTAATATTAATTTAGGAAATTATTATGGGCATATCTTTACTAGTAATATTTTGAGTCCTGAAAATTTATTCACTCACTGACAGACAATGCACAGCCTAAACCGCTAAACCATGAAATTTTGCACAAGAGTTCCTTCTGTAACGAAAGTAAGCACTGAGGAAGGAATTTTGAAAATGTATTCCTTCATCATAATCTGCCTAGGCTTTTCCCAATTACGTTGGGGTCGGCTTCCAGTCTAACCGGATGCAACTGGATATTTACTCCTTATAGGGGTTCATTCGGGGTTGAAAACTTGTATGGAAGTTCGCCATTTTATACATAATCAGCCTAGAATGTTCCCACAGCTCCCAAAACGGCGAAGGAAAACATCGTGAGGAAACCGGCATGTCCTAGAACCAAGAATTCGAAGACATGTGACATCTGGTTGGTAGCTTTGAATTTTTCCGCACTGGGCACTTTCCCCCGTTGTGGTTTACGGCCCCACTACCTCTCACAGAGAGAAAGCCTATGGTCCAGCAGTGGGAACATTAAAGGCTGATTTTGCTACCAGGCAGCGGCGAGGTGTCAATTTTTCTAAGAGAGAAGCCGACGCAAAGTCGGCTTTATCTCACTAACTTATCAATAAAGAATACTTACTATCATTCTAAAATTAATATCGGAATGTAAAGAATTAAATACAATAAATTTTTACAGCTGAAAACCAAACACAACATGCAATATTCCTCCATCTCGTTCATGCTGACGTTTTTTCTATATCTGTCTCTGTCATAACCCGTTGTACAGCGGCTTGCTCTCGTTCATATCAAGCGGTGCCACGTGACCTAAGGTGACATAATTACGGGATCGCTGTTGTATGAATTTTTAGTTCTCAATTATGACGGTTTGGCGCCGGGTTTAATTTAGAACATACTTTTTTTGTTGTAATACTTAGCTAAAAATATGCGTTTTTGTTGTTTGAATATTGTGGCGAATTAAATACCCGTAGTGTAACTATATTTTTTGGCAATAGTAGACACTATTGACGTACCATTTTTCAAAAACGGGAGAGATGCGAATCACCGAAGGGAAGGCGGTCGGAATCGTGTTATAAGGTGCTTTCGCCACTGCTACCAGGTAGGCCCACTGCTTAATTGCTACTCAATACCAAGTCAAAAGGCTAATATGTTCTGATTCACTACAGTTCGGAACTATGCGACCCTCACACTATTTATATTCAGATTTCCTTAAATATCGCAGTGGGATTTTTTCGCGCACTGCATTTTCATATTGAGAAACCCACAGAGTACATCTCAGCGCGTCGAAAAAACACTGTTCAATTCTCAATTCTCGGCTCTAAACAACGCGTTGAAAATCCAGTGCGCGAAATTATCCAGCCGCGATTTTACGTCGTCAGAACGCCGACTAAAGGAGTATACAGATTTGCTTAATTTTGTCGATCGTCTATGTCATTTACAAAACGAATAGTCGAAACATACCAAAAGTTGTATTGGTTTTTGACTATCATTCGAATTAATACCTAATCGAGCAATTCTAGCCTTTGACAAGCAATAAGTATATAATATAACTTAGTAGGTATATGCGTGTTTCTCAATATAATGTAAAGATATGTCCTAAGATATACACTTTGTGTCTAGTCTAATTTATTTATACTTAATAATAAAAAATATTATTATTATTTACTTTAAAGTGAGTGTGTACTAGATTGCGGTTGGTACTCGTCAGACTGTCAAAATGATCGGTGGACTAGCGATCAGAAGGTAAAGATGTTGATATAAATTGCATCACTGGACCGCAAGTAGTTGCACTTGTATAGTCGGGTAAATTAATTATTTATCACTTTAACACCATGTCAATTTGCTGTGTTATAGCCATTTCAACCAACTGTTAAAAAATTACAGTCGTGCTTTGAATATACGAACAATTTAAGATGGTTGCCAATTTGGTAAACAATATTTTTTTTCTCTGTCTTTGCTTATATTTCTGTTCAGCGCGGGCGCATGACTTCTATGGAATAGTGTCAAGGAATCCAAAGAAAAACTAGCCTATGGCTGAATTTAAAAAAAATCAGATTTAGCAAAATCTTTGTAAGTAGAGGTATCCATTTTCTTCCTAAGGGAAATCATTCAACATTTTCAGAAAGGCCATGTCGGTCCACGAAATTCAAATTTTCTTAAGTTTTTTCAATTTGCAAGTCAGGGTTAGGCAGCAGGCTGCCTGCTGGGTGGGTGTGACCTTACAGAATTATCTATATAAATAAAAAGAAAAGTCCTGACTGATTGATTCATCAATGCCCAGCCCAAACTCTTGGACCTAGAAAGCTGAAATTTTGCACAGAGATTCCCTTTATAATGTAGACAAGGAATAAGGAAAGATGAAAGGAGAACGACCCTCAACCCAGTTCATGTTATGCCACTGAATGACACATGAAAAAGGTGAATTCAGTCGCAAAGCATACTTTAAACAAATTACATACCCGACATTGACCTGCAAATATGCAAGAACATTTGAATGTTGGCTGCTAGCGCATCCTCTTTAAGGGGAATCTAGTCGCGAGCTCGAACTCACTGGTCTGGCTAAATAGCACGCTGTCTCACCAGGCATCGTGTCCGACAGAGGTAGTACCCGTGATGAGAAGTTAGACGCTAGTCCGCTCGCACAACATTATTGAGTTATAGTAAAAATTAAGAAAAGTCCTTCGGAAGATCGGGTGAAAAAATCACTGCATAAATCAATGACCAGTAAAGTTTACTGAACTCGCTGATTTTGAGCTTTGTACCGACTTGGTTTTGGAGATTTTACATTTCTTTTATTACTTAAACACGCCTAAAGTTAGGATAAATTAGCAAGAAAAACGAATTTTTGTTGGCTCATAACTTTTTAATGGTTTTTATTTTAGTATTCTGTTTCCTTAGACAATATTAATAATAAGACAAAACCATAGCATGTTTAATTTTTGGTGTACATTGTCGAACAGTGGAGTAATACACTCCCGAAGTTTGTATGGAAAAAAATTAGGATGAAATCATGAATAATTTATGATTTTATTTTATACTCGTAAATAAGTCACATTTAAAATGTTACTAAGTGCCAATCGTTTATTACTTGACCAAGAACTATAGACTTATTACGATTACTCGAATAGTCAGAAAAGTCGATACCTATTGTGACAGTTTTAGTCGAGAAAAAAGTAATTTAAGAATACCTAACTGAATGTATTTTGATGCATATTATATTAACAACTAAAAGGTAAACTAAAAAGTTGTATTAGCACAACCTACTAAAACAGGGTTTTTATTTTATAAAAATCATGATTTTCTGCCTATTCGACTTATCTGACTGCAATGACTGTCTATCTACTACACTGACTAATATACATAAAATATTATCCATAGTTAACTTTAAGTCAAATAATTATATTTTTTAGTTCCTAATTCGCCAAAGTAGTGTTAATCCAACCCAAATATTTAGTAAATTATTACTTTTTTTTCGTTAATTATTTATAATTATTGTTGATTTTGTTTTTCACTGGCAACGACTAATAGTAAGTAAATTAATTATAGGAAAATAATTATCGTACTTAAATAATTATTGTACTTAATTTTTTGATGTGTGAATAATTATAATATTTTTGTAATTTAATTAAGCTGTAGAATTATATAGAGGACGTAGGTATTTCCTTAACGAGGTGGTCGGCTTGAGTAGAATATTTTTTAAGCTTATAATTTTAATAATTAGGGAGCTGTATTTTTTCCTAATTATAGCGTTATCCCGCCCTATTGGCAGGTTCCGCTTTTGCAAAGAAGTTAGCAATAACACGTAATAAAATTAGACCAGTTTTTATTAAAGTTTAAGAAACAATTTTTTGAGTTAATGCAGTGACTTTGTGCTGATCTTTATTCAAAACAAATATTTGGATTGCTTATGTTTCGAGATAACATTAAAACAAGAGGGCTAGAGAAGCCGTTTTTTATCAATGCCTGCTTTTGCTTGACCTCGATCTTACCTGGTGGAAAGCGATAGATGAGGTCCACAATGAAACGAGCGTACCCAGAAATGTATTGTTCCTTATTACCTATAACCCCTCAGGGGGCGCTAGCTGGGAATTCCATACTTATATTGTGCGCATAATTAATTGAAAAAATCTTAATACTGGGTTTGTAACTGGTCTTGTATGGCGGCCTTGATGCCACCTACAGAAAGGTGCCGGGGTGGCATATCAGTAGCCGGGACCACGCGGCAATATTGTATACTTAATTAATAGTAAAATAATTTAATTATAATTTATTTACACGTTTTTTTATTATCAACTTTAGTAAAATTTTAGTGTTTTTACTTATTTTACAATAAGCCAAAATAATTATTAATCTAAAACATATAATTGATGTACTTAACTAAATTGTAAGTAAAATAATTATAAAAGGTGAATTAATTATGTAAAGTAATTATAATTACTCTGCGAATTTTTTGTGAATTTAATTTTCATTGAGTATGATCAAATTTCATATTTGTATGACAGCTTTTTGACATTTTATCCACATGTACTTTTTCATAAGTCAAACTCAAACCATTTATTTCAATTAAATGAATTATAGCTGCTTTTGATTTGTCAAAGAGTCGGTCACTCAGAAAGATGACGTTCCAATAGGGTTTCACACCCATTTTTGAAAAGTTTCTTAATTAGATTCTAAAATGCTATTAAATAAACCACAAAAAACAACATTTTTATTTAATCGTTTAGTGCCATAAAAATGCATTAGAATTTTACATTTTCATATTTCACGCGTAATTTGACGAAAACGCTGGACGCAGTGGACGCCATATTGCTTTGTGGGTATGACGTCAGTTTGCTGTGTAAACAAATTGCGCTGATATTTTTTAGTTAATTAGTTATTATGCTACTTATCGTTGGTTTGTTGTTCCTGAATGTAAGATATTATTTCAATAAAAATTACAAAAATAATAAAAGTCACAAAGTTGTTCAGTTGATTAGTTCATGCAGCGGTATGACATAATAACATGGTGGCTACTATTTCATGGTGTTCAAAAACAGATAAAAAAAACTGGAATCTATGATTTGAATTTTTAAATTTATTTTGTTATATCATAAACTAAAACTAACATTTTCCTACTGCTTTCCGCCTAAGCTATCTCATATAGAGTAAAATACCCTATTCCGAAGCTACAGCCACTATTTGAATTCAAGAGATTACTATAATACTTGTTGATATCTTAAAATGGGTAGGTTCACTAACGAGCTACCTCTTAAACATGTACTTTATTTGTGTGACGTATCGATTATATTTCCCATAACTGGGATAAATCTCTTTATACACATTTTTAACGCCCTAAATCAAAATCAAGTCATTCAAGCTAGTCTGATAATAATCAGCACATTTTTAATGTCAAAATGACATAAAACAGGTTCTGGGCTTGCCCTCCCTTCACCACTTCCTAGTGCTTTAACTGATTCAGAAGTGGCGCCAAAAACTCCCCGGTAGCACAGTAGTCTGTCTGTTCAGTTAGAAGAACTAAATTAAATATTATTAGTTTGTAATTTACACTACGAAACACAAAACATTAAATTAAATTATTTGCCATAGTAATATGTCAGCTACCACACGCCAATATACCAACAAACCTTGAAAACTATACTTAAGCAATAATTATTAAAACCCCAACCAATAGTAGGGTATTATAAATTTAGCATCTCTGCCGTTCTGTGTATCTGTTTGTGGCATCGTAGCTTCGAAACAGGCCCTACGATTTCAATTCGTATTCTTTTCGAGGGCTGTTCAATCTGGGTGGTTCTTAGCTTTGTTTCAGAAATTTTCCATTACAAAATTTTTGTCTAGAAATCTGTCATTAAAAATTCCCATCACTGGGAAAGCTGTCATACTCAATGGGGATTTAATCGTGGAGTAATATGCCAGTATCTAAAAGCTATGTGTTACGGGTGATTGTATGTACGTACGGATAATAATTATTAATAATAATGATTTTTGTCGTGTACTTCATGTTTTATTTCATTTTTATAAACCTTTTTGCTGATCTCATAAAAAAATCTTACCGCCCTTTGTTTAGAAATGCTGTCAGTTATTATGATATCTTTTAAAATGACGAAAATAATAATCATCTGGTAGTGTCCCAACGCTGGGAACAAATGACTTTGAGCTAGCCTTTTACAAATAAGGGGTTTTCTCAAAAAAAATCTTTTCTAAAAACGGTGAAGGAAATTACCGTAAGGCTACCGGCATGTCCTACAACAGAAAATTCGAAGACATGACGTAACATTCACCAACCCGCAATGTACACGCGTGGTGGATTATACAGTCTTCTCGCAGAGGTCTGATTCCATTAGTGAGAACATAGGTTATTTCTGTAAGGTTAAAAAATACATGGACATTTTCTAAACCAGATCAAACAAGATGTAAAAGTATGTATATTATATTTTCTACATACGTATAGTCAACGTCAATAATATCGGGACGAACAGACTTCCAAATTGATCTAAACAACTATGTAAAATGTATTTACTAGACATAAAATAATATTAATAGTACAAGTACCTATACACCGTGCAATTTAAATGGTTGTTTTCCCGCGGCAGAACAACTTGCCATAAGGAGTACTTTCGAAGCATAGAGTAAAAGTTAAAAAAATAAGATTTTTTTGTTTAAATAATTTAAAAATATTCATCAACTCGATAAAACACTACTCAATAGTAACAACACTAGAAGTAACTGGTAGATACTACTCGAATCGCACGCGCCTCCGACAAAGGGAACAGCGATGCATATGTAAATGTTCAAAGCAAAATAAACTCTCGCACGTGGTGATTTTTCACAATGGTTAATCTGCCATTTTTTGTTTCTAATATCTTATTTGTTTGTAAACGATTGTATTACCCAGACAAAACCATTTCGCTGCGGGAAAACAACCATTCAAATTTCACGGTGTAAATAGGTACATATATGTTACGCGCAACTTCTAGAGTTTATTTTGCTTTGAACATTTATGCATAATGTTCAAAGCAAAATAAACTCTCGCACGTGGTGATTTTTCACAATGGTTAATCTGCCATTTTTTGTTTTTAATATTTAATTTGTTTATAAAACTATTGTATGACCAAGACAAAACTATTTCACTGCGGGAAAATAACCACTAAAATTTCACGGTGTATAATAAAAACAGAAAAAAAGGATCACAGTTCACAGGGTATCAAAAAATTCGTCCGTATCGCTGTCAATGGGAAAAGTGCCCCAAAGGCTGACAGCATTGCCACGTTATAAGGCGATGCTGATTCTTTTGCCAATGAATAGGCCAGCCCTCTGATCACGGTTAGTCGACTCTTCACGTGACCAGAGGGCTGGCTTATTCTATGGCCAAACAACTATGACAATTAAATATTAACTCAATGACACAAGGAATCTTTCAGAATGAAGACGGTACACGCCAACTGCCGTTCTGACAAGAACTTTATTTAATTGAGATAAAGTTTAATTTTCTTAGTTGTTGAGATCATTTTGAACAGTCTGTCTGTCCCGATATTTTTGACGCTGACTCAAAACCATTTCAACTTATTAACCAAACGTCACTTATAAATCTCTTCCAACAGATTTCCCGATAGCTAACGTGCAGTGTCAGTACGACAGTCCATCGGACACGGAACTGGACCGGCCCGGAGCGATGGTCCGGCCGCCGGACGACCACACCTACGACACGCGTGACGAACCGCCCGCGTTCATCATACATCAAGTTAATAATGTAAATGCTTTGAAATGTTTGTCGATTCTGAGGTACCGTATTACAAGTGTGTGCCGGACCCAGTTCTCGAAAATGACCATGTCACATTGTACTGAGATCGATCTATCATTACTGGTAGGACTATTGTCGCCAATAAGCCTGATGTAGTGGTGATAGATCGATTAACGCGCCGCACAAATATAGTTGATGTTACCATTCCAAATGACGGGAACCTCGTGAAAGCTGAGAAAGAGAAACAAATTAAATATCTTGATTTAGCACACGAGGTTGTTGACATGTGGAATGTGAACTCGGCTGTCGTTGTGCCGATTGTCGTATCGGCGAATGGACTGATGGCCGAAAGTCTCGATCAACATCTCTTGAGGTTCTCGTTAGGCGGGTGAATCATGGACCTGATTCAGAAGGCAGTACTCCTCGATACGGTATAGTTTAGACTCTGCTCCCGATACCGGCGGGCCACAATTTTTATATATTTTTAAATGTGTTCTTTTATAAAAACATTTATAAACGTTTTGAAAAAGTAGAAATATTAATAAGTAATTACGGTTTGAACCTAACCGGAACGGCCCGGAGCGTTGGCAGGGCTGCCGGACGACCAAGCGTATGACGCGTATATCTCAAGTTGTAAAGTAAGTCAAATCGTGAGCCCCATATTCGCTGGAAGACAAATGTCCCGCAACACCTGTCGCTAGAGATGTTGGGCGAAGTCAAGCGACATCGCACGTTCGAGACATTTGTCTTCTAGTGAATTTGTAAGTTTTACAAAGGGTGATAAAATGACTTCCTGCGGACAGCTCTTTCTTAACATCGAAAGTTATGAAAAGTTACCAACGATAGCCCCCAATACATCTGATCCTCACGATGAAGATCTGGCGTATTGGGAGCTATACAAGGTCTAACAGAATAAACCCAAGACCCGAAAGTATTTTGTTCCTAATTGACAACTTTTAATGTGGGTATTTTTTCAAAAATTATACTATTTGCCATACCTACCGCCGGTTGGCCCAAGGAAAATTAAATCTTATTTCAAGGCTTATTAGCAAGGTTATTGTACTATGATTTTAACTCAATGCTCTAATTGGGGGGTATTTAAGAAGTGGTGAAGACCTCACCACTTCTTAAAAAAAAACCCTCAATATTCTATGTTTACAGGCCCTACACCTCCAAAGCTCCCCGCACTTCCGCGAAATCAGGCCAAAGATCATGACGATAGGGCCTGGCTCTGCGGCGTCAGTTAACGTCATACATGTTGGAGATCAGGCGCAGCCTCCCAGTATGGTGAGTAGTGACATCTGGTGGTAGATCAACTAATTCGATTGGTGGTAGCGCCATATAGGTCCGAGACCCCTCCGTATTTTGGGAAGCACGTTAAGCTGTTGGTCCCGGCAGTCATTCAGATCTTTGATAGTCGTTACGGGTTGTCAGAAACCCAAAAGTTTGACAACCAGTGTAAGCGACGCGATGTGCCTACTCGTAGCTTTGTTTACAATTTTTATAATGTATATGTGTGAGTCAGGAAGAAGCGCGCGGACGCGGTAGAACAGTAGAACATGCTAGTACAAATTCGAGACCCACGCATACCGCACGCTTCTTTCTGTCATTTTGTCGTTGATTTTGTTAAGATTTCGTACCTATCAATTACACGGAATTATATAATATCTGCGTTTGATTCAACCAGTCTTACCAAGAGGTATTACCCATTATTAAGTTATGGAGGTCGTTCCATGTAAAATTCTGGTGGCTGCATCCGGTTAGACTGGAAGCCGACCCCAGAATAGTTGGGTATAGGCTAGGCTAGCGCCGTATAGGTAGAATTATTCAGTAATGAAGAAGATCATACACAAAAAAAGAAAATCGGCGGCTAAAGTATATTTTATTTAGTAGAACCATTTCTTTGCATAGCGACAAAGTTCGTTGTAACCAGTAGTTTACATGCAGCGACTGCCTATCTGACGTCCACAACCCAGTTACTGGGTAATACGATACCCCTTGCTAAGACTGGGCACTTGGTGTCAGATTTATAGGCTTCTGACTACCCTTAACCTCAAAGATCCACTAATAATTGCAGCCGGGACCAACGGCTTGGAGCCGGTACCACAAGAAGAAGGTTCTGTACCGGTACTTGGCAAACATTTCGATACCACCTAAGAAGCGGCAAGCTTAACTTAACGTGATCGATCAACCCGTGCGGCTGGTTTATGCAGCTATGATTTAGCTTAACCAAAACACACTTTAACACTTTGGAACTGAGACGTAGGTGTGCACTTTTGATGCACTACCACTTATTACTGAATAGTAAGATCGATGACGCGACTACCCATGCTCGCTGTTCATTGTTTGCACCGGACCGGCTGCGGCGGTATACTGCGTAGTATATGCGCCCTCACGGCTCTAGTCACCGCAGGAGACGCCCTGGGCGTCGGAAATCCCAGGCTGATTCCCGGCCACCGTAGGCGCGGGCTTGCGGACGGCGAGTAATGGGTAGCTCGCTGTCTGTTAAGGACCAAGCCCGGGTCGACGGCGCGTTGTGTTCCACGCGCGCCTCAAAGAGATGTCAGCACCAACTGGTGAGGTCCGCAAGGGCCGATGCCTGCCAAGGGTGCGGGTTGTTCGAAAGAGATACCGTGGCCCCTGGCACACAGGCAACTGAAGGAATAGGAATAATAATTAGTCAGTAAAACTCTGACACACCCTCCTGCTCCACCCAGAACGGGAGAAGTTATTTGATAATTTCCCACACTAAAAAAAAACCGGCTGTGCCTCGCGGTGCCTGTTGGCGGCTCCGCCAGTGCGTAGATGCGTACTCATACCGCTCGATATGCTCCCACAACCCAGGCGATCAATCTGCTAAACGCCCTGATTGCTGAGAGGCCGGATGTTGACATAATTGTGTATAGCAGCAGATCTATTTTCTATGCTTGTGTGAAGTATTTCAATTAAATGTTATGTTATGGGCTTGCTGCGCGCTGTGGCGCTTACGGTAAGTGCAGCAAGCAGTTTTTATAAATCAATAAAACGATTAGAAGTTCCTTCATAACGCAGATCATTAGGACATTCCTTTACAGCTGCTGCCCTCCCAGCCGTCGGAGTTCAGCATCAACAAGAGGATCCGGCGCAGCGAGGTGGTCCTCCGGCAGGCTGCAGACTGCGTCAGTCGCGGGCTGACCTTCCAGACGGTTTCCGAGCAGTTTAATATACCCATCTCCACTATACGGTGAGTCATCATTTGTTCTCCTGGCCTTATCTCAATTTATTAGTGGTCGGCGCAACATGTCTTCTTCCACACTTCTCTATCAGTCGTCATCTCCGTAGTCACACCCTTTCTAAACATATCATCATTCACACAGTCCATCCATCGTTTCTTTGGTCTTCCCCTACTCTTATAGCCATCGACATTCATACTCAAAACCTTCCGCACGACATTTCCTCATTCCTCCGTATCACATGCCCATACCATGACAACCGATTTCCATAGAACTTTTCAGTTATCGGTGCCATTTTACCACCATCTCCTTTAATACCTCTATAGCATCTTGGTATCAAGATATTGGTGATAGCAACATTTACATTTGTCTTAATTCTTCTGTAACTTTGGACTGATGTCAACCGCCCATAACGCTGACCTGTTGAATAAATGTTTCAGATTCTTCATGGCACGAAAGGGCATATTGCCGCGACGTAGACGAGGGCGTAGTACTCAGGTAACTATCGATCTTAACGTGTTCTTTTCACTTGAAACTAAACCTAATGTACCAGAACTTTGAATTGCATTTAAACCTTCAAGTGTCAAGTAATTAACACAATTACTTTTCTATTGGTAGGCAGACTCATTGAGTGAATCAAAAATTAACACCAACTGGAATTAATGCACGAATTATCAAAATTATAATATACCTTTGCCCGGCATTCCCTACTAAACCATTTCAATTTCGAACGGCCAAGCTTGTTGCATTAATAGCTCAGGATAATAGGATAAGTTAAAAGGAAAATCCGCAAAAAGCCTTAACGTTATTTTGTAAATTAAATTTCTGTAAATTAAATTTCTGTAAATTAAATTAAAAATTTAGTTTATTTGGGACAACAGTGATCCATATTGTGTTAGTATTACAAAACCACTTACATTCTAATGTTAGCAGTACGACCATACAAGAAAACATGGAACCTACCTGAGCAACCTCCACACAATTTGCCCAATATTTGGAGTATAGCTCTCCGTCACAGCTCTCAGGATATAGCCACGACTAGCTCGCACTCAGCTCAGCAATGCCGCGTCATTATAAATTTTGTTTCAAAGTCGTTTTATTTACGTGTGTTCACATAAATACCGCATGGAAACCACATATATACATACATAATTATAGTTTCCATGCTGTACAACTAATTTAAAAAAATAAACTCGATATCTTAAATCCAGTTCTGCATAAATACGTCCTTAGATCTCAACATTATGGCTGAGAATTTGTAATAAAAAGAGGTTTTTCCAATAAAAGCAATGTGTTTCTATCTCTCAGCCAACCCGCCTCTGCAGTAGTCCAGAACCTCCCTTCCACATGCAACACTTCAAACTGCCCGACATGGTCGCGTTGAGAGCCGACGATGAAGACCACCCACAGCAGTAAGACTACCCCCGTACACGGAAAAAAAGATCTTCGTCTTTGTTTCGCGTCGTCTCTATTGCTCAGACTTGTGTGTCTCTTTCTAGAGCTCGATGTGTCATATTAACGACAACCATGAAGTGACAGTCTTCTAAATACAGGGTCAAATCAAATTAGATGGCAATACTTTAACCACGTTTTGGGTATCGATATCAAAAAGGAATGATATAAAATTTTTTTTTTACGCCATTCTAACTTTGTTCAAAATTTTAAATGTACATTAAGGCAACCAAACAATTATTATGTTATGGTTTTTGAAAATTCGTAAGAAAAAACGAAGTTCCAGGAAAAACTTACCAAACCAGCAGATTTATTTTTCTTCTATTAATTTTCGACATCGCCAACACGTGGATAAAATATTGCCAGCTAATGTCATTTGACTCTGTATATTGACATGACCTTGAATGTAACCAGAATATTGTGTAGACTGAAAATAGTACTTTTATTTTGTTCTTTACACCAATCTTGCATTATTCAGGGTAGTCAAATGTATTACATATTATATTTAGAGCAGTAGTGGCCTAGTGGTGTCCACCGGACTTACGAGTGGGTTTGAACCCAGGCAAATGCTTTACTTTGTGTACCAAATTTCATCGCCATTGCTCTCAAAACGGTGAAGGAAAACATCGTGACGAAACCGGCATGTTTAGAACCTAGAACCAAAAATTCGAAGACATGTGACATCCACTAATCCGCACTGGGCCCACGTGGTAGAATACACAGCCCACTCCCTCTCACAGAGAGGAGTCCTATATCCCAGCGGTGGGAATATTATACGCTGATTACGATGGAATGTATTATATCTATGTAACAACAATTATGTCTTTTGATTGACAAACAAACAAACAGCAGATCTGATGGTAAGTGGACATGTGCAATAATATCAGAGGCATTAAAAAGGCAATTCGAAAATGTCTCATTCGCCTCTCATTACATTAGGCACCATAAAAAAATGTAACTTTGTGAATATATATTAGTATTTAGAATCTCAATAATTTAAAACTGTAAATATATGATAATATATATGTAGCTGTAGCTTTAGTTAAGTAACGCACTTTCAAAGGAATAAAGTCGTGAGTGTACATGAGACATAACTGAACTATGGGGTCCTAGGTTTGATTCCCAGGTCGGGCAAAGTGTTATTGGGCTTTTGTATCTGGAATTTCTCCGTAGATATGACCACACATTTGTGATACATGCTGTATAGATCTTTGCTTGAAAATACATCATCTGCCTAGCCTTATCCCAACCATGTTTTGGTCGGCTTCCAGTCTAACCGGATGCCGCTGAATACCTGTATTTTACATGGAGCGGCTGTCTATCTGACCTCTACAACCTAGTTACTGGGTAATACGATACCCCTAGGTAAGACTGGTTGTCAGAATTTCGTTCTTCTGACGACCCGTAACGACTGTCAAAGATCCACGAACGACAGCCGGGACCAACGGCTTAACGTCTTTTCCGAGGCATGGAGGGGTCTTGGTATGTAAAGATAGTCACCCATCCACGGTCCAACCGCGGCAAGCTTAACTTTACCTGATCGATCGAACCGTGTGGCTGGTAATACTTAGCCCTTTGCTTATTTGTATTTACGACTTTAGAAATCTTATTGTAATATATATACAAATATAACTGTGAATCTATAGGAAGGACGATCTCTTATAAATATTATTTTCAATGTATGCCTATATTATATATTAAAAGACATGAAGAAATATTTATAGATACATCACAATATTATTACTAGGATTCTCAGTGAATATATTGAAATATGTTTACTGTACCGATGCCCAGAATTAATGTTTTTTGGCCTTACAAATATTTATATAGTGCAGTATGGTAACATACAGGTTAAATTAAATAGCTGGCAATACTTTATCTACGTGTTGAATATCGACAGCAAAAAGTAACAAAACAACAAAAATCCGCATTCAAACTTTATTCAAAACTTTAAATGACACTGACATGTACATTAAGGCAACAAACGACTGTTATTTTATTGTTTTGGAAATTCGTGATTTAATAAAAACAGCTGAGCGATCTACGCTTGCCCGGTAGATGCGGTTCGCTGATCGATTACGGGCTTTGACATTCGAATCAAATGATGAAAAATTCGGTATTTTTGTTTCGTTAGTTTTCAATATCGATACCCAACACATGGTTAAAGTGTGTGTGACTATAGTCAGGAAAATTTATTATTTAGCAGACTGACACTACGTAAATCTTCCGTATTAAAACCATTTCATACTGACTGATATATAGGGTTAATAGTCATTCAATTAGATAGTGAAACTCCTCAGAAAAAAAATATGTAAACGCAATGATACACATCACGACTGTGGAGTTACGCTAGCTAATTTTATTTGACCCTGCTGAATGAGTTTTGATTCGAATATACGGAAAAAATTTAAATCGAAATCGATATTTTCGGAACGGATGTAAGCTCTCTCAAATCGATTACAGCGCAATTTGGAATGCAGCCAATGTTACAGTACCCATAAATATAGCACATAGAGTTTTTGAAAGAGTTCGTCTTCATCTCGCGTCATCTCTCTCACTCATACCTGTGTGACTGTCTCTTTCTAATGCTCGATGTGTCATATTAACGCTAGGTTACTGTATTGTGAATAACAATGATTGTGAATATATAGTTATTATAAAGAAAATAGCGGTGGCCTTGTTGTATGGACAATTGTCACTAGTTTTTAATTAGTAGGACTCTGCATTAATGTCTTTTGATGTTTAGTATTGTTTTCTTTAATAAGAAGTTGTATGGTGACACATTTTTCGAAGGAAGTTCCTTATTGCACGTCACAACGTTTTTAGTTTTTTACACTATAAATCTTCAAGATGTTTGAAATATGATTAACAAAAGAAAATCATTTTATCGTAAAAAAACGTAGGGTGCTTTTTATAAAGTGTTAAAAAATGTTAAAACAATGTTTAGAAATTTAAGGAGTTAAAATACCTGCGTAAACAGCTGATTCTAATATTTTCCCATCACATTTCTCAGACTTTGGACTGGCAATTTATCGAACTAACATAAAATTAAAATCGCAATTTTTTTTTGTAATAACTTAGTTTTTTGATACCGAGCAAGTACACGAAATTCGGAACATAAATTTTATAACACCTTATATTCATAATAATAACTTTTATTCATATCTAGCAATAATATATTCATATTTACATCAAGCACGAAGCATCCCACGCTTTTTTACGATAAAATTATATTTTGTTAGTAACTTACTGTTATATTAAAATTATTGAAGATTACTTCCTACTTTTAGTTTGGTATTCTATTAAAGCGTATTTTGTTGGTTTTAAACTTGATTTTTTTCGGTCTAGTTCTCATTCGCCAAGCGTGCAAAAGCGAAGGGAATCGATAACAATACAACTTTGACAGGGCCTTTATTTGGTAGCAGTAAGGTCGCTTTTAGTATTTTAAGTTTTGCTACGGACATGTGAGTTGTGACGTCGACCTTCCCTACCGTTTATCGTTTTTTAACACACTATTAATAAGGCCTGTGTCTAGAATTGAACTTATTTGACTGTATTGATTGAAAACCAACTAAATATCAAATGGCGAACTGTATCTAAAAGCGTCTAGGCTTTACGTAGTTAATGTGACAATGTAGCTGGCACTAAATAGTGCTAAAATAACACTTAACACGTGTAGCATAGTACCATTTGAAATTATTACATTTATAAACAGTGTATTCCGAATTACGTCACAAATAATAAGTATAATATTTTAAGTGCCACACTAGCGCCATCTCTTATTGAGTAGCTGAACGAACTGTTTTATTTTTGTAATAATAGATGGTGTTGATCGCTAAGAAAATATTTTTACACGAGTTAATTTTCGGCAGCTATTTTTTAAATCAGAAGTATTTTTTATTGATAAGATCAGTATTATATTGAACAAATAATTTGTTTATTTTACTAAGTTATTATTAAATCTGCAATGTCCGTTGTTGGTCAGTGTTCGGATTTACCGGGTATATAACATTGCACTTGTTTACTAATTCAACCGGTTAATCTGGATACTATGGTTTTTGTTTGTTACATCATCTGTCTTTATATTATGTGATTAACGATTTTCAATATTTAAATAGGTTCTGACAATAGCTTTGTTTGTATAGAATTACCTTTTGGTATCACAGTAAAAAATACTGTAAACAGGTATTTATCGCCCTTTATTTTTGTAGTGAAAACTAAGCTTTACCGTCAGCATAGAGAACAGCAAATTGCTTGATGATACATTCATTTATTTAATGTAAAGAAGCTTCACTGCTTACAGTAAGTACACACACCCCTTGATACGGAACCAAATCACACTTAAAAGACTTGAAATTCGCAAACACGAATTCCAGTCATTTCTTGCACGCAATTTTCAGCTCTATTTCAAGTGTGATTTAGTTCAAAATCAATTCTAGCATATAACATAAAGACAGCTGATAATTAAGACGTTGTAGCTCAGTGCCATGATAGTAAAGCGTCTGCATTGTACACGTAGCGTGTGTAGCTAAATATACAATGTCTAATAAAATCGTATTTTGTGTACAATAAACCCTTTTATTTTAATACCCCGAAATATCCTACGGTTCCTTTTTTCTTGTGGCAACTAAATGGCATTAAATGACTATACTATATTAGTTTGAAACTGCCTATGAATAGAATTTATTATTGAGTGCCACATTACCGCCATCTCGTATCGAGTAGATGAACTAATTATTTAGTTGTCTTATTTAGAACGCTTAAAAAACGTCTGAAAGAGCGATTGGTCGAAAAATCTCATGAAAAGAGACACAAGTGAATGAACATGTGCGAACCTGGTCTTTGACAGTTCAGCAGAGGTTCAAGCTTAAGGTTTGCCAGCGTTTGGCACTGGAGCGCAGCATTCTGGCTCAAACACAAATCGCCTACGTCACCCAAAAATCAGCCAGGCTTATGTGGGACTGGGCGGGACACGTATGTCGCATGTCGAACAGGTCCTGGGCCAAATCTACCACCATGTCGGTCCCAGAAAGCGGCCGGTGACGTCGAAGCAGCCCCAGGAGAAAATGATGGGACGATCTTGACGCCTACAGACAGGATTGGTTCACACTAGCTCAAGATAGAGAGGAGTGGTTATAAAGGCGTCTGTCGAAATTGCCATATCTGCCATCGTGACGTATTTAAAAGAGCGATAGTAAGGCGATTATTGATTGCCACACTACCATCTCGTATCAAGTAGTTGTAGTAAGTGTTTACTAGTCTTCATAGTTCATATATTCCGTTGATTGCCTAGACCACCACCTTAACACTCATGCGCTCTTAGTACTTACTTTCAGAATATCCTCACAATACTCTGGTCTGCCACGACACCTTTTAAAGGCGTATGTCAAAATAGCCGTAACTGTCATGACCACTATAAAAGACGTCGCTGACGTATCTTACAGAGCGATCATTATTGAATGCCATACTACCGCCATCTCGTATCAAATAGTTGAACTAATTGTTTAGTTGTCTTCGTAAATATGGCGTTCATTGTGTTAACCACCACCTAACACTCATGCGCTAGGATTAAAAGGTGCCACGGCGTCCTCACCTTCCACGGGAGGTTCCTGGAGGCCTACTCTCTAAGCACGAAATCCGTAATCTCGGTCGAAGTTACGGTGATTAATTTGGGGCCCAAACTAAGAATGAATTACTACACGATTTGACAGTTGTCCCTACTCCCTTTATGGTTTTACCCGTCCAAAAAAGTTAATTAATCAGCTGTAGGAGTCACTTTGGAGTTTAGAACTATTTCCGGACGGGCCCGTATTGTCGTTGACGGAGTTAGAGAGCAGCGGGTGTATCGAATAAGGCGGGAGGAAACTCCCGGGTGTTTCCACTGCGTAGATCGCCCTGAGGACACGGTGGAGCATACGGTGGAGGTCTTCCCGGCTTGGGCGCAGCACCGCCGTGTCCTCGTGGAGGCGATCGGCAGCAACGACCTCTCGCGTCCGGCCCTGGTCCAGGCCATGGTACGGAGCGAGAGTGCATGGGTAGCAGTCGCCTCCTTCAGCGAAGCAGTTATGCTCGCAAAGAGGGAGGCGGCGCACGTGAGGGAGATGCAGTACATGCGCCCTCACAGCCGTGGCCTTCGCAGGAGACGCCCTGGGCGTCGGGAATCCCAGGCTGATTCCCGGCCACCGTAGGCACGGGCTTGCGGACGGCGAGTAATGGGTAGCTCGCTGTCCGGTAAGGACCAAGCCCGGGTCGACGGCGCGGTGTGTTCCACGCGCGCCTCAAAGAGATGTCAGCACCAACTGATGGGGTCCACAAGGGTGGAGCACCACCGTGTCCTCGTGGAGGCGATCGGTGGCAGCGTTCTCTCGCGACCGGCCTTGGTCCAGGCAATGGTACGAAGCGGGAGTGCATGGGTAGCAGTCGGCTCCTTCTGCGAAGCAGTAAGGCCCGCAAAGAGGGAGGCGGCGCACGTGGTGGAGAGGCAGTGTATGCGCCATCACCTACGCCCTAGGCGTCGGGAATCCCAGGCTGATTCCCGGCCACCGTAGGCGCGGGCTTGCGGACGGCGAGTTTATGGTAGCTCGCTGTCCGGTAAGGACCAAGCCCGGGTCGACGGCGCGTTGTGTTCCGAAGAGATGTCAGCACCAACTGGTGGGGTCCGCAAGGGCCGATGTCTACCAGGGGTGCGGGTTGTTTGAAAGAGATACCGTGGCCCCTGACACATAGGCAACTGAAGGAACACGGGTGGGTTTTAGTCAGTAAAAGTCTGAAACACCCTCCTGCTCCACCCAGAGCGGGAGAAGTTATTTGATGATTTCCCACACCCGGCTGTGCCTCGCGGTGCCTATTGGCGGCTCCGCTAGTGCGTAGTTGCGTACTCATACCACACAGATCTAAGGACGAACTCTGGATCTTGGTCAAAATGGACACTCGGCATATTGTATAAATTAAGTCATTGGTGTTTAATGTCATGCAACAGTGCAATGGAACGACCAAACCAAACATTTGATATTAATTTCAACATATTTGATGTTTCAACTTGATACCTCCAGGCTTTCCTGAGAAAAAGGGTCTTCACAGACAGGCAGGTGAACGGACGGACAAAAAAGTGATCCAAAAAAGGTTCTGTTTCTTTCCTTTTGAGGTACGGAACCCTAATAAAAAGCGATTAAACAGTAAGTTTAATATTCACACGGACGTCATTAAATCGCGGCGGGACGTTTTCGCGCACTGGATTTTCAGCTCTCTATGTTAAACCGAGCATCGAGAATTCAACAGAGTGCATCTCAGCTGGTCGAAAATCGAACGGTGTGTTTTACTGTTCGATTTTCGACCCTCAGCGCTATGCAGTGCGCGTGAGTATCGATGTTGACTAAAGACAGAGTACTTAATAACCTGTACCTAATACTATACTGACTAAAGAGGACGAAAAAACCTCTTAGGATTTTTGACGTCTTAATTATAGCGTTTTGTTCACACTTTAGCAACAAAAGCAAAGAAATATAAAATGTAATTTAGAAACGAATTTTTTTTTCTTACCTTAAGAACCGCAATATAAGTAAGCTAACATTATTTATGTTTAGGTCGTATTTTCTGAACTACACATGACGTAAATTTGTAATAACGAAACGCAAAGAGGAACATTGAGGACCATCGGTTAACAAATAACCAACGGACTTTCGTAGCTGGTAGGCTAGAAAAAGTCTTTGTGGAACGCCAAGTTACGCCTCCTTATTGATAACTTGAACACGAGTGATAGCTGTTAAACCATGACGACCCGTAGAACATAGGAACCAGGCATAAGTAGGTAATTCTATAATACTGTTAATTTTTCCAGGGTGGGCCAAAATGTTTCTAGGGAGGGCTCGATGATGACGATGACGCCTTTAACAGGCGTCGCGACCGTGCGCAACCGTGACATATTTAAAAGAGCGATAGTAAGTAAATTAACAGTCGCTCAATTGACAGGAAGTGTATGCAAAACATGGTATAATATCCTCCGTCGGCTGCCGCCGTGCACTTCCGGTTCCTCTGAACAATAAAAAGGATATCCCATTATATCGTGTTTGCCCCATTTCCGTATGTGGGATGAAGAAAGTGGTGCTGTGTCGTCATTTCCCGTCTCGAGTCGACGTAAAAAGTTGTGACATTGGCACTGCACGTAGGTACTATGTACGATATGCTTTTTGGCGTTACTGATTTTTAAACAGGAGTGCGTCTTTAGTCGTTCTATTCTTTTACTTGTGTGTTCAGAAACAAGATAACAAGCTAATAACACATATCGAATATATTTAAAACTACGTTCTGAGTTGAGCTGCATGATTACTGATAAATGCCTGCACTGGCTGGACAGGTCTACTCAATCGGTTCTTTCCTCAAAAGACCATTTCAGACACCAATCTAAATGGTCTTCACTTCACATGATCTGACCAAGATTATAGACTGTGACCTCTGAGTTTGTTTTGGCACTCTCAGAGCAGTCAGATACGAAACGCCGACCTCATCTAGTTCTTATTAAACGATTGACGTGTAAAAGTGTTTGTACAAACCTACTTACAGAAATAAAACCATTTATCATTATCATTGATATATCCGAGCCACTAAATGGTATCTAATCTATAGAAAGGTGTACCTAAGCCGATGAATATCAGAACAACAGGACACGTAATAATCCCAACATCAATAAAATTACTAGCTAGATGAAATGTGATAACAAAACACATAAACCTTATCACTTCCTTAATACTTAGATTCTAATGCAACGACAGGAAAACGCTTTCCGTCTTAAGATTTCAATCAAATAAAAAAGCGGAAATAACGCGTTATTTTGACAATACGAAAAGCAGGAAACCTATAATACTTAGTCAGCCTTTAATGTTCCCACTGCTGGGACACAGACCTGCTCTCTGTGAGACGGAGTGGGCCGTCATCCACCACGCGGGCCCACGGGTTGGTAGATATCACATGTCTTTTTAATTTTGAGAGCAGTAGTTATGAAATTATTTACGTGGGACACTCAGAAAGTTTTGCGAAAATAAAAAAAATGTTCTATCGGTAAACATTTTTTTATTAAATCTTTTACAAATATTCTCCACTAGCCTCTATTCAAAGTTTCATGCGTCTGAACCAGTTTTCGAAACACTTTTTCCAGTTCACCGCAGACACCTCGTTTACAGCCTGCTCGAACGCTGACAGCGCATCTTCCGGCGACGAAAGTTGTATCCCTTTGAGCATTTTTTTATTATTTTCGAGAATAAAAAGAAGTCATACGGTGCTAGGTCAGGGCTGTAAGGAGGTTGACCCAAGAGTTTGACCGGCGTGCTGTCCAGGAAGTCCCTCGTTTTGAGAGCGATGTGCGAGGGCGCGTTGTCGTGATAGACCAGTAGCCCGCGGAGCCCTGTGTTTGGTCGCTTGTTGCTCACAACAGAGAAAACTTCTGCCAAGCATTTGGTAGTATACCATTCTGCGTTGATGCTTCTTTAGTTCCTTAAAGGAATTGACACCAAGTTATAGCCAGTCATATTAAAAAGTTCGCGATCAAAAACTTCCTACGCTTCTAGATCGCTTCATTTTGGTTGGCGTTGATTCGTTTTGGAACACCCATACCGTCGACTGACGCTTCGTTTCTGGATCGTATTGATAAATTCAAGACTCCTCACCTGTAATGATGTCGTAAACACACCGAGACGAGCCTGCTTCAAATTCGTTTATCATATCATGGCACCATTCCACCTGAGCATGCTTCTGAGCAGTGAGGTTGTGCGGCACCCAGCGTGAAACTATCCTCCTCACGCGAAGATGCACGTGTAGAATTTCGTGAAGGCTTCCCGATCCAACCTGCAGTATGTGCTGAATCTCTTGATACGTAACTCGCCTATTGCCATGGATTCAATTTTTCATTGCTAGCACGTTTTCTTCCGTAACAGCCGTCAAAGGGCGACCACTTCTTTCTTCATCGCCCAAAGATACTCGACCGCGCTTGAATTCGTTATACCAACGATACACGGTTGTCTTAGAAGGGCCTTCATCCATGAATGCCATTTGAAGTCTATCGTACAATTCGTCCGGTTTCAGGCGACACTTGAAATCGTAAAAAATCATAGCGCGAAAATGTATGTTTAAATTATCGTGTCTCATAAAAAAATGGATCTGCGCCGGGAACGTTTTACTTACAAAAATTGATTTTATCTGGCCAGTCTCTCATAAATAAAAACTTTTTTGGCAATGCTTTCTGAGTGGCCTGGTACACAAACTAAAGCTCCTTTCTGGGTTCGAACCAATGACTCGTAAGTCGGGGCTATTATTACTAAGCCACCACTGCTCTCCCCTTGATCTGGTGTGACCGGAATACTTATTTCATATATTAATTGACGATACAAAAGCTGTTACTACGGTCAACTGCAGCATCTTTACCTTGCATGAGCAACTTTACCAATGAGAAATGTACTTAAATTTCTCTCGATAACTAAAAATCTGTTGCCGCCGTTTAATATCCAATCGATGCAGAAGAAGAATATTCTACTATTTGTAACAAATTTTTAGTAATCGAGAGATATTTTTTTAAAGTTGTCATTGGTAAAGTTGCTTGTGGAAAGTAAAGATGCCACAGTTGACTACCTCGTCGGTCTAGTAGTCACAACCGCTACTGTTGAGCATGGGATCTTGGGTTCGATTCCGGGTCGGGCAAAGTGTTATTGAATTTTTATATCTGGAATTTCTCAGTAGCCGCCTGGAGTCTGGATTTGTACCTGTATGATGGCAATAGGCTCACCCCCTATTACATGGGACTTAAACATAACTGGCAGGGTGAAGGTAGGTACTATAGGTACACTTCTGCTCAACCCTTAGGAGAAGACAAGGGGTGATGTTATGTATGTCAAAAACAGGAAATAACAAATAATTTTGAACTCCATAAATCTTTAACTTAATCTAGCATCGTTACAAAACGTATCATTAGTGTAAAACCAAAGATTGAATCGAAAAGACTTTATTTTGAAAGCGTTAAGACGTAAAATGCATAAGGAGGCGGAAGACTCAACATGCACAGATAAAAAAGGTTGTTTTATAAATGGCCGCCACGTGTAGGCTGCACGCCACACGCCTGTGCCTCCTGCGTCGAAAAAAGGAGGATGTTCAGGGGTCTGTAACCTTTTGTTGATTTCTATTATTTTTATATTGTATCGATGTATTCATGTTTCGGATTATGGGACTATAATCTAATGGTTTTTATCAAATTATGATGACAACGCTTTGAACATCCTTTGTGGTCGTGGAGGCGATCGGCGGCGGCGATCTCTTGCATTCGGCCCTGGTTCAGGCCATGTTAGTGAGCTCGGCGGAGCGTAAGTGTATGGGTAGCCATCGCCTCCTTCTGCGAAGCAGTAATGCTCACAAAGAGGGAGGCGGAGCAAGTGAGGGAGAGGCAGTATATGTGCCCTCGCGGTCTTAGTCGCCGCAGGGGATTCCTCGGGCGTCGGGAATCCCAGGCTGATTCCCGGCCACCGTAGGCGCGGGCTTGCGGACGTCGAGTAATGGGTAGCTCGCTGTCCGGTAAGGACCAAGCCCGGGTCGTCCCACAGTGTGGAAAAAGCGACCTATTTTCGACAAAAATCTATTCGCAAGCGATATTTGTAACTAAAAAAAAAATATGTCCATTCTCGTGAGATCATAAGATACAAAAATCCACTGCGGAAATTGAAAAATTGGGTAACATAACCCAGAAAAAATATCAATCAGTAGTTGAATGAATTGTATTTTCATAAAATTTACAACACTATCTAATGCATTGTTATAATGTGCTTTTTATATTCATTGACAGTCTATCTCGTTGAATTCAGGAAGTTCAAGTACAACTTAACCTCAAAATTTCGAGAATCCCCATTTTTCGGTATAAGAAGACTTTCAAAGTCAGTATTTTTTTTAAGCATTGAAATAAATATATGCAGCAATAATCATCTACAAAATTTTATAACTGGGATACATAACCTTAAAAAATGACAATGTCCCAAAATGAGTACTAGAATGCATTCAATTTTAATGAAATCTTAAAAAAACTATTCAATAGAGTATTCGCGAGTGGTTTTTATTATAATCTACAGTTTAGTCTGTACAATTCAGAAACCTTAGGTACAACCTAACCTAACCTACAATTTTGGGTGATTCTTAAAATTCTGAAATAACATTTATATTTTATCATATTTATTCTGTTCAAGCTTCGTAAAACGACACAAATCATTCATAGTCAACGACACTGCATATGGCCATAAAATTATTTGTGGAATCAAAATTACCATGGTAATTTTTATCATTAACAATTTTGTTGTACTTGAACTTCCTGATTTCAACGAGGCAGACTGTAAACGAACATAAAAACACATTATAAAAATAGGTCGGTTTTCCCACAATGCGACGGCGCGTTGTGTTCCACGCGCGCCTCAAAGATATGTCAGCACCAACTGGTGGGGTCCGTAAGGGCCGATGCCTGTCAGGGGTGCGGGTTGTTCGAAAGAGATACAGCGGCCCCTGGCACACAGGCAACTTTGGGAACACGAGTGGGTTTTAGTCAGTATAAGTCTGACGCGCTCTACTGCTCCACCCAGAACGGGAGAAGTTATTCGATGATTTCCCACCCAAAAAAAAACATCCTTTGTTGCATTGACTGATTTCTTTAATTGACGTTATTGCAGGAAGACGCAATATTGGCGGGGTTCACGATATAGAACCTCTTCCGCTCACCTGTGAGTGTAGTAAAAGCCGATAAAACTTGCAGAAGCATCTTCCATCAGCATCTTGTCTGCTCTGCTAATAACAAAGAACTCGCGATTCGCCTGCTGACCGAATGTAGCTGAAATTAAAAGATCTAGTTACGTCATATTTACAGGTTTTTAAGAGTGATGATAATATGATGAAGAACACGCTTCAAAAAATATTAACCATCATAAACCCCTTTATTTATAAACGTTTCTTGAAGTTAAGTAATGATTAGCGACTGCTTAACCATAATTTTTTGACGTTTAAACGTCTCATAACTTTAATCAACGTTTATAAATACACCAAAATGTTGACGACACCCATATTTTTTGCAGGACCGACAACCTGTCAAACTTTGACAGCCAACCTCAACGGATGCGTGCAATTTCTCATTTATAACTCCGAAAATAAGCTGTTGTCCCTAAATCCGGCTTTACGCAAGATTTGTGACGAAAATAAGATCCTATTTAGGGCTTATTGTCGCGACAATAAAAGATTTTTTCATCTGTCATTCTATACTTTCCTGCCGTTTCCGTTATGACATTCTTCTTTTTTTTATTGAACGTGTGTCGGCAATGATCACGGTTATTATGCCTTTTTTCGAAACCGGAAGTGATTTTACGGTCATCTGGTGTTTGTTAAAGCTAGCTAAAAGCTGAGTAGGTAGTCGCAATGTATAGTAGTAGGATTCTATTGAGGTTATTAAGAGTAGGTAAGTTCATTTAGAGCCGGTACTGACCGATTTCAAAACATTTCAATTTTTAATTTAAGGATGTATTTGACGCGTTCTTTTACCATTTTATTAATACGCTTAGGTACCATTTCATAATTACCTTATTTATCGTTATCGGTAAGGCATAGAGGCATAAGAAGGCATAGAGATCGTTAGCGGTTTGTAATCGAGATATAGGAATTAGGTATCAAAATTTTAAAACCCTAAACCAAATTAGACCTACTTTTTTGTAGAATTGGGTTAGGTACTAAAAATTGTGTCAACCGTAGCCACAACGGATAAAACCAGCGCAGCGTGCCAAAAAAAGGGTCTTGAAATTTGATAGCTTAATCCTTGGGCAATGGATGCACACGCACATGCGTACTCGGGGCCTGACGATTGGTAGGGTTTTTTATTAATTTTAATTGATTTTATTATGCTTCTGATGCTCTATCCGGGATCCGGAACACCGCTCTGGATCTTCTTATTTCATACTTGTGTAATAGGATTCAGTGTGCTGATGTAAATCGGAAAAGATCTCCCGGATCAATAGTATCAATGGGAGTCCCACAGGGCTCAATTCTTGGTCCTTTCTTGTTTCTTATTTATATTAATGACTTGCCTTACCTCATAAAGGATAATCATGATATAGTGTTGTTCGCGGATGACACTTCACTTTTGTTTAAACTTAAACGTCAGCAGCTGGTTAGTGACGATGTAAATAGCATAATCTCAAAAGTAGTTCACTGGTTCAATGTTAATAATTTACTTCTTAATGAAAAAAAAAAACCAAATGCATTAAGTTTAAGCTACCTCACGTTAGGCAGGTGAAAACTACTGTGTCGATAAAGGGCGAAGAATTGAATCCTGATGATAAGCACTTTATTCTTGGGCTTAACTTTGGATGCCAAGCTTCAGTGGGGCCCACATATAGATAAATTGTCGAAAAAGCTAAGCTCTGCAGCATATGCTGTTAGAAAAATTGGTAATTTAACTGATATTTAGACAGCCCGTTTAGTGTACTTTAGCTATTTTCATAGTGTAATGTCGTATGGTATTCTGTTGTGGGGAAATGCCGTCGACATTCAGACTATCTTTATCTTGCAGAAAAGAGCTGTTTGATCAATTTATAAATTATATGTCCGAGATATTCTCTCAGAGAGAAATTTAAGGAGATTAATGTAATGACTGTGCCTTCACAGCATATTTTTTTAAATCTTTTATATGCTCATAAATATATTAAATTGTTTAAAAAATACAATGATATCCATAGTATAAATACTAGGAACAAACACAAATTTGTTGTACCATCAACAAGGCTCAAGAAAATAGGTGGGTCATTCAGATGTCAATGTATACGCTTTTATAATAAACTTCCAAGCCATGTTCAACATCTAAGTATCAATAAATTTAAATCATTCATTAAACGTAAGTTGTGCCTGAAAGCCTTTTATACCGTTAAAGATTATATTGAGGACAAAAGCTTGGGATTGACCTGCTCCAATTTTTGCATACTACATGTTGTTATTTTTTGTTTTTGTTTTTGCAAACTTATACTCTTTGACATTTGATAAGTATTATATTCACTTTGACATAAATATTTACTTTAAGAAGTATAATATTATTTTTGTTTCAATTATTGTGAATGTGAGGACTATGTGGGTCATATTTTGTTTGTTTTTTGTTTTGTGTTTCATCTCTTTCTCAGTTAGTTTTCATATAAATCTGGCAGTTTGAGTATTTTATGCAGCCAACCCAAATGTCCTGTCTTTGGTATTGTTCGTCAAATCATTGAGCTCCTCAAGTTCTGAGTTGAGCTGTATGATTACTGATAAATGCGTGCACTGAATGGACAGATCCACTCAATCTGTGTGGTTCTTTCCTCAAAAGACCATTTCAGACACCGATCCACATGGTCTTCGCATGATCTGACCAAGATTATGTCTGTACTTTAAAAGAGACTGTGACCTCTGAGTTTGTTTCGGCCTTTCTTCTCAGAGTAGTCGTAGGAAACGCCGACCTCATCTAGTTTAAAAAAAATGATTGACGTGTAAAAGTGTTTGTACAAACCTACTTACAGAAATAAAATCATTTATCTATTATCTCTAAATTTAATTTAATTTTGACTTTTTGATTTAATTTTGATTTGATTTCAATTTAATTTTGTCTTAAATCTGATTTAATTTTGATTTAATTGTAATTTAATTAAATTTTGATTTAATTGTAATGTAATTAAATTTTGATTTAATTGTAATGTAATTAAATTTTGATTTAATTGTAATGTAATTAAATTTTGATTTAATTGTAATTAAATTTTGATTTAATTGTAATTTAATTTTGATTTAATTGTCATTTAATTTAGTTTTGATTCGTCTTTATATGTTATTGTAAAATACTGTACCTGCTAACAAAATATGAATTATCATTTGCCGAAATAAACGTTTTGAATTGAATTGAATATGACTTCGTTACGTGACCAATCCAACACACCACTTAGACCTCTACCTACCTCAAACCGGAACAAACAATCACAAAATAAAAAAATAACTTTATTCAAAATCTTTGAAATCGCCTGCAGCCACAGACTACAAATCATTCACTCACACGTGAGGTCCAAAACCGAATTATTTCGAAAAAAACCTTGTTTGTGGACGACATCCTGTCCGGATGTCCGGCCGGACAATGGCTGCGTTATATTGTCAAATATTATAGTAAAAATAAGGTAGTAGTAGTAGCTATTGTTGTGCCACGTAGTTTTCGTAAATTTTTGTATTTATTTAGGACTGAGTTCGAATAGAGGGTGTTAGGGATATCGACGCGGTAACTGTTGCCATAAATTCAGTAGACGAGTAGGTGCCACTTAGTCTATGGGTACACGAATGTATGACCTAAATAATATAATTTATAAGAGTGTCCATGAGGAGAAGCTTTTGGCTAAGTAATGACAGCCACACAGGTCGATCGATCAGGTTAAACTACGATTGCCAAGGTTGCTCCGTGGATGGTAAACCATTTTTACATACCAAGACCCATACGTGCCTTGGATAGCACGTTAACCGGTTGGTCCCGGCTGTCTTCCATCTTTGACAGGCTTTACGGGTCGTCAGAAGCCCGAAACACTGACAACCAGTCATTTCTTGGGGCCGCAAGGGCCGATGCCTGCCAGGGGTCCGGGATGTTCGAAAGAGATACCGCGGCCACTGGCACACAGGCAACTGAGGGAACACGGGTAAGTTTTAGTCAGTAAAAGTCTGACACACCCTCCTGCTCCACCCAGAGCGGGACAAGTTATTTGATAATTTCCCACCCAGAAAAAAACCAGTCATTTCTAGGGATATCGTGTTACCCAGTAACTAGGTTGTGGAGGTCAGATAGGCAATCGCTCCATGTAAAATATTGGTATTCGGCTGCATCAGATTAGCAGATGTGTGTCCATGTAGTTTCTTGGCCGTTCTTCTCCATAAGTGCTTTGTGCCCATTCCAAAGAGTAGTACTCTTTGGAATGGGCACAAAGCTTCAAAGTGACCAACCGCTTCCTTGACCATTCAAACTAAAGTGCTTGTAAACGGTTTAATTGAAATGAATACTTTGAGATTGGCCCACCAGATTTGAAAATATTCGTCGGTTATTAATAAAAAACTTTTTTCAAAAAAATAAACAACCGACTTCCAAAAAAAACACTAAAAAGTGAAAAATAACTTTAATTTCGGAAGTCGGTGACTTTGGATATGTATTTTAATTTTTTGTCACCGCCTTCCGAAATTAAAGTTATTTTTCACTTTTTTGTGTTTTTTTGGAAGTCGGTTGTTTATTTTTTTGAAAAAAGTTTTTTATTTTTCACTTTTTAGTGGTTCGCATGTGCTTACCCCTTCACAGTGTACCGGCATGATGTTATGTTATTAACTGGTATAAACAATTGAGAGACATGAGATTTCAGCAATCCCTGTCCATTTGCTATCATTTATTGAGGAGTTCCGTTGCCTATCTCCGAAGTTCTTCATCAGATCTTCACCAAATTGAAACGGAACCACTCCGAGAAAGTACTCTTCCAAAAACTACACAAATTGCTTCAAGTGTGCCTATAAAATTTGAACAGTTCTCTCTATTTCTCCAGGATCCCATCATCAGATCCTGACTTGATGATCATGGGACCACCTGGGAAGTATACCCTTTCAAACAAAAAAAAATTATCCAAATCGGTCCAGCCATCTTTGAGTAATCGGGGAAAAGGTTCCGACGAATTGAGAACCTCCTCCTTTTGGAAGTCGGTTAAAAATGAATCTGCTGTTCCTTACGTTGACAGTGTAGGTACCTATCGCACTTTTTTTAAATGAAATAGCTGTTTTTTTAATAATCGACGCAATATTTCTCCGCTGAGAGAATCATGTGCTGTATTCGAGGTAGGTACGTTGGCGCGTCGATATCACTTAGGTACACCCTGTATTACGAGATGAATCGACAGGTATAGAAGTTTTTGCAATTTTTTCAGTTCATTTGTTTAAGATCACGTTTTCTTACTAAAACGGGAAGGTAGAATTCTTAGTGGTAATTAAGGTGACTTGACTTAATTTTAAAAGTCACGTAAGTAATGTTTTTTTTTTTGTGACATCCTTATTTTTCTTTTAACCTGTGAGAAACAGAGAGTCGTGTGATTGAAATTCTGATACTTTTTTATAAATATAAATAATTTATATTGGACCAAACGAATGATCAACGGAATGGACTATACCTGACTGTACACTTGGAAACTATTATTAGTACTGATATAAGAAAAACAACTAATGCACTTGATTATTTTGAGACTTCTATAATAAGTAAGATAAGTGTCATTAATTTATAGTACAGTTTCCAAAAGTACCTAAGTAAGCAAGATCGTCGGCGATTTCTTACTACTAAACTTCAACTATATCTGACAACTCTCGTTACTTATCTCTTTTGGTAAAATAAAGAAATATTGATGTTATTTCAAGTCGTAAAAACCGTGCGGAGTTGGGGCGCATATTTGAAAATGAAGCCTGGTTTAATACCTGCACCCTAATTGCGTAACGCACGATCAATCATAATCTGAATCACTTTTAAACAGATTGCTAATCTATTGCTTCACATGTTCGACAAATATGTTTGCTTAGCAACGTAAATAACACAATGGATATTGTTGAATTGTCAAAATGAAACGGATTATCATTGATCGTATGTAACGCAATTAGGGTACCTACTGGTCTACTTATTTAATCATTTATTAGTAGTAGTAGTAGTAGTATATACAGCTTTACCTTTTTAAATAGGATTCGTAAAATATGTATCCCGACTTCCTGGTAATCCACCAAACACTTTTCAAATAACAAAACAATAAAACGACATTTAAACTCAAATAAAAACCGTAAAAAATTTAACAACATCTTTAACAGACGAACGGACGCCGCCACCATTATAAAAGTTAAACCATTTTATTATAAGATCGTCTGTTTGTCTGTCCGGAAACCGTTTGAGAGACGGATGTCCACTGTAAACAATGCTGAGCCATATTTGTTAAGACTTTTGTTATATAATAAGCGGTATAAAAGGATTTTTTATAGTTTCCTGAGGGATGAGGTCTTCCTTCCTCGTTTTTGTTTAAATTATTTTTATTTAGATGCTTTCGAGAAATGGGTTGTGTGACAAATTGAGTTCTTCTGTGTAAATATTCTTTTACGTGAGGTTTTCCCTTATTAGGGTCTACGCTTGCTTAGCCGCAGTCAATTCAGTTAAAACTTGGAGATTCCCAGGTTGCAATTATTGTGAAACACATACCTACATGTTATTTTTGTCTGTATTTTGAAAGGTCACTAAGGAGTACCGACGGGTACCGAAGTAGTGAGTAACTGAGTTGTTAAGGTCAGATAGGCAGTCGCTCCATGTAAAATAATGGTATTCAGCTGCATCCGGTTGGACTGTAAGCCAACCCCAATGTACCTAGTTGGGAAATGACTAGGTTTAGGTAGTTAAATAAAGGTAAACAAATCGTAAAAAGGGTATTTTTATAGTTGAAAAATACGGTGTATCAAAATCATGTTTATTTTCGATTCAACTCAACTCAACTCAACTCAAAGCATTTATTTCAAATAAACCAATTACAGGCACTTTTGAATTGTCAAGGTCGGTGAGTTAGAAAGATGAAGCTAGTTGCCCATTCCAAAGCGTAGGTACCTATGGAGAAGAACGGGCAAGAAACTCCATGGACACTCTTTTAAAATCATGGTATTGTTACAAAAAGTTGGTTACATCATTATGTCGAAATTATCAATGTGAGAACGATGTAAAAAGACGTGCACATTCAAGCGTCCGTAATTAAAACAAAAATGAAATACCAATTCAGAAATTAAAATAAGCCGTGGGAGCTAGGAGATGACCAGTCCCTACTGGCGGCGCCCGTTCACGAACATGACGTGTGGATCAGCACCATTCAGCTCAACCATTTTGAAGGGAACTTAATGATCCAACACACACGCCACCACCAGCGAGACATTTGAGTGAGCATGACATACTCCTAGCTGCCAAGGCACATTCAGGTCAATGAAAGACGTACCCTGTAAATGGTAGCTTTATAGTAGGAACATAGTGCTCACACATATGCTATGCAATTATACAATACTAAAAGTTTGAATTTATACAATGCAAAGATATCTAGTCTTTTACAGTCTTCAGCAGCTCCAACAACGTTTTCAAATGCTAATCAATTTGGTTTAAGCTACCTTGTGGAGCTGGACAAGCAGCGTTTAGCCAAGCATTTTTGTCAGCGATGTAATCTCCCAACTTATAATAAGCATGGCTGCATAGTGTGCGTTTTAAACAAGATTTAAATTTCATTTCATTCAGTTGGAGTATGTGGGGAGGTATTTTATTGTAACATTTTAAACAGTACCCCATGAAGGATGAGTCTACTTTAGCCAGTCTGAAGCCTGGTTGAACTAATTGGTTCCTATTTCTAGTCCCAACGGTGTGTCTTTCACCTCTTTTACTGAAAAGATTTAAATTTTTCCTGACATACATGATGTTCTCAGATATATTGACAAGGTACCGTCATGATATTAATATTTTTGAAAAGTTCCCGTAGTGAATCTCGCCTACGGAGGCCATATATTGCTCTGATGGCCCTTTTCTGCAGAATATAGACTCGATATCTGCAGCCCGTCCCCATAGTAAAATACCGTAAGACATGATACTATGAAAGTAACTGAAAGAGATTTATACGATAGTTTCCTCTTTTATTAATAAATATTAAACTTTATCATTTACTTATTCTTAAACTACTTTTCCTAGATGTAACTACTTGAGCACGATTTTTTTGTAAGATTAATTACAATAAAATAATATTTTGTAATCTGCCTATTGTAAAGAGCCCAAAATGACAGGTTCCCTAAACATTTTAGAAAATATAACGAATTTGCTAAATTGAAAAGTACAACTGTGTGTGATTTAGTATGGCAACTGAAGTGGCAGGGTGGCGTTTAGTCGGTTAACCAGACTTTGACAGCGCTCTCAACAATAGACATTTACGATTTTGCGAGTGCATTTCGATTTTGTTAAATTGTGTTAATATCTCTAGGAAAATAATTGATGATACAACGGAACGATTTATTATTAATGTGATAGATAGTTCATTACATTCTGATTCAGATTCCGAATAGAGCCTGTTATTATATGACTGTAAATAATATATAATCTTAACATTTGAAATAAAAGGTTTCGCATCTATGAGTCACGTGTTTTTTTTTTGTTTACCTTTATTTAACTACCTAAACGCATGAAGTTTTTTTTTTTTGCTTTTATTAATCACAAACAAAACATTTTACATTTGTATGTTAAACATACCACACAAACCATCGCGGGTATAACAGCGGTATGGCCAGACACGGCAACTCGGTGCCACTGCATAAAAGTAATTTAGTTAACAACTAAATAATAAAGATATATGTATAGGTATATTCCTATAACGCACTACAATCTAAAAAGTATCTCTTTAATACCTTTGAGCAGTTCTTCGCATTTAATGCATTGCAGATTCCAATAGGTAAATCATTTATTAACGATGGTAGCATGCATTCCCACGTCCGTGCTCCATAAGCGGTGGTTATAAATCTATATTTCTAGCATTGCCAACATTTGCATGAAACTCGAAATTCCCACTAAGTAAATTCAAATTAGCCTTGGACCTAAGTCAGAAAGAACCTTGCCGTAGACGTGCCGTGGAGAAGTTCTCGATAAACTGTAAAACTGGAGATTCATCAATATCTGTTTAGAGGTACGCTTTCAATTGACCGTAAGTAATATTACATTCTCCATAGAACGTGCCGTTGTCTAACACATCTTGTGTTTGTAACTTGATCGCATCCCTATGGTATTTTATGTACGAATGGGTGTCACAAGGTGTGCACTTTTTTTTCAATGAAAGGCAGGTGTCTACGACATATTGTGGGTCGACACGAGTTGGTAAAGCCTTAACGAGTATAACAAAGAAGTGTGACTAGAAACTGTGAATGGTAAACATCGTCAGAAACCCGGTATGGCGTATATACTAAAATGTAAAGACAATGTGACGTCTTCCAACCCTTCTAAGCCCACTTGGAGGGTACGGCTTTACAGCCTACCGTAAGAAAAAGGAGGCCTGGGCCCCAGCATTGCGATGAGTTCCACTAAACTCATCATTATAGGAGTTAGGGTGGCCCAGTGGTTAGGTACTACTAGGCCACCACTGCTCGAACGTAACATTAGTATCTACGTAATTTCAGCGAAACAGACTTTAAAGTCATCACACACCATCGCTTTTTGAAAAAACCGTCTGGCTAAGTCTATAATCATTTCTAATGAAGGCTCTATGAAAAAAGACGACATAATTAGCATAAAGTATCATGAAAAAAGGTCATCCCAAATTGCGGCCGCCATCCGGTGTTCAACGAAACATATTTGCGCGGGAAACCGAAAATAGCATCCGCGTCGGAAACGCGCGTCCCTAATTATGTTAACTTAATCGGTCTTATTACAAAAAAAATCTTTAGTACTGGTTTAAACCAAGACTTATAAGTCTGGGATTGTTACGGTACTAAAGTCAGTACCAGGATCAACATGCGTCTTTATTACAAAACAAAGACTATCTGAGGATCAGTTAGTACCAAAGAAGGTCCATGGTTCAAATTATATCTACAGATAATAAACAAAATTGGCATTCTTTCATTCGTTCATTCGGGCTTTATTTGAAACAACGTTCCGTTTCTCTAAATATTGTAATTAGAATAACACTTGAAACGATTAAATAATTATTTAACAATACAAGAATACGTCATAAATTGTTCTATGTTTAGGTTGCAATATAATGAACAAGCCCCACTTGTACTTTTGACGCACTTTTTGTTATAATCAAGTTGTCATATTTGTAACACCTCTAGCGTGAAGTGGAACGTACTAAATTCGGCGGCAGCGTGCGTAATTTGAGACGAATGTTTACTCTGCGTCCGTTTTGATAAATAAATGCAATCACACCATGTAAATCAGCTGTATCGTCTTGAATCTACGAATAAAACAATAATAATAGGATTTTGTCTAATGTTATAGTAGCATCGACTTTACTTAGGTACTTCATGTTGAGCCCAGTTGCGTAATGCGCAAACCACTTGCACTTCAGTACCCAGTGGGCATCCTCGAAGGTCGTGGTATAAATCTTCACGTAAAACATCCACTATTTTTTCACCAAAACGTTTTGTGAACCTATACTTACCTATATCTAAAATCTTCGTCACTCAATTCGAAAGGATTAACACGATGACCATGTCTGTAAGATCGCCGAGACGTCTTCAGCATATCCAAATCTAAGTCAATCATAATTGATATCCATTTCTATCGATTTGTGAATTAAAAGACACAAAAATAATCAACGCTAACCTCAAATTAATTCGTACTTAAGTTAAATCCAAAGATAAACTAGGGGTCTCGGCGGACTAACTTTAGTACCACAGATAGTTCAAGAACTAGAGATAAACTTCGTTTTATAATAACGTTTTATTTAGTCATGGTTTAAACCTAGTAACAATCACAGTACTAAATTTAGATCGCGTTTTGTAATAAGGCGGTATCAGTTTAAATGTATTTGGCTAAAAACCACACGGCAAAATTAACCTTTCCGTAAAAGAATAGAGTGTATTTTGTATTCGAAGTGGTGTGGAGTTAAGCCGTTGCGGAATACGTAAATTATGCGGAAACGATTAGTTTCAGAGGCACATGCTGACAGGCAGGATGCGAGAAATTCATTATCGATTTTTAAAAGCAAAATCTTCTGTCTCTTTCACGCTAATAACCGTAAAAGTAAGCCAGAGCGTGAAAGAGTTTTGTATACAGCCGCAGTGGCGCATGCTTGCAAATATCACTGAGAAACAGAAACGTAATAATTACACTTTCCTGTCCATCAAAATGTAACCTTATCTCCATCCATGAGAGCCTACAATTACCTAAGTGATATTGAACGAAATACCGTCTACAGTCGAATGTTTGCGTCAGACATCTGCATTCATTCAAAGGTTGAGGAACGAACGCCCGAAGATCATTCAACGTTCGACGCTGGTCGTGAGCAGTGGTCAGTCCGTAGAAAAAACTAAAACCGTAAACATTTACGATATTTTATTGACGATAGTGTCGAAATATAAGTGTCAAACTGAATTGATTGTGAGATATTGTGATTATAACAATTTTCTGTGACAAAAGGATTGCTTCCTATTTTTTTAGCGCGTCTGTGGTAAGTTGGATGATATTTATTCATTTATTTTTTGACATTTAAATATTGACCGCATTTTTAACAAACAATGTGCAAACAATTTGTTTTCGTCTTTGGAAAAATAGAGAGTGAAGATAAGAAAAGACAGAGACGTCTTTGGAAAAATAATACATACTGGAATAGTTATTTTGCTGTTAATAGAATGTAAAAAAATCAATTTTTCTTCATATAATAATTGTCTGTGTCCAAAAAGCGAGTGCGTATTTTATTTACGTTTTTTGTTTAATTACTTATAAATAATATTTTCTGTGATAAAACGTAAATTAAAACTGATACCTTACATAATAATTAATGTAAATAATATCAGACCACATAATAAAAACAAAAATACCGTAAAAAAAAGTCGAACTTCATAAAAAATATTACGCAATGTCAATGTTTTTAAAGTTAATTAAATAAAGTTGCGTAGCATTATTTTAAAAGATTCCCATAGAAATAACGTAATAACTACTTTCATCAGTTCAATTAAATCAAACTCTTACAAATATTCAGAGCGTAACACTTAGCTAAATTCGATACCGCAATAAAAATCTACAAAGATTTGTCAATGAAAGTGACAGTTCACCGATTCACAATCTTTGCCAGTCAGTGAGCCCAATGTCACACGGGCGATTTCTTGTTCGTGCACTTGATGTCTAACTATCGGTATTAAGCTGAGCAATTTAGAATCCAACAGAGTGCATCCCAGCGAGTCGAGGAAATACACAGTTGGATTAATAACTGACATTGAAACTTGAGTCATCATTCTCCTGCCCTTATCCCAATTTATATGGGGTCGGCGCAACTTGTATTTTTCTTCCATACGTGTCTATGAGTCGTCATCTCGGTAGTAACTCCGTTTCTAACCATATCTTCATTCACACAGTCCATCCACCGTTTCTTAGGTCTCCCCTACTCTTATAGCCATCGACGTTCATACTCAAAACTTTCCTCACGACATTTTCCTCATTCCGCCGCATCACATGCCCATACCATGACAACTGATTTCCTCACAACTTTTCAGTCACCAGTGTCACATGTTGAAAAGAGTGCAAAATAAATAATAAAAACGCCCGTGCGTACCTATCTATGCCTGTCACTTATTTCTTCAATTCTTTGCAAAAGTTTCCTAAGAAGAATCGCAATATTAATTTAATTATTTCTAAAGTATTTAGCCTCGAAAAGTGTTGTAAAAATGTTTCTCAGGAGCTGTGAAGTGTCGCAAAGTGATTATTGCAGACACACAAAAACATGCATTTGTTCGTGGGTCGGCAGAAACTTGATTCGTTATGCTTGATTAATAAGTAGATTATTAAAGAGGTGACTGCTTCGTTGGTCTAGTGGTCGCAAGCGGTACTGCTAAACACGAGGTCCTGGGTATGATTCCCAGGTCTAGCAATGCGTTAGTGGATTTTTCCATCTAGAATTTCTGGTTGTTGGCAATAAGCGTGCCAACAACCAGAAATGGGACTTTATCATAACTGGCGATTTTTGGTGTACTATCGGTGCATCTCTGCGAAAGGTGTTGAGAGTCAGTGGTGATTTAAACAATGATCATTTTCCTGCCCTCATCCCAATTTATTTGGGATTGGCGCAATATGTCTTTTTCTTCTCTATATTTTGTCGTCATCATTTAACAAAAACCTTGGTGATAGGTACTATCTCCGTCAAAATCCATAGATTCGGTTCTCGTGATCATCAGATAGAAGAATGGAACAATTTGCATGCCCTCCCAGAGGAGGGGAGGAGGATCTGTAAGGTGCATATCCGGTACAGTTCGCAATGCTTCCCTATTCTAAGGGCACGTCTTCCCTAACACTACGGCGCCCCCCGGGCTACTCCTTGATACGCAATGGTCCCTGTAGCACCATGCAACGTGAGGCTTCAGGGGCTAGTGCAAATCTTGGGGTTTATTCGATTAATCGAGTCTGGTCAAACCGCGCTGGGGTCGGTGCAATGCATTCATTCATCGTTTTTTTTTTAGTTATTCATTGAAATGACAAAGGTAATAGAGTTGTTTTTCTATTGTAATATAATTATTAAGTTTTACGAACTAGTTTATCATAGTATGTATTATCTCGATAACTAGCCATTGGTATATCTACTGCCATAGTCAAAGAACCGAATAACCGATACTTACCGACTCAAAATTACACATTCAAAAGACTTTTCCATTCCAACTTTCTTATTTGAACGCGTTCACGCTTTTCGCACAATGCACATACACGTAACACATTCTTGGTCGCGTCATTCGCCGTCCATGTTCACTTCTGGGCCGGCACTATCTATTATTATGGTTTAATTACTCATTTCCCACGTAAAACTGACGATTGAATGCATAATGTTGACTACACTTCCCATTCTTGTTATGTTCACGGTTTTATCCGATACTCCCGACTGGTTTTGAAGTCAAATGAAACTACTATTTTGACTTGGTCTCAACAAATAATCAGGCGGAACACGTAATTAAAACCGTAAACATTTTATAACATGTAAGTAACTACTTCTTACAAATTTCATAGAAGCATGACAGTATCCCACGAAACTAACAACAAGAAAAATAAATACACAGAACACACACCTCTATACTTTTGCCTCATTCATTATTCACGAAAAAAAAACCATTCCCGCCATTGTTTTTGACACATATTCACACAGGAAGTCGGAAAGCGCGGGAAAGCGAAATAATAGCGGGAAGACGAAGTAACAATAGCGTAATTACTCGAAATTGCCGCCATTTTGGTAAGATTGCAGATTAGAAAGTAGAATAATGATAGTTCTGTTTTATAAACAGCGTGGCGTAACGGATGGGAAGGCATATTTCCTGTAGATGTTTTAATTCGAGAAGGGATTGTTTGTGGTGGACTGGCGGATGCATGAGATTTTATCCGCCATTTTTGAAACATAACATTCATCTGTCAATGATTGAATGATTCCCTGGACGTGTCTTTTAATTAAAAATTATTCAAATTAAAAAAAAGAACTATCAATTATTTTCAATTTTTTAAGGGCAGGTATTCAAAGTTTGTTCATAGAAAACAAATTCCCATTCATCATCATCATTTCAGCCGAAAGACGTCCAGTGCTGGACATATAGTCCAGTAAGGATACAATAATTTTTCCACATAACCTTCGATAATTCTAAAGTTTTTTATTTTCTCTGGGTGGATAGCTTTAGTGAATCCAGTGCTATGTACAAAAATGCTAACAGTTTAGAGTTATGCAATAGGTATGAAGTAGGTATTTCCTATTATTTCGTGTTATAACAAGAATATAAAACTTAAATTAAAATGCTTTACTGATTCTTTATTAATACTATCTAAACTATATATTAGTGAAAATGCTAACAGATAGGTATTGTGGAACAATAGAAAACTGAAAATGTCCCGTAACTCATTCAATAAAAAATTTAAGTTTTTTAAATCATCTCCATTACGGGCATAGGTAATAGTTACACCTTACAACAAAAGTTCTAACAACTAAGTAATATGCTGCAAAAGTAATCGTTTCTTTACGTTGCGATATGCGCAATATTGAATTTAAATTGATAATTTTGCGCCTACATATTCGTAATAATAAACTCAGCTTCCACACAAAAGTTTCAACAAATATGTGCTATGCCTTTTGTTTAATAAATAAAATACAACTTGGGTATTGCAGGGCGCGGTACAGGTACCTACGATAATGCGTGCGCCGCCGCCGCCGCGCCTTGCTGCGAAGTGTGGTGATACTCCACTGCGGAAATGCAGACGTATTTAATGAGGCACGAAATCATTTAATTATCGTCTCTTCTCAGAAATCACTAGGTACTCTGTTCCGGTCCGTGATTTCGCCCGTGTGTAACTAATTAATCATCAACAATTATCAGAATCCCGTCACTCCCGTCTAAAAAAAGACTGTTTTGAAAAATACGCTGTTGTTCTGTTCTTTATTTCAAACAACTTAATAGGTACCTACCGACCAAGATCGTAATAATTATGTACACTTTCACTATGTAGCTACTTGTTATAGTGATAGGGGAAGGGCACAGAGACAGAAAGTGGAGATTTCGTTACAATTTTTTTTTCGGGATAGTTTTCCCGGGAACAATACATTTATATGTATTTAATGTATTTAAAAAAAATTATATTGAAGCGGTAAAGTAATTGAATTCAATAAGTAGGTACCTGTTTTTGTTCCATCATTTTAAAAGTACCCTTAAGTGATCTCCCGAAAACCGAAACAAGAAATTCCCGCAAAAAAAAAGATTGTCGTAAGGAAGACTACACTTTTTGTCTCTGCTACTCGAAGTTTAGCTAAATACTGTCTTCCTATTGTGATGTTTGAAACATGGTGCTTTGCAATTTTCATAGAACACTAGTGCCTTTGGGTACAATTGTAACTAAATTACAGTTTGACTTTCTAGTATGGCGGCCATCACTTTGTTACGTTAGTATCTACTGCTCTGAAATATTACGTATCATAGTGTGGCATCTGCCAAGCCTTCCTACGATATACTCCCAACACTAGTTGACGATAAATTTACTATGTGTAGTAGGAAAGTGTGATAACGGCAATGCTGCTATTATGAATCAAGCTCCTGAATAAGCAGCAATAAAATAATAATGCTACTATTTTTTTATTATAATCAAAACTATAGAACCAAATTACTCATACAGCTGCATTTTGTCAATAGCGAAAATAACTAAGACATAATGCACAACACCCGAATATAAATAGACTTACGTATACGAATTAAGAAGACCAACTTTAACTAATATGACAGTATATGTATAACCTATATGTCAACGACCTGATTGAAGAGTTGAGCAGCACAAGAGTCGGATGCCATATTGGCGGTGAATGTTTAAATAAGCTCAGTTATGCAGATGACATGGTTCTGCTCAGCCCCTCGGTCAACGGCCTCAGAAAACTAATTTCCCTTACACCAATTAACCTATAATGTTAAAAAGACAGAAGTAATGATTTTCAAACACGACAATCGCCCTAATAAGGTCTTGCCAATTACTTTGTGTGGTTTAAAATTAAAAATAGTTAGTCAGTTTAAGTATCTCGGACACATCATAACGGAAAATTTAAAAGATGACGATGACCTGGAGAGGCAAAGACGTAGCATCGCATATAGAAGTAACATGCTAAATAGACGTTTCTTCCATTGCTCGAAACAAGTAAAATAACTCTGTTCCAGGCTTACTGTCAGTCGTTCTACACCAATCAACTTTGGTACAAGTACACGAAGAGTGCATACAACACGCCTCGTGTACAATATAATAACGCATTTCGGGTCATGCTCAACCTGCCCTGGCGGTGCAGTGCGACTGAGATGTTTGCTGAGAGTAGAGTAACCGACTTCTTTGCGCTCATGGGGAAGCTCAGGGCGTTGTTCTTTTCGCGTGTGGTGGCAAGTCAAAATAGTATTGTCAAAGCTGTTTTTCATACTGTGCATTTACTGAGGGAGACAAAATAAATTTACTCACCATTGTTACATTTGTTTTGGCTTCCTTGGTGTGAAATGGTGGGTTGCTGTATTGTTATTTTTCTTTACTTTGTTATTATGTTCGTTTGTTTAGTTTATCTTTTGTTTAAATTATAATTTTATGGGTGCTAAAGCCTGAAATAAACGATTAATAAAAAATAATCATAATAAATAAAAAAAATTACAAGTTTTACTATCATAATATAACGAAGAATATTTAAGAAGACTATAAGGGGGATTAGCATGGAAGCTATGGAAGGTTCAGCATCAGCTACAAATAATTGCTTAATGAACCTCTTTGTTATTGAGAAACAATATATACTTTATAAAAGCTTTCGTCTCTTAGTAGACGTTGTGTTTCATGTTGAATATTCCTGTTCTCCGAGGTTGCACCTGGTTTCATAATCTCTGCATTCGTTTAGTTAGATGACTAATTTGGACCTCGGTTGCCGAGTCCAAATCAGGCTCGCTTGTAATTATGTGTGCTGTGCTGCATGGTTTATCTATGCAGTAGACGCACATAGCAGAACATTTCATTTAATTTTCTTTGCAGGTTAACTTGCACTTGCAAGATATAACTTTCAGTATATCGTCAGGTGCGGGTTGGTCGAGTGTTTTGATGGGAACTAAATAAGGTGCATCCTACATAAGGTGAGGAGATACTTCACACCTGGACAGCTTTTGAGCCTGTATAAATCTCAAGTGCGTTCTTGTGTGGAGTATTGCAGCCACTTATGGGATGGCTCAGCAAAATACCAGCTTGCTGCCCTTGACTCGGTGGAACGCAGAGCAAAAAAGGCTCATAGGTGACGAAACGTTGGTGGCTGGGCTTCATGATCCCACTATCGCCCTTTTATTACCGAACTACCAAACACACTGCAGGGTACCATCCGCACTTGGTTGATATCCCGACCAGTCGTACTCAGCGCTACTTTTTTTTGTTTTTTTTTTTGTTTGGGAAATCATCAAATAACTTCTCCCGCTCTGGGCGGAGTGGGAGGGCGTGTCAGACTTTTACTGACTAAAACCCACCCGTGTTGCCTCAGTTGCCTGTGTGCCAGGGGCTGCGGTATCTCTTTCGAACAACCCGCACCTCTGGCATGTATCGGCCCTTGCGGGCCCCATCATTTGCTGCTGGCATCTCTTTGAGGCGCGAGTGGAACACAACGCGCCGTTGACCCGGTCTTGGTCCTTACCGGACAGCGAGCTACCCATTACTCGTCGTCCGCAAGCCCGTGCCTACGGTGGCCGGGAATCAGCCTGGGATTCCCGACGCCCAGGGCGTCTCCTGCGAAGGCCACGGCTGTGAGGGCGCATGTACTGCATCTCCCTCACGTGCGCTCCCTCCCTCTTTGTGAGCATAACTGCTTCGCTGAAGGAGGCGACTGCTAGCCATGCACTCTCGCTCCGTACCATGGCCTGAACCAGGATCGGACGCGAGAGATCGCGGCCGCCGATCCCCTCCATGAGGACATGGCGGTGCTCCGCGGAAGCCGGGCAGACCTCCACCGTATGCTCTACCGTGTCCTCAGGGCGATCTTGGCAATGAAAACCCCCGGCGTTTCCTCCCGCCCTATCAATGATATTAGATGACTAATTTGGACCTCTCCAAATTAGTCATCTAACCAAACGAATGCACTGGGCACGCCATGATTGCGGCGGTAAATTAAAATTAAAATATTTTTTGCTCAACACAATACATAATCATACATTTCTAGATGTCAAGTGAATACGCAGTCCACTGTGTTGCACCAACTCAGGCATGCAAAATTATATTAAACCAATAAAATTATACTATTTCATAAATTCACCTTAACATGTTTTACAATTTCATTAATAACTCAAAATAATACCATAGAAAATGTCTTAAATTCAAATCAATAAGTATGTAATGTCAGAATATATAATGTCATAATTACTAAGTAATGTCTATTACAAATATGATAATTTTAATAAAACTAAAAACAAAACGAACTCAGGTATTCTCCCTAATTACACGTATTATTATTAGTATTACACACACAAATTTCTATCAGAGAGGTATTCATTAATTGTGTAGAATGTCTTACTTATCAGTAGATTATTGAGTTGCTTCTTAAATAAATGGGTATATATATAAATATGTGGTGCTATTTCTAGGAAGTTTTTACGGAATACTGCTTTTTTGTGTTGCTTACTGCTTATTTTATTTCTATGTCGCGAATTGTGTAATTTTTCAAAAAGGTGGAAGTTTGTTTTGACAAATTCGGCCACCTCATATATGAGTCGATTGGTATCAAAATTGGTCAAAATGCATGTAAAATAAATGGATTTGACCAATTTTGATACCAATCGACTCATATGTATAGGCATATAATTCAGAAAGAACGGTTTGCAGCTTTCCGTGCTTTGAATACCGTATATCGCCCTCACACATCTCTTTTGCGCTCTAAATACTGTCTCCTTGTTGGTGGAGTTACCCCAGTATATAATCCCGTATCGTAAAGCAGACGTAACATATGCATGACACGCCGTAACCAAAACTTTTTGATTTACCTCATTTGAGAGATTACGTAAAGCATAGGAATTCCCCTCTTTGAGGAGTGGCTTGAGAGGCGGCATGGTGTCCTTACCTTCCGCCTGACACAGTTACTCACCGGACACGGCTGTTTCGGGAGGTTCCTGTTTCTAATAAGGCGGGAGGAAACGCCTGGGTGTTTCCCATTGCGAAGATCGCCCTGAGGATACAGTGGAGCGTACGGAGGAGGTCTGTCTGGTTTGGGTGGAGCACCACCGTGTCCTCATGGAGGCGATTGGCGGTGGCAATCTCTCGCGTCCGGCCCTGGTCCAGGCCATGGTACGGAGCGAGAGTGCATGGCTAGCAGTCGCTTCCTTCAGCGAAGCAGTGATGCTCGCAAAGAGGGAGGCGGCGCACGTGAGGATGCAGTACATGCGCCCTCACGGCCGTGACCTTCGCAGGAGACGCCCTGGGCGTCGGGAATCCCAGGCTGATTCCCGGCCACCGTAGGCACGGGCTTGCGGACGACGAGTAATGGGTAGCTCGCTGTCCGGTAAGGACCAAGCCCGGGTCGACGGCGCGCAGAGCGGGAGAAGTCATTTGATGATTTCCCACCCAGAAAAAATAAAAACCAAACGAATGCACAGATTATGAAGCGAACTGCTACCTCGGAGAACTGGAATCTTCAACATGAAACACAACGTCTACTAAGAGACGTAAGCTTTTTATAAAGTATATATTGTTTCTCAATAACAAAGAGGTTTATTAAGAAATTATTTGTAGCATTTTTTTTTTTAGGAATTTCTTGTTTCGGTTTTCGGGACATCACTTAAGGGTACTTTTAAAATGATGGAACAAAAACAGGTACCTACTTATTGAATTCAATTATTTTACCGCTTCAATATAATTTTTTTTTATGTATTAAATACATATAAATGTATTTTTCCCGGGAAAACTATCCCGAAAAAAAATTGTAACGGAATCTCCACTTTCTGTCTCTGTGCCCTTCCCCTATCACTATAACAAGTAGCTACATAGTGAAAGTGTACATAATTATTACGATCTTGGTCGGTAGGTACCTATTAAGTTGTTTGAAATTAAGAACCGAACAACAGCGTATTTTTCAAAACAGTCTTTTTTAGACGGTAGTGACGGGATTATGACAATTGTTGATGAATAATTAGTTAGTAACACGGGTGAAATCACGGACCGGAACAGAGTACCTATTCTTTATTTGAAATATAATTAGACATTTAAACAAACCTTTTTACAGTCCGACCAACCGATTTCGTCTTTTATTTCGTATGCATAAGGATGACATTAAAAGTGGTTACAATACCAACTGCTTACTGCAGATGCCATTTATCATGCTACCAAAGCAATAGAAGTCAAAATCAGTTGAATGGACTGTACAAAAGGTTTATTTAAATGTCTAATCTTATTTCGAACGGAGTATAGTGATTTGTGAGAAGTGAGAATATTGAAATGATTTCGTGCCTCATTCAATACATCTGCACTTCCGCAGTGGAGTGTCTTCGTACCTCGCCGCACGCATTATCGTACCTACACCGCGCTGACCGCGCCCCGCAATACCCAAGTTGTATTTTATTTATTAAACAAAAGGCATAGCACATATTTGTTGAAACTTTTGTGTGGAAGCTGAGTTTATTATTACGAATATGTAGGCGCAAAATTATCAATTTAAATTCAATATTGCGCATATCGCAACGTAAAAAAATGATTACTTTTGCAGCATATTACTTAGTTGTTAGAACTTTTGTTGTAAGGTGTAACTAATACCTATGCCCGTAAAGGAGATGATTTAAAAAACTTAAATTTTTTATTGAATGAGTTACGGGACATTTTCAGTTGTCCATTGTTCCACAATACCTATCTGTTAGCATTTTCACTAATATATAGTTTAGATAGTATTAATAAAGAATCAGTAAAGCATTTTAATTTAAGTTTTATATTCTTGTTATAACACGAAATAATAGGAAATACCTACTTCATACCTATTGCATAACTCTAAACTGTTAGCATTTTTGTACATAGCATTGAATTCACTAAATTTATCCACCCAGAGAAAATAAAAAACTTTTGAATTATCGAAGGGCATATTTTTCTGGCTACTGGACTAATAGGCTCCCTCAAGCTCCTCCACTTCGACCCGCAATGTAACGGTAATTTCAGGTAATGTCGAATGCCCATGTTACACCCACTGTCATGAAGATCGGAGAGTCTACAGTCGAAGTTGTAGACGATTATGTTTACCTAAGGCAAACTGTGACCTGTGACTGTGTGGACCGGACAGTCCAACTTCGAGAAAGAGGTCAATCGTCGAATCCGACTCGGCTGGGTAGCGTTCGGGAAGCTACGCAATATCTTCTCGTCCCACATCACGCAGTGTCTCAAGACGAAAGTCTTTGACCAGTGCGTGTTGCCAGTGATGACATATGGTACTAGGGTTGCCAACCGTACTAGAATAATATATAGTATTGTACTATATTTGGGGTCTGCGTACTATATACTGTTGTAAAAATATATAGTAGGTGTGCAAAAATACTATATTTTCAACACCAAAAACAAATAAAAGAAATCCTTCATTAAAAATAAATATGAACGCGCCTTTACATTAACTTTTGACTGATGCCATAGCATGTATCCGAAGAACTCATCTGTCATAATACGTTCTGAACTTTTCAATAATGTCAAATTTAAAAATAATCTGCTCTTTATTTTCGCCACTTCGGCCATTCACGGAAAGGTTATTTTCGCTTATGAATTCGAAATGGCGAGAAAAAAGAAACAGAAGTAGTACCTATGTATCTCATGAATAAAAACTAAGCCTTTGATTTACATTAAAAAAATAATTATTATATAATAAAGCATTATGGCACTTCTACTTTAGACAAAGAATTGTTCAAAAATGCAAGATGTTAAAAATATTTTTTATAAATTTAATAAGTAACAAATATGTACATCTTTCTCGTCTATTTTTTGCTTATTCCATAATATACCATATTTTTTTGAAGTGTACTATATTTTTATAACTTATTTCGAAAAACACTATATTTCGTCGTTGAAATGTTGGCAACCCTATATGGTACTGAAACATGGTCGCTCACAATGGGCTTTATCAGAAGGCTAAAAGTCACCCAAAGGGCAACAATGGAGAGGGCTATGCTCGGAGTTTCCCTACGTGATTGAATCAGGAACAAAAAAATCCGCAGGAGTACCAAGGCAGCCGACATAGCCCGAAGAATTGTCAAACTTAAGTAGCAGTGAGCAGGGCACATTGCTCGCAGACCAGTTATGACCGATGGGACCGATACGTTCTGGAGTGCCGACCGCATACCGGAAGACGTAATGTTGGAAGGCCTCCCACAAGGTGGACCGATGATCTTGTGAAGGCCGCAGGAATCCACTGGATGCGGAAAGCACAGAATTCACATTACCTACTGACAGTCTAATTTTTTATATCAATATTATTTCCCCAATCCAAATTCTCTTAAAATAGCACATAACGCCCATACTCAAACCGTACTCATCACTCAACTGCTTACGCTTGCAAGGGTTGGTCTCTGTATGGGTGACCATGTTTACATACCAAGATTCCTCCGTGCCTCGGAAAGCCGTTGGCATGATGCTATATCGTCCATACAGATCCCAGCCTTCCCAACCCGCCCGGGGATCTGCCCAGCCTTTTCCCAACTATGTTGTGGTCGCCTTCCAGTCTAACCAGATGTAGTTGAATACCAGTATTTAACTTGGAACAACTACCTATCTGACCTCCGCAATCCAGTTACTGGGTAATACGATACCCCTTGGTAAGACTGGTTGTCAGACTTTCGGGCTTCGACGACCCGTAACGACTGTCAATGATTTACAAATGACAACCAGGACCAAAGACTTAGCGTACTTTCCGAGGCATGTAAAAATGCCTCACCCATCCACGGACCTAACAAACTTAGCTTTACCTGATTGATTGACCCGTACTTTGTAATTATTTAGCCACAAGCCCCATTCACAAACGTACGACACATTGTAGTTACAGCTTAGCGTTGATAACACGTGCCCGCTATGTGTAGTGTACAGAAACTCGACCCTACCGCTGACAGCTGGCGAAGCAGCTGATACCTAGCTTCCGATACCGAGGATGTTGAATTGTCGCGTAGGTAGGTTGTATCCTTTGGTTTTGTAAAATGGCGTTTGTGCATAGCGCTTAAATAATATTTAAATTAGTTTTTTTTTACTGGAGTAATTTGGGAGTTGTTACGTATACACAGCGTCAGTATGTGCTAACCCCTCAAGTTTTAAAATGTTACACTGCTACAACATTGAATTCGTTACGGATAATCTGAAGAATACTTCAAAAAGAATTCATTGAATTTAATATGCGAATTCGGATTCGAACCATCGCCACACCGAACGTGTTCCTAGCGTCCTACACAGTTTCACGAATTAGCTAGCGAGTCCATATGAATTGCGATGAAATTGTTATCTACTGTCGTCCGAATCACTTGTTACTGTCTAATCGATAGACTATGTTATTTGAGGGTATCCATTAATTTCAAGTTATATCTACAACGTTTGATGATACGTTCACTTAAAACGTCTGTATGCAGAGACGACATGACAGATCACGTGAAATTTAGTAATAATAATAATAATAACTTTATTGATCCAAATAACTACATAGACATAGGTTGTATACTAGTAACATGCTAAGACTTAATCAACTAACAGAGGACACAAGGGGTGAGAAACAATTGTCTATATTACAAAAAATATAAGTAAGTTTTATATCTAAAATATATGTAGCGCTGCCTACTTTATTTGTAAAATATAAATCTTTGTAGTAAAATAAGATCAAAGTTTTGTTAAATAATAGCAATAATAAATATTCTGAAATGGTTATGAAAGTATTTAACTATTCTTGATTTTTTAATTCTTTTTATATTTTACAAAAACAAAACAGAAAATATTTAATATATTAAAAAAAAATTGAATGACTAGAATAGAATAGAATAGAATAATTATTTATTTGCATAGAAAGTAGGTACAGAAAAAATGCAGATGGTTTTATAATTAAGAGATCCTTATACCTTCTACCTTAAATTAGGCATGCAAACATTTAGCACAAGTGCTTAATATTAATAGTCTTTAATAATGTCAACATGAAAATTCTAAACTAGACTAAAAGCACATTTCGTGCCTAGGATACATTACGTAATATTTGAACCTCCAATTTTATGAACGGCAAGCGGTCTTGAAAGCTCCGATCTAATTAGACGTTGAATAACCTTCCGAAAATCAGCCTAACAAAAAACCCAGACCAGCCAGCCAGCCAGCCTATTCAGTAAAAGAATATAGTAATCATAATAATGGGCACGGCTTTGAACGCACATGGTCTTTTGGAGGGGTAACCATTTTATGGAGCTGGACAAATATGGCTTTACAGAAATTTAATACAACCGTCTAAGTTCATTTAATCCCTATTTCATTAAAGTCTTTCAATGGGATTAAATGAAGAGTTGTATGGATGATTTTAATTATTATAATACTGTTTATACATCATACGTGTTGCGGTCGCAAATCATATTTTCTTCAACATACAGCGTATCATTGACCTGCAAATTCCAAAACCGTTAGGGCTACAATTGCGCATCCTCCATAACCATATTTACCTTCAGCAATGACCAAGATAAATTCGAAAAGTAAATATAAACTGTAAACGTCACACTGGTCCTTGTCCGGGTTTGAACCTACAACCTTGTAATTGTAACTGCAATCAAGGATCAAGCAATTTGAATTAAGGTGAACCTAGTCCACATTTTTCCCATACAAACTTCGGGAGTGTATTACTCCACTGTTCGACATTGTACATCAAAAATTAATCATGGTATGGTTTTGTCTCATTATTAATATTGTCTGTACGGAAACAGAATACTAAAATAAAACGCCATTAAAAAGTTAGGAGCCAACAAAGTTCCGTTTTTCTTGCTAATCTAACCTACCTTTGGGTGGAAAAAAAAAAAAAAACCTGCCTTTGGGCGTGTTTAAGTAACAAAAGAAATGTAAAATCTGAAAAACCAATTCAGTACCGACAAAGCTCAAATATCGATAAGTTCAATAAACTTTATTGGTCATTGATTTATGCAGTAGTTTTTTCATAAAACCCGATCTTCGCCTGTTGTACGATAAATGATCCTGCATCTCACTCAATAATGTTGTGCGTGTAGATTAGGTTCTAACTGCTCATCACTGATACTACCTCTGTCGGACACGATGCCTGGTGAGCGTGCTTTTTAGCCAATAGTCCAGTAAGGATACAATAATTTTTCCACATAACCTTCGATAATTCTAAAGTTTTTTATTTTCTCTGGGTGGATAGCTTTAGTGAATCCAGTGCTATGTACAAAAATGCTAACAGTTTAGAGTTATGCAATAGGTATGAAGTAGGTATTTCCTATTATTTCGTGTTATAACAAGAATATAAAACTTAAATTAAAATGCTTTACTGATTCTTTATTAATACTATCTAAACTATATATTAGTGAAAATGCTAACAGATAGGTATTGTGGAACAATAGAAAACTGAAAATGTCCCGTAACTCATTCAATAAAAAATTTAAGTTTTTTAAATCATCTCCATTACGGGCATAGGTAATAGTTACACCTTACAACAAAAGTTCTAACAACTAAGTAATATGCTGCAAAAGTAATCGTTTCTTTACGTTGCGATATGCGCAATATTGAATTTAAATTGATAATTTTGCGCCTACATATTCGTAATAATAAACTCAGCTTCCACACAAAAGTTTCAACAAATATGTGCTATGCCTTTTGTTTAATAAATAAAATACAACTTGGGTATTGCAGGGCGCGGTACAGGTACCTACGATAATGCGTGCGCCGCCGCCGCCGCGCCTTGCTGCGAAGTGTGGTGATACTCCACTGCGGAAATGCAGACGTATTTAATGAGGCACGAAATCATTTAATTATCGTCTCTTCTCAGAAATCACTAGGTACTCTGTTCCGGTCCGTGATTTCGCCCGTGTGTAACTAATTAATCATCAACAATTATCAGAATCCCGTCACTCCCGTCTAAAAAAAGACTGTTTTGAAAAATACGCTGTTGTTCTGTTCTTTATTTCAAACAACTTAATAGGTACCTACCGACCAAGATCGTAATAATTATGTACACTTTCACTATGTAGCTACTTGTTATAGTGATAGGGGAAGGGCACAGAGACAGAAAGTGGAGATTTCGTTACAATTTTTTTTTCGGGATAGTTTTCCCGGGAACAATACATTTATATGTATTTAATGTATTTAAAAAAAATTATATTGAAGCGGTAAAGTAATTGAATTCAATAAGTAGGTACCTGTTTTTGTTCCATCATTTTAAAAGTACCCTTAAGTGATCTCCCGAAAACCGAAACAAGAAATTCCCGCAAAAAAAAAGATTGTCGTAAGGAAGACTACACTTTTTGTCTCTGCTACTCGAAGTTTAGCTAAATACTGTCTTCCTATTGTGATGTTTGAAACATGGTGCTTTGCAATTTTCATAGAACACTAGTGCCTTTGGGTACAATTGTAACTAAATTACAGTTTGACTTTCTAGTATGGCGGCCATCACTTTGTTACGTTAGTATCTACTGCTCTGAAATATTACGTATCATAGTGTGGCATCTGCCAAGCCTTCCTACGATATACTCCCAACACTAGTTGACGATAAATTTACTATGTGTAGTAGGAAAGTGTGATAACGGCAATGCTGCTATTATGAATCAAGCTCCTGAATAAGCAGCAATAAAATAATAATGCTACTATTTTTTTATTATAATCAAAACTATAGAACCAAATTACTCATACAGCTGCATTTTGTCAATAGCGAAAATAACTAAGACATAATGCACAACACCCGAATATAAATAGACTTACGTATACGAATTAAGAAGACCAACTTTAACTAATATGACAGTATATGTATAACCTATATGTCAACGACCTGATTGAAGAGTTGAGCAGCACAAGAGTCGGATGCCATATTGGCGGTGAATGTTTAAATAAGCTCAGTTATGCAGATGACATGGTTCTGCTCAGCCCCTCGGTCAACGGCCTCAGAAAACTAATTTCCCTTACACCAATTAACCTATAATGTTAAAAAGACAGAAGTAATGATTTTCAAACACGACAATCGCCCTAATAAGGTCTTGCCAATTACTTTGTGTGGTTTAAAATTAAAAATAGTTAGTCAGTTTAAGTATCTCGGACACATCATAACGGAAAATTTAAAAGATGACGATGACCTGGAGAGGCAAAGACGTAGCATCGCATATAGAAGTAACATGCTAAATAGACGTTTCTTCCATTGCTCGAAACAAGTAAAATAACTCTGTTCCAGGCTTACTGTCAGTCGTTCTACACCAATCAACTTTGGTACAAGTACACGAAGAGTGCATACAACACGCCTCGTGTACAATATAATAACGCATTTCGGGTCATGCTCAACCTGCCCTGGCGGTGCAGTGCGACTGAGATGTTTGCTGAGAGTAGAGTAACCGACTTCTTTGCGCTCATGGGGAAGCTCAGGGCGTTGTTCTTTTCGCGTGTGGTGGCAAGTCAAAATAGTATTGTCAAAGCTGTTTTTCATACTGTGCATTTACTGAGGGAGACAAAATAAATTTACTCACCATTGTTACATTTGTTTTGGCTTCCTTGGTGTGAAATGGTGGGTTGCTGTATTGTTATTTTTCTTTACTTTGTTATTATGTTCGTTTGTTTAGTTTATCTTTTGTTTAAATTATAATTTTATGGGTGCTAAAGCCTGAAATAAACGATTAATAAAAAATAATCATAATAAATAAAAAAAATTACAAGTTTTACTATCATAATATAACGAAGAATATTTAAGAAGACTATAAGGGGGATTAGCATGGAAGCTATGGAAGGTTCAGCATCAGCTACAAATAATTGCTTAATGAACCTCTTTGTTATTGAGAAACAATATATACTTTATAAAAGCTTTCGTCTCTTAGTAGACGTTGTGTTTCATGTTGAATATTCCTGTTCTCCGAGGTTGCACCTGGTTTCATAATCTCTGCATTCGTTTAGTTAGATGACTAATTTGGACCTCGGTTGCCGAGTCCAAATCAGGCTCGCTTGTAATTATGTGTGCTGTGCTGCATGGTTTATCTATGCAGTAGACGCACATAGCAGAACATTTCATTTAATTTTCTTTGCAGGTTAACTTGCACTTGCAAGATATAACTTTCAGTATATCGTCAGGTGCGGGTTGGTCGAGTGTTTTGATGGGAACTAAATAAGGTGCATCCTACATAAGGTGAGGAGATACTTCACACCTGGACAGCTTTTGAGCCTGTATAAATCTCAAGTGCGTTCTTGTGTGGAGTATTGCAGCCACTTATGGGATGGCTCAGCAAAATACCAGCTTGCTGCCCTTGACTCGGTGGAACGCAGAGCAAAAAAGGCTCATAGGTGACGAAACGTTGGTGGCTGGGCTTCATGATCCCACTATCGCCCTTTTATTACCGAACTACCAAACACACTGCAGGGTACCATCCGCACTTGGTTGATATCCCGACCAGTCGTACTCAGCGCTACTTTTTTTTGTTTTTTTTTTTGTTTGGGAAATCATCAAATAACTTCTCCCGCTCTGGGCGGAGTGGGAGGGCGTGTCAGACTTTTACTGACTAAAACCCACCCGTGTTGCCTCAGTTGCCTGTGTGCCAGGGGCTGCGGTATCTCTTTCGAACAACCCGCACCTCTGGCATGTATCGGCCCTTGCGGGCCCCATCATTTGCTGCTGGCATCTCTTTGAGGCGCGAGTGGAACACAACGCGCCGTTGACCCGGTCTTGGTCCTTACCGGACAGCGAGCTACCCATTACTCGTCGTCCGCAAGCCCGTGCCTACGGTGGCCGGGAATCAGCCTGGGATTCCCGACGCCCAGGGCGTCTCCTGCGAAGGCCACGGCTGTGAGGGCGCATGTACTGCATCTCCCTCACGTGCGCTCCCTCCCTCTTTGTGAGCATAACTGCTTCGCTGAAGGAGGCGACTGCTAGCCATGCACTCTCGCTCCGTACCATGGCCTGAACCAGGATCGGACGCGAGAGATCGCGGCCGCCGATCCCCTCCATGAGGACATGGCGGTGCTCCGCGGAAGCCGGGCAGACCTCCACCGTATGCTCTACCGTGTCCTCAGGGCGATCTTGGCAATGAAAACCCCCGGCGTTTCCTCCCGCCCTATCAATGATATTAGATGACTAATTTGGACCTCTCCAAATTAGTCATCTAACCAAACGAATGCACTGGGCACGCCATGATTGCGGCGGTAAATTAAAATTAAAATATTTTTTGCTCAACACAATACATAATCATACATTTCTAGATGTCAAGTGAATACGCAGTCCACTGTGTTGCACCAACTCAGGCATGCAAAATTATATTAAACCAATAAAATTATACTATTTCATAAATTCACCTTAACATGTTTTACAATTTCATTAATAACTCAAAATAATACCATAGAAAATGTCTTAAATTCAAATCAATAAGTATGTAATGTCAGAATATATAATGTCATAATTACTAAGTAATGTCTATTACAAATATGATAATTTTAATAAAACTAAAAACAAAACGAACTCAGGTATTCTCCCTAATTACACGTATTATTATTAGTATTACACACACAAATTTCTATCAGAGAGGTATTCATTAATTGTGTAGAATGTCTTACTTATCAGTAGATTATTGAGTTGCTTCTTAAATAAATGGGTATATATATAAATATGTGGTGCTATTTCTAGGAAGTTTTTACGGAATACTGCTTTTTTGTGTTGCTTACTGCTTATTTTATTTCTATGTCGCGAATTGTGTAATTTTTCAAAAAGGTGGAAGTTTGTTTTGACAAATTCGGCCACCTCATATATGAGTCGATTGGTATCAAAATTGGTCAAAATGCATGTAAAATAAATGGATTTGACCAATTTTGATACCAATCGACTCATATGTATAGGCATATAATTCAGAAAGAACGGTTTGCAGCTTTCCGTGCTTTGAATACCGTATATCGCCCTCACACATCTCTTTTGCGCTCTAAATACTGTCTCCTTGTTGGTGGAGTTACCCCAGTATATAATCCCGTATCGTAAAGCAGACGTAACATATGCATGACACGCCGTAACCAAAACTTTTTGATTTACCTCATTTGAGAGATTACGTAAAGCATAGGAATTCCCCTCTTTGAGGAGTGGCTTGAGAGGCGGCATGGTGTCCTTACCTTCCGCCTGACACAGTTACTCACCGGACACGGCTGTTTCGGGAGGTTCCTGTTTCTAATAAGGCGGGAGGAAACGCCTGGGTGTTTCCCATTGCGAAGATCGCCCTGAGGATACAGTGGAGCGTACGGAGGAGGTCTGTCTGGTTTGGGTGGAGCACCACCGTGTCCTCATGGAGGCGATTGGCGGTGGCAATCTCTCGCGTCCGGCCCTGGTCCAGGCCATGGTACGGAGCGAGAGTGCATGGCTAGCAGTCGCTTCCTTCAGCGAAGCAGTGATGCTCGCAAAGAGGGAGGCGGCGCACGTGAGGATGCAGTACATGCGCCCTCACGGCCGTGACCTTCGCAGGAGACGCCCTGGGCGTCGGGAATCCCAGGCTGATTCCCGGCCACCGTAGGCACGGGCTTGCGGACGACGAGTAATGGGTAGCTCGCTGTCCGGTAAGGACCAAGCCCGGGTCGACGGCGCGCAGAGCGGGAGAAGTCATTTGATGATTTCCCACCCAGAAAAAATAAAAACCAAACGAATGCACAGATTATGAAGCGAACTGCTACCTCGGAGAACTGGAATCTTCAACATGAAACACAACGTCTACTAAGAGACGTAAGCTTTTTATAAAGTATATATTGTTTCTCAATAACAAAGAGGTTTATTAAGAAATTATTTGTAGCATTTTTTTTTTTAGGAATTTCTTGTTTCGGTTTTCGGGACATCACTTAAGGGTACTTTTAAAATGATGGAACAAAAACAGGTACCTACTTATTGAATTCAATTATTTTACCGCTTCAATATAATTTTTTTTTATGTATTAAATACATATAAATGTATTTTTCCCGGGAAAACTATCCCGAAAAAAAATTGTAACGGAATCTCCACTTTCTGTCTCTGTGCCCTTCCCCTATCACTATAACAAGTAGCTACATAGTGAAAGTGTACATAATTATTACGATCTTGGTCGGTAGGTACCTATTAAGTTGTTTGAAATTAAGAACCGAACAACAGCGTATTTTTCAAAACAGTCTTTTTTAGACGGTAGTGACGGGATTATGACAATTGTTGATGAATAATTAGTTAGTAACACGGGTGAAATCACGGACCGGAACAGAGTACCTATTCTTTATTTGAAATATAATTAGACATTTAAACAAACCTTTTTACAGTCCGACCAACCGATTTCGTCTTTTATTTCGTATGCATAAGGATGACATTAAAAGTGGTTACAATACCAACTGCTTACTGCAGATGCCATTTATCATGCTACCAAAGCAATAGAAGTCAAAATCAGTTGAATGGACTGTACAAAAGGTTTATTTAAATGTCTAATCTTATTTCGAACGGAGTATAGTGATTTGTGAGAAGTGAGAATATTGAAATGATTTCGTGCCTCATTCAATACATCTGCACTTCCGCAGTGGAGTGTCTTCGTACCTCGCCGCACGCATTATCGTACCTACACCGCGCTGACCGCGCCCCGCAATACCCAAGTTGTATTTTATTTATTAAACAAAAGGCATAGCACATATTTGTTGAAACTTTTGTGTGGAAGCTGAGTTTATTATTACGAATATGTAGGCGCAAAATTATCAATTTAAATTCAATATTGCGCATATCGCAACGTAAAAAAATGATTACTTTTGCAGCATATTACTTAGTTGTTAGAACTTTTGTTGTAAGGTGTAACTAATACCTATGCCCGTAAAGGAGATGATTTAAAAAACTTAAATTTTTTATTGAATGAGTTACGGGACATTTTCAGTTGTCCATTGTTCCACAATACCTATCTGTTAGCATTTTCACTAATATATAGTTTAGATAGTATTAATAAAGAATCAGTAAAGCATTTTAATTTAAGTTTTATATTCTTGTTATAACACGAAATAATAGGAAATACCTACTTCATACCTATTGCATAACTCTAAACTGTTAGCATTTTTGTACATAGCATTGAATTCACTAAATTTATCCACCCAGAGAAAATAAAAAACTTTTGAATTATCGAAGGGCATATTTTTCTGGCTACTGGACTACAAGCCCACCAGTGAGTTCGAGCCCGCGACTAGGTTCCTCTTAAGCATCCTATTTGCAAGTCATTATGAAAAGTTGTGTGGAAATCAGTTCGGAATGAGGAAAATGGCGTGAGGAAAGTTTTGGTTGATCAATGTCGACGGCTTTATGAGTAGGGGGGGACCAACGACACGGTGGATGGACTGTGTGAATGACGATTATGACTAGAAACGGTGTGAATACGGAGATGAAGACTAATAGGGAAGTCTGGAAGAAAAATACATGTTTCGCCGATCACAAATATTTTGCAAATCAATATTCTGTGCCGCCTTTTGTCTCGTCAAGTAGTGACGAGTCACTTAATCACCCACAGATGACCACCAGCCTATATTATTCGAACCAGAAACAAAACAACGGGATTGTTTTATGAAACAATTGCAATTAGCAATACGTAATCACAACATTGCTTAGTCACTGCAGTGTTTTACAATGACTCATTGTAAAGTCATTTCTAACTGATGATATAAGGAGTGTTTCCCGTAATGCATCATCTGCCAGCATTTTCCGCACTTTGTTTTCATCGGCTTCAGTCTAACCGGATGCAGCTAGCTGAATACCAGTATTTTCCTACCCGAGTTCCTGTAAGAAGAACGGCCGGACTCAGGTTACTGTCTCTTTTAAAGTCCAGACATAATCTTAGTCAGATTATGTGACGACCATGTAGATTGGTGTCTGAAATGGTTTTTTGAGGAAAGAACCACACAGATTATGTGGACCTTTCCAGACAGTGCACGAATTTATCAGTAAGACTGCTTATCAAACTTTCGAGCTTCTGACTATCTGTAACGATTATCAGAGTTCTAAGAATGAAAGTAGGGTATAGGCCCCTTCTTATAAAGAGATGGGACGAACATTAATCACCACGATTGTTCATTGCGAGCTGCGTTTTGGGCATTCAAAGGCTGACTAGCCATGCAGCCCTCGGCATGTGCGACCTTGGCATAGATAGTAGGTATCTCTCTTGGTCTCGCTCACTCTAGATCTATCAAGGCAAAAGTCTGCACCCGTGAATCTTGCAAAATATGACTTTGATTACGTCTGGAGGGAAAATACGTACTGCGATCATCAAAATCAAAAGTATTTATTTCAAATCTGGCTCAGAATCAGCACTTATCTATTGAACGTCAAAATTACATAGACATGACCTCAAAACGCTCGCTCTTACCACTTCCTAGTGCCTTAGCTGGGAAGAAGAATAGTGGCGTAACAAACATCCCAGCAGCACAGCTGTCTGTGAAGTAATTCTTCGCCCATATTACGTGGTGGAAGTTTAATACATCTGCCAAATTTGTAGAGATTTTAATGAATGCTAAATGTATACTTTGTTTACATCGTTTGTCTCGCTAACTTATTACTAAATTATTACTTAACTGTTTATTCCCAGTAAAACACAAACAAAACAAGGTCAGAGCTGCGGTCACCTTGATTCCTAATCAATAAATAAAAACACCAACTAACGGCCCACCCCGAGTTCAAACATCTGTCAAATAAATACATAATTAAGGGTTTAATAAATAATTGTTTTTTCATAAAAAGTCGATGTATTGAGCGGAAACGCGCGCGCCACCGTCTTCCCGCCAAACGGACGGACGCGCCATAATCGAAATCGACACTTCCGCCCGTTTCAAAAAAGGAACGCATTGTCGGTTTTTTTATTATCCGTTGGCAAAGATATTACGTTTGTCTGCCTTGTTGCATCCTCGTTTTGAATGGGCCCTTTATTTTATTAATGGGGCACCAATTATGTAATTGTTTGTGTGTTGTTATCTCCGAAACTGGTGACTGATTTGGATGTTTTTATTGGTTATTTATTCGACGTTCGTTTGGCGTATGATGAGTGTGTTAATTTAGATGACGTGTAGAATTCTTCAACCTTTAGATAATAATTAATCTACTAATCCAAATAGTTCTGTAAGTACCTTAGTATCCGATTTATCATTAAGCGATCGAAATCGTGGTCAACAACTAAAATGATATATTAAACACACAATTGGTCAAATTCACAAAATAATAGCCGAACCCAGGCGGATATAGGACAAAAATCGGGAAATAACCCACAATAGGCTGAATATAACAAAACCTATTCAAGATGGCGGATATGGCGGGCATTTTGCTACCGGAAACGGATGTGGCGAACGCTAATAGTTGTAATGGCGACATTTTTGTGTGTGTTATATAATTAGAAGGATGCGGGTTATTGTTGCATTTCGAATTAAATAAATAAAAGAACGGATGGATCGATTGTGATTTGTTAGTTAAGCTGCCGTTATTGCGGTTAAATGTTGGACGGGCGTCACTTTAGAATGTATTGTTGATTGACTGCCTCGTTGGTCAACTGGCTGGAATTGCGACTGCTGAGCATGAGATCCTGGGTTCAATTCCCAGGTCGGGAGGAACCTCCTCCTACTCTTGGTGTAGTGTCTAGTGGGCAACTGCCCGACAGTGGATGTCGGGACGTTGTATATATGCTAATTGCGCGATAAACTCTCCTTGCGCGATGTAGGATTTTGCGTGACGTCAATGCAATGCGTAGTTCGCATGCCGCGATGTAGATGTCGTTACAAAACTAAAAATGATTTTTTCTATTTTTTCAGATCTTCAACTACAACAATGCCTACTCAAGCTCGTTGCGACAGAGTGCCTCCCCCTCACGCCAAGTGGGATGCCCTAGACCTCAGGGTACTGCAAGAAGATGACCTTCCTCTTGGTAAGTATTATCGCCTAATACTTCTTTATCATTCACGTGCCCGTATCCCAATTTATTTGTCGTCGTTGAAACAAGTCTTTTTCTTCCATACTGGTATATGTCGTTACCTTATCACTAGAGATCGGATAATCGGCTGCTTATTTACCTAATGTTAATTTTTAGTTATTAAAGTATGGAAGGGGCTTAAAAAATATTTTTTGATAAAAAAAATCCGGGATGCCAGGAACACCGGGAATGCATAACTAGTCAGGTGTATAGTATGGAAGCGACTTCTAAATTAGTAGGATTGTATAGTTCTTCAGACACATATTTATTTAAAATTAATTGCGATGCAAATATGTGAGGTAGGGATAAAGTCTGTAAGAGTGGCGGTGGTGTGTGTTGTTAGTTAAAACATTTTTTTTGCATTAAATGAAGATATTTTTCATTACAAAAGCGCGTTCCATATTAGCCAACATCGCAACTTTAGGTCTATGCATCCGAATATCCGGTCTCTGCTTATCACATCATTCCTCAGTCTATCATTCATAGTTACACCACAGATGCTGCGCAAAGCATTTATTATTTTGCCAGCGGCTTCGCCCGCGTGGAGGTCGGTGTGTTATACATATAAACCTTCCTCTTGAATCACTCTATCTATTAAAAAACCCGCATCAAAATCCGTTGCGTAGTTTTAAAGATTTAAGCATACATAGGGATATAGGGACAGAGAAAGCGACTTTGTTTTATACTATGTAGTGATGATAAACTGATGCCCTCTTCCGATGGGGGTCAGGCAGAAACTAGAGAACGCCACCTGCTCCGATCCTTAGATACTTTTTTTGCCTCGTTTACGTCCATACATCCAGTCACACACGCGCGCCTGTTGCGAGTACTAAGCAGCTGACCTTTCTGCGGAACTTCACCTATAAGGTCACTGTATGTCCTCCTAGGACGTCCCCTACCGGCCGGTTTCCGCTCAAATCTGCCTTGTAAATTTATAAGATTGATTATAACCCATTATTTCTCTTTCTTTCCTCAGACCCTCGATCCTGGGGCCGCGCTGAGGTTGGCACCTGGGTGGCTCGACGTGGAGGTCTTCCCGAGAGGTTCCCTATGAACGGGAAGGCACTGTGCCTCATGTCGAAAGACATGTTCGCCTCCAGAGTACCTCATAGTGGGCATGCTTTGCATCAGGTTGGTAGCCGCTTTAATAATTGAATATACTCGTACATATATAAAAATGAATCCCTATTTCCCTCGGTCACGGCGTCACACGTGAACGGCTGGACCAATTTTGCTAATTCTTTTTTTGTTGTGTTTGTTATTGTCAGAAGATGCTTATGAACGAAAAAAATTAAGTTGCGCATAACATATATGTACCTATATATAATTTTATACATAAGCTGTTCCATACATTTTGACCGCGTAGGAATTGCATTTTTCTATAAAACTGCTGATTTTTTTTGTATAATATAACTGACGAAAAATTTCTACCCTAGGGGTCTAGAATGATATGCTGAATTCATGGTTACGGTTTGCGCACTGGTTAAAAATTTACCCTGTATAAATGGGATTTAGTTATAACACGAGTAAAGTGTTCGTATGCTTACTTCGTTGCCCATACCTTCAAAGAAAACAGTCGAGATGATATTGAATTTCTGCGTATTTATACAACATGTAACATAATTAACGAAAGACCTCGTACACCCTAATTAGAGTATTGAGTTATAAGATCAATGAAATATTTTTTGAAAGCTAACTGTATTTTTTTAAACGTGTTGACCCTAGCATTACTTTATGCATTTAAAATTGAGTCTTATTGCCTTGAAATAAGATTGTTTTTTTGGCTCAATCTGCGAAAAATATAATATAAAAAAATACCCATACTAAAAGTTACTGAAGTCGATTCAGTAATCAAATATGAACAAACTACTTACAGGACTTGAATTTATTCTGTTACACTTTGTACATCAAAACATCTTAATCTATCAAAAGCTAAATTAATCCAACAGAACATTTTCATTTGTTACAGGATTTCAGAAGAAGATTAGCAAAAGCCTTAGCACTGCAAGAATTACTAGAAAAAATGTCTTCACACTGATTTTGAGACATATTTAAAACCATTAGAGGCTCATTAAGATAATATAAATGCTAATTACATGGTACATTAATTATCATAACCTCCACGAGTGGTGAATTGGTGATACATAAATGGACGTGGGGCGCCTCAAGCAATGGTGGCCCAGCGGTGACGGCCGCGACTTACTTGGTCATAGATTCGAACCCAGAAAGGCACATAACTTTTTGTAAATAATTTAATCACCATTGCTCTCTAAACGGCGAAGGAAAAGATCGTGAGGAAACCGGCTTGTCCTAGAACCAAAAAAAAACCTAAGACATTGACGTCTACCAACCCGCACTGGGCTCTCGTGGTGGATTGCCTACGGCCCACTCACAGAGACGAGGCCTGTGTCCCAGCAGTGGGAACAGGCTGATTCTGCTATGAGGTGCACCCTGGACAGTCAATCCCGCTACCATCTTGCTGACCGGGTCATATTGTTACCACGACATGAGCTGTTCATAAGGGAAGAATTCGTTCCACGGCTGATCATCATCTGCCTAACCTTTTCCCAACTACGTTGGGTTCGCCACAACCCAGTAACTGGGTAACACGATACCTTTTGGTAAGACTGGTTGTCACACTTTTGGGCTTTGACAACCCGTAACGACTGTCAAAGATGAGAAGATGTTCAAATGACAGCCGGGACCAACGGGTTTTCGAGGCATGGAGGTTGTTCAAAATGTCAAGGAATGTCACCAATCCATGAACCGACCGTGGCAAGTGTAGTTTAACCTTATTATCTACCTACGAGCGCCTCGATGATAGCTCTGGCATTACCTTGACTTACTTGGTGTAGCGTCATCTTAAATTCTTAAACAGTTTGCGAAAACACGTTGTAAAGTCTTGCAACATTAACGATGTCATCTGATGGAACGATTTGGCAATGGACACGAGGTTGTATTTCGAAATACAAAAAGTGTTTTGGGAAAAAAATTGCGCAATTTAAGTTTTTTGTAACTTAAGTCAGCTTATTCTCTCAAAACTAAATGCATATGCTTGGATTTAATTCCGGATGGGTATTGTTATATAAACATGATTGAAACATAAAAAAATTTACAGTTATCACAGCCGCCATTTTCGATTTACATTTTCGGCATCAACACTATCGGCCTCGAAAACCATAGATTAAAAAGATTTTTTGTGGTCAACGTAACGTGAGGTCACTATTGTCATTCATTATTTAAATAAGTAATAATTATCTCATCAGGAGGTAGCGTTTTGTAATAATTGATAGTACCTACTATAACATTTGCACTTATGTTCCTATAAGTTAGATAATTTTGTTTATTTTTTAGTCAATTTACTTAAATTATGTTGATTCACTTAAAATTCTGCTTACGTTATAAAAGGAACGTAATCATTCCCATGTAGCGCTCCTAAAAATCGAATTATATTTTGTTCAACAGACACTGACTTTTGGCAGCCTACCTTGGCGCTTCCTTCTTAAAGAGAAACCAGAATTTTAAGTTTTTCATCACGATACCACAAATGTTAATAAATACGGTTACACACCATCTTAAAAACGATAATATAATCATCAATATCAACAATAGAACCCTTTCTTCATTTAACCCCATTGAATGACATCTTCATAAATAAGTCATTCAATGGAATTAAATGAACTTAGAACCGTCTAAGTTCATTTAATTGAATTGAACGACTTTTTGTCTACGTATTGACGATTTTAATGATTATAATTGTGTAAAGCCATATTTGTTACGGTCGCGAATCATATAATTTTGTACAATAAAATGAATAAAAATTAAATTTCGCGGGCCGTAACCGAATTTTATGGTAGGTTTTTTTAGATGTACCCGAAAATAATGTTAAATAATCAGTATTATTAAACCAATTGTTATTAAATAAATAATTAATAATTATTACTTGTGTTTGTATATTAGCATTGTACTTCTAGTCAAGGATGTAAATATAATTATTATGAAAATTATAAGAGATTTTTATTTGATACATACACGCGTGTTATTCCCTAAAGAATAGGCAGTTGCAGAGGTGTAGGTACCTAACTAACTACCCATTGTACACCCACATTTCGTCAGTTAAGTCCCATGTAATAGAGGGCGAGTCCTATTGCCATCAACTGGTACCAAAGGCTTCCCAGGATACGGACAGGTCCCTGTATATAATTTACGGTCACCCATCAATGGACCGACCCCTGCATGCGTTGCTGAACCTTGAATGCCGCCCCGTTCGGTCAAGATTCCGCCACCAAACCCTGCTAAAAGACAGAAAAAACATAAAATCACGCCTCGTTTCCCTAAAAGGTGTGCAGTGAGTGGTGTTGGTACCTATAGTACCTACACCTACTTACATTATGCCAGTTATGTTTTTAATACTAACTGCTAACCGCGGCTCCGAACCGTGGATGTCGGAAATTATCCCACGGGACTTGCAACCGCGACCAAAAGTAGCGTACCCTGCGACGGACGCGGACGCCCGCGCGGGGTCCCCGTGACCGAGCACATTTGTATGAAACCGTGCGGACGTCCGCATAACACAGTTTCAGGCCTAAGTCCCGACTTATTTCAACGCAATACCGTATTACAGCTCCTGAAACATAAACCTAGGATTTTTGTTTTATTTTTACTAATTTCGACAAATTCAAATCTAGGTTTTACAAAAAACTTCAGACGTCTGCGATGATTTTTCAGCGAGATATCGGCGATATTGTGTTTTTCACCGTTTCAATGGCGTGGCGACGGGATACAGTCTTGCAGCTCCTAAAATATAAACCTAGGATTTTTTGTTGTATTCTTACTAATCTCGACAAATTCAAATCTAGGTTTTACTTCACAAACTAGGTACAAAAAATCTTCAGACGTCTGCGATGTTTTTATCGGCAATATCGTGTTTTTCACCGTTTCAATGGCGCGGCCATGGGGTTATAGTCGTACAGCTCCAAAAAATATACACCTATAATTTTTTCTATATTTTTACAAATTCTACCTATCAGTCACCTAAATTTCAGGTCTCTGCAACGCTTAGTTTTAAATATCTTCGTAGACGCGCGGTCCCCCGCGTTTCAATGGCGCGGCCACGTTCAAACCCTTATAACTTTTAAACCATAACTTTGACAAATTTATGGTTTTGGAAATCAACTTTTACAAATTTTTACAAAATCTTGGTAGAATTATTTTTTTGAAATTACGCCGTGGCCGCGCCATTGAAACTGACACCATTTTTCAATAAATTGTCATTCAAGTTGAGGGTTGTATTCATCATTCTGGCTGTTTGTGTGTGTGAGTTTAAATGTTTGTAAACGCACCCACAATACAGGAGAAATTCCTAGTGTGGGGCAACGTTTTAAAAAAAAAATATAACTCTGTAAAAACAAAGTGTCAAAAGTGCAGAAAAATTTCTCGTCATGCTTGACATCGTAGACTTTTGTCCACTGAAGAATATATACATTTGTTCTCTTCATTGACATGCTTAGGCGAATGACACTGCCCCGCGATACGCTACGGAGTGCGTGGCGACGGAGCCACGCGTGCGGGTGCGGGAGTGCGGATCTGCATCATCATCACAGAACACTATTACTCCGATACAGATTTCTGCGTTTCACAGCAGCTTGCGGTGGTCATAGTACATTGCAGAGCATTGTTTTTTTATACTAAAAATGGTTATTAATTCAGAACTCATTCAGGATGCTGCAGTTATATTATCTGTATAGTTTTTGTATAATCACATCAAATTGATTCACGATTTTCGATTTCGAATATAAATCGGTCTTTATCGAGATCCGTTTCGAAATAGTACGTCTAGCTCTGTCAAAATCACACACGATACTGCAGAACTCGGTGTGCCATACCTTGCGTCTTGCCCCACGTCCGCACCCACGCGTGGGGTTGCGTGTTTCTCCGCATGTAAGCGTGTGATCTGCAACACTGCGCGTGAATGAGTTTTCTGTGTGTTGCACTACGCGTGTTTTCTATACAGACACAGATACTTGCAAACAACGTTAGAACACGCACTCCCGCGCTACGCTGCGTGATGAGGTGCAGTGTGCAAATCGCCTTAGAAATCTTATCCTTACGGTAGAAATCTTCCTAAAAGTACAATCATTTTGTGTATTCTTCCGTTAACAAAACCCGTTTCTATGGTGGACATGCCACGCGTGCTGGGAATCGAACATGCTAAGCAATAGCGCTTGCGACCAAGGAGGCAGTAAAAAGAAGAAAAAAAACGCAATAAGGAAGTAGTCCCAGAAATATTTAATAAAACAAATAAATTGCTTATTTGTTAAAATTTTGGTATTAAATCTTTCACGGCGCCAGCGGCGGTACTAGTGGCGTTAGCGGCGGTACTAGTGACGTTGGCAGCGGTGCTAGTGGCGCCACACGCAGCGCCTTCCAACAACTTGGGGCCACTCTCAGCCAGCTTTTTTGTTATCGCAGCTGAATCTGTTTTATATTCGGTGGCTGCTTTAGTTATGACTCCTTTGAACTCGTCCAAAGTAACGTTGTTTGCTGCTGTGACAGCGCTAAAGAGACCGCGAATTTTGTCTATCTGAACTGACTGGCCTGCTAATGCTGCAACAAAAGATCATCTAAATAAATATATAAAATGACTCCCTATTTCCCTTGGTCAGCGCATCCCACGTGAACAGTCAGGAGAAGGTTCTTATGAAAGAAAAAATTAAGAAAATTGCGCGTAACATATAAAAAATGTGAATTCAATATACAACGTCTGTCGGGTCTCCTAGTTATCAATAAAAATTAAAATATTTTGAACCAACGAAAAAAAAGGAGTCGACGCATGTATTTTTTGCCTTTTTGTTTTAAGTAGGCGTCATGTCTACATGCATAACTTTTAACTGAGTTTCTGTATTAGTTTAGTTCTGTATTAGTAGTTTTAGTAAGTCGTTTTGATCATTCTTTTTTATTGGAAAGTGTATATTTAGTCTGTGTATAGTTGGGCAATTTTCCGCTGGTATATAACAAAATAGAATTATGGTCAACAAATCTACAGTCTACTAGGCTTACAACGCCAACACATTCTCACGTTCACAAACTAAAAACAAAAATATAACCTAATAATACCAAAATGATATTGCATATGTGAAGTTTTATTTTATTTTATGTAAAAGAGATACTTGCTTGACTTTAATTTTTTATCTAAGGGTCTGTCCAGACTTGGCGAATGCGCCGCTTGCGAACTGCGCGCGTGTTGCTCGCATGTGGTTACAGCCTACATTTGGTGTGCCGCTCTAGTCCAACTCCGGCAAGGCTCGAGTGAGGCGCGCGTGCAGCGCGCGTGCAGCTCGTACGCACATAGCTTCTTTCGCGTTTGAACTAAATAGGCGCCTCAGTTGTAAATTTGCTTCTGAAGATGTCGGATCATACGACTGCCGTTAGCATAATTGCTGCAGCATCGGCTATTTTTAACCGACTTCAAAAAAAGGAGGAGGTTCTCAATTCGTCTGTGTGTTTTTTTTTATGTTTGTTACCTCAGAACTTTCGACTATGAACCGATTTTGATGATTCTTTTTTAATTTGAAAGCTAGTGCTTCACGTGTGGTCCCACATTTCAATTTCATCTAGATCTGATGATGCGTTTTGGAGACAGACAACGGAACTCTTCAAAATATAACAGTAAATCAACCGCGAATGCTGCTATCGCGTAAATATGCATTGCTTTGACCCCAAGTATGAAGAAAATTTCGAATTAGTGGGGTAGGTACCATAATTAAAAAAGTGAAAAATAAAAACTTTTACCAAAAAAAAAACAACCGACTTCCGAAAAAACACTACAAAGTGAAAAATAACTTTAATTTCGGAAGGCGGTGACAAAAAATTAAAATACATATCCACAGTCCCCGACTTCCGAAATTAAAGTAATTTTTTACAATGTAGTGTTTTTTCGGAAGTCGGTTGTTTTTTTTTTGGTAAAAGTTTCTAATACTGACAAAAACTAAAAGGAAGACCAGAAGACGTCGGTGGCAGGGTCCGTTTTTTAAAAAAAATAAGACAGAATATAGTACCAGAGTTGAAAGGCCATGAATTCAGCGGCCACTACGCAACATGCGGGCGGCACGCTCGCACCTCCTGCGCCGCTCGAGTACGGCGCGTAGCTTGCGGACGGCGCAGGGGCTGCGTACGAAAATGAACTGTAATTTTCTATGTAAAGTCATCATTTATTTTCTTTCCTTATATATTTAGTATATATGTATTTATGTATCTATTATATAGGATATGTATATATCTGTGTATCTATTTTAGTATATTGTATATTTATTATTTGCGCCAACAACATCCCCATGTTATGTCCAGACCAATCACTGTCCATGCCAAGGTTGCCTGGAAGAGATCGCGGAAAGCGATAAGGTCGCCCATTGTATATTATGTAGTGTACTTTGTTTTTTGTTGTGTATTTTTGTGGTGTACAATAAAGTATATATAAATAAATATAAATAAATAAATAAATGAAATGCACGCGCGCAGTTCGCAAGTGGCGCATCCGCGCCAGGTCTGGACACACCCAAAGTATTACAAAAAAATATAAAAAAACTGATTGAATGTCTTGTCCACAAAAGCCAACTGGATGTTCTTCATAACGTTTCAGCCCATAATGTATCTCCTCCACATTAATTATACGCACAGCCAAAGTGTGGAACTCTCTGCCAGCGTCTGTGTTCTCTTCCACATTTAACCCGTCTGTCTTTAAGGCAAGAGTGAACAGGCATCTTCTGGGCAAGCTCGTTCCCTCATATACCTTATCCATCGCTTTCATTGCTGAGAATTTCACCAGACTAAGAATATCCTCCAAAAATTCAATTAAACAGGCCGACCTGGTAAGCGAACTCAAGACCTCCTCAGCAGTAGCGCTTGCGACCACTAGACCAATGAGGCATCATAACTTGAGCTGAAAGACGTCCACTGGTGAACATAGGCCTCCCCCAAGCTCCGCCAATTCGACCGGTTCAGTGTTTCCTGCACCCAGCGGATTCCTGCTGCCTTTTCAAGGTAATTCGTGCACCTTGTCTTGTGGGAGATTTTCCAACTCTGCCTCTTCCGGTACGCGGTCGTATGAAAATATGAATTGAAGAAAAACTCAAAATAAATCCAGAAATATTTTATTAATCAAAAATCAAATAAATTTGTTATTTTTTCGCAATAAGATCTTTCATAGCACCAGTGAAGGTACTAGTGGCGCCATCTACCGCATCTCGAAGCAACTTAGGACCAGTTTCAGCAAGTTTTTTTGACAAACCATCGAAACTCGTTTTAAATTCACCAGCTACTTTATTCATGACTCCTTTAAATTCGTCTATGGTTACTTTGTTTTTATCAACGACATCGTTGAAGAAGCTGCGAATTTTTGCTTCGTGGTCCTTCACTGCCCCTGGTATGATATTTGCTGTAACAAGAGCAAATAATCATCATCTGCCTTTTTTTAACATGTCAGGGTAAATTCCCGGTGTAACCGAAAACATTAGCATTCGATCGGCTATCGTATCGTAAATGAAACATTTCAATAACCTGATTTGCCTTGCCCCGACAGAAAACAGCTGTCGGAAGAATAGCAGTTGTCTATTTACGGGTTTTGTATTTAAAAACAGCGTTTATAAGACTCCTACGATAACATTGATTGGTGTTCGATTCGATACGGAAGCGCATCGAATGGTTGTGAATAGCTTTACTGAAGTTATATTTTTTTTACAACGAGCCAATGCCTATCTGACCTCAGCAAACCCAATTACTGGGTAATACGATACCTCTACTGGCTGTTGACGCAATAATTAATATTTATAAATAACATTTTTCAACTCACAACACTAAAAAATGAAATGTAGTTTCGTAATTTTTTAAGTTTAAAAAAAAAATACTAATTTTTATCTGTGCTGTCTGTTCTAGTCCAAATCATAAATAAAATAATGTAAAAAAAAAATCTACCGTGCTGCCACTAAGCACCATGGATGACCCAAAACTAGGTCCTGCTGTGGTCATCCCCTCCAGATTATGCGCGCTGTGTCTGGGTACCGCTGGCACCGCCCTATTTACGGTATTGAATTTGTATTACTGAAAAAAGAAAAAATTAAAAGTTCAATTAGGTAGAAGCTCCAGGGTAGCTCGCGAAATTCAAATTTTCTTACGATTTTCAGGTCAGTGTCAGGTTTTGTGTTAATTAAAATATGATTCGCGACCGTAACACGTTTGTATTTACAAAATTGTAATCATCTTAGTCTTCAAATACAACGTTCATTTAATTTAATTGAATGACTATTTCATGGAAAAGTCATTGAATTCAATCCAGGCTAGTTTGAACACATGACTTTATATAACTCGTCTGGTAGTTTTGAGTATTTTGTAAATTGCCTACGCAAATGTCATGCAGATCTGGTAGCGTCTTGTGACGGGTCGTTGAGCTACCGAAAATAGGGTTGAGCTACACGCTGACTGAAATGCCGTCTGTTGGGACAGGTCAGCTCAAAGCTGCAATAATGTTTAAACTCTAAGAGACCATAACCTCTGAGTTTGTTTTGGCTTTTCTTCTCAGGGAACAGTCAGCTAGGAAATGCCGGCGCCATCTAGTTTTAAAAAATATTGACCAACAACATATTGACGTGTAAAAGTTTCATATAAGATCTACTTACATAAATAAACATTTCATTTCATTTCATTTGAATTCATTTAATTTAATTTCATTTCATTTCAATGGAATTTGTTGTAGGTATTGATAATGTTCATGATTATAATTTTATATACAGCCATATTTGTTTCGGTCGCGAATCATATTTTGTCAACTTGACGCTGACCTGAAAATTACAATAATCGTAAGGTTTTTTTTATTTCGCAGGCTACCATGGAGCTTCACCTAGAGAAGGTTTTACACGAATTCATTCAGTGTTCAGTGTTCAGAATTTTCAGAGTGTTCAGAATTTTCAGAATGCTAAGAATTTTCAGAAGTTTCAGAATTTTCAGAAGGTTCTAAGTGCACAGAATTTTCAGATTCTTGCAAGGTTGTGGGATCTTGGGTTGCCTCCGCGGTCTCCGGGGACTTCCCTGGAACAACAAGACGCCACCGGTAACGTCAGAAACGGCGTTACAGCATCTTGGACAAACCGGGGATAATTTTCAGTCATCTTGCTTGCCAACTAGAGATGAAAATTGCCGAATGTTTCCGAAACTTCCCAGGAAAGTTTCCAAAGTTGCCAGATTACATAGGGTTTTTCAAATGCCATTTGCAATGTTTGTGCGCTCGTGAGGTTTTATGTAATGGTATAATTATACGTATTATTAGTGAGCCTGTATGATTAATTGATAATTATAATTAATTTTTAATTATCTATGCATATATGTGAAGACAAAGTTAAACTATGTCTTTGGTAACTTCATAATAGCTGACCCCATAGTTTTTTTAAGAATTTTACTTATAAATTTATAAAAAAAGATAGAGGGTATTGATACCGATTGAAATAAATATAAATCATACAACTGTGTAGTGTTATTTTGTAAATATTTTGAACTTTTATTTAAGAAATTCATCTGTTTGAAATGACACCGATTATAATCTATTTCCTGAAGTCTGATCGCGCTAAAATTATTCATATTTATGTAAATCTGGTGAGAACGCCATGTTATGATAACGCTGTGCCAGCCTGATGATGGAGTTGGAAGGTGGTCATACGATCTACGCTCTGGTAAACGTAAAGCAACCGAGATTGGGCTTTTTAGATTAGATTCTTGGTGAGTACGTGAGTTTTAGGTCTATTGTGTCTTCTGTCTGCCAGTGAATTTAAGAGCGCTCATCCCACACGGGCTGGCACGCTGGCAATGGCACATTTATAGCGGTTTTTCGTGATTATTTAATTAAATACAAACATAAGTAAACATTATTGTCGGCCATGCACTAGATAGTTGGTATTTACTAGTTTGTATGTAATTTTTTTACAGTTATTTTGGTATTTACTTATAAAAATCAACATACCGTCAATTATTTTCTATTTGTATTACTTAGTTCTATTCAATGTTTTTATTAAAGAGTAAATATTAAAAATAATTATAAATAACAAAGGTCTAGTGCTTGGCTGTAAAAAAAATATGTACTGTTATTTGTATTTAATGAAATAATCACGAAAAACGACTATACATGCGTTGTTGCCAGCCCGCGAGGGATGAACGCTCTTAATGTTTTAAGTATATTTTATCAAAAATCAAATAATACACTAGCATTTAATAAAAATCTAAAATTTATTCATATTGACTATCGTGGTCGGCACAGTTTTGCTGACGCGTACTCTCCATGACAATATGTAGTATTATATGCATAGCTTCATGGCCTCTTTCTTCACTCAACTTGCATAGAGCCTTCGCTATGCCGAATGAAAAGTCATAGCACTCGTGCACATATCCTACATTTTCTCCCTTCGCTTCTGGTGTCTCCTTGAATGATAAATCAGAGGTAGAAGCATTTAGATCGAAAGGCGACAAAGATTTTGCTGCTGATGTTTTTGGCAATTCTTGATGGGTCTGAATTGCGTCTAGAGATTCGTCACTAGGGCTTTCTTCACTCTCTGGTATAGTAATAGTAATATTTTGTACGACCAAGAATAAAAAAAATATATAATATTTAAAATTATAATAATATTGAAAAGTACCCGGCTAATGAGACACAATTAATTTTCTATTGTGTCGGTGCCGCCCCGGACGTCACCGCTTCAAGAATAAATTGTCTTACTTTTGCTCATTTTGAAGTGTTGTCCTTATAAATGAATTAGCTTAAAACGCGTTACTAATAACAACTTATTATTAGAATGTCTACACTACTGTTTTCGGCGCGGTTAGATCAAAGACCGCGCCTCCCAATAATATTATTATACTCTTTGGACTGCGCCGCTCAGCCGCAGCGTGCGCGCCGGCAACGCGCGCGCTGCCGCGTCGCCGCGAAATACGCAACTATAGTTATGCGTGTTATACGATAACTTAAATAAATGTCCCCACATCAGTCGCTTAACCACTGCATCGTCGCCGCCGGTGCCGTCAAAAGAATTTTCAAAATCAGATCAGTAGTTTTTGAGCAAATCGCGAACATACAAACATACATTCGGATCGAATAAAGAACCTCCTTTTTGAAGTCGGTTAAAAACATCTACTTGTTGTTGCTGATCAAATCGTCTTGCAAGGTTTGACCCTTTTATACATACAAATATGTATACATATAGATGTATATACTTTCTTACATTCAAGTGAAGTTAAATTATAAGAACGTAGAAGAAAAAAAATTACGATATCTCTAAAATAGTTATGGTTTCATCACCAATGAACAATCACGGATAGCTTGTTTCTTTTCTTTAGTTTATCAGTAAGAAAATAAATGTAAAAACAAAAATTTAGATAAGATGAATATTATTATTTTATTATTTATTGATTTTTTTTTTGTTCTTTTTTAAATTTAGATTTAGGTAAGCATAAAAACTACCATCCTGCAGACCGCAATTTTATCCTACTAAGCAATTTTTTTTTTTTTCGATTATTGATTTTTTTTGTTCTTTTTTTTTATTTAGATTTAGATAAGCATAAAAACTACCATCCTGCAGACCTCAATTTTATCCTACTAATCAATTATAACAGTAAAAGTTTAAACTCATCTAAAGTTACGTTTGTTGGGTCAGCGATATTGCTGAAAAGGCTGCGGAATTTATCTTCGTGTTGCTTTACTAGCCCCATTATTTTTGCTGTAATAAAAGTTTATACTCATCATCTGCCTAGCCTTTTTCCAACCTTGTTGGGGGCAGCTTTTAGTTTAATCGAAAGCAGCTGAATGCACGTCAACCTGGGGGCACGGTAGTGACCCCGCCAAGACGAGCCAAGCGAAGCGCAAGGGCACTAAGTACCTAAATTTTCTCGAAGCGCTTCGTCCTTTTTTTAAATCCTCATAACTTTTGGCTTGGCCGTTTCGTTACCGTCATATGGGCGTTAGGTGAAAAATGTATTCACTGTTCATTACTTTTCTGTTATACAATAGTTCTTGTAGTACCGAAACGGTTAAGAAAAATATTTTGACTAAGGTGTAGAGTTTGTGAAGCTAAGGCTTGTAGAGTTAGGGCGTGTAGAGTTTGAAGCATGGCTCTACATGAGATCTGATAACTTTTTGATATTGCGAGCCATATCTTCTTGGTCTTTGGTGGGTTTTTTTATGCATGGAGCCACTGCGTATCTTGGGGTCTGATCTCTAAGCATGAAGTCCGTAGTTTCGGTTTCTGCCGAAGTTACGGGCCTTTCCTAGTCCGTATCACCTACGGACATACGCTTATTTCGGGGCTACTACGGGACAACACGATTTGACAGTTGTCCTTACTCCCGATGTTTTTATATGCGTCCAAAAAAACTACTTAATCGGGAGTCGGATTCATTTCGAAGTATCGAACTACTTATCAGGACTTACAAGAGTAGGCCCCCTGACCGCATCAACATCTTTTGCCGAAAGACGTCCACTGCTGTACATAGGCCTCCCCCAAGCACCGCCACTTCGACCGGTCCTGTGATTCTCGCATCCTGCGGCCTTCACCAGGTCATCGGTCCATCTTGTTGGAGGTCGTCCAACGTTACGTCTTACAGTACGCGGTCGCCACTCCGGAACCTTTCGGCCCCATCGACCATCTGTGCTGCGAGCAATGTGCTCCTGACCTCCACAACCCAGTAACACGACGATACCCTTCAGTAAAAAAACTAAAAAGAGAATTCTATATCTATCTAAGGTACCCGTCCCACTCTCGACAAAGAAGCGACTAGCTATCAACGAATTTCTCGCTCAATCACAAGATGAAAATTTTAGGGCCCGTGTAAGCAATCTAATATATAAAATTCTCTCGTGTCACAGTTTTCGTTGCCATACTCCTCCGAAACGGCTTGACCGATTTTGATGAAATTTTTTGTGCTTATCCGGTATCTATGAGAATCGGCCAACATCTATTTTTCATCCCCCTAAATGTTAGGGGTAGTCCACCCCTAAATAATTTATATGTCAAAACAACGTTTGCTGGGTCAGCTAGTAAAGATATATAGATATACAATAAATAGTTGATCACGGACTGTATACACCGAGAGGGCTTGTGGCTCAGAAATAACAGCCGCACGGACGATCAGGTTTTAAGCTACGCTTGCCGTAGTTAGTCTGTGGATGAGTGACCATCTTTACATACCAAGACCCCTCCGTGCCTCGAAAAGCACGCTAAGCCGTTGGTCCCGGGTCATTGGCGTCATTCGTGGACCTTTAACAGTCGTTACGGGTCGTCAGAAGCCCGAAAGTCTGACAACCAGTCTTACTAAGGGGAATTGTATGACCCAGTTACAGGGTTGTGGAGGTCAGATAGGCAGTCGCTCCATGTAAAATACTGGTACTCAGCTGCATCTGGTTAGACAGGAAGCCAACCACAACATAGTTGGGAAAAGACTAGGCAGATGATGATAGACTGTATACACCGCCAGCGATTATTTGTTTGTTCCAACGACAAGAGCTATCAAAGAGAGTACTAGTTGCTCGTTGCTCGCCAACTCGTTTCTAGTTGCTAGCTCTACTATGCGTACGGTAGCCCGCAAAATTCAAATATTCCTATATTTTATGCAATCTACTTTGTGTTAATAATTTCATTACCACTGCTTTCCAAACGGCGAAGGAAAACATCGTGAGCAAACCGGCATGTACAACCCGCATTGAGCCCGCGTGGTCCCCAGCAGTGGGAACGTTATAGGCTGGTGATTGACTATGGACGGTCGCGAATCAAATTTAGTTCAACATATATCCTGACACTGACCTGTATATTGCAAAAAACGTAAGAAAATATGACTTGTAAATTTGATTTGACTTTTGATTTTGGCTTCCTTAGCGCTCCCCCTTTAGTGTCAACGGTGAGACAGGTGTCCATTACTGTCCATATCCCGGACTCTCGCTTACCTCGCTCTTGCATCCTTAGTTCTTCTAGTAACTATATCTTTTTGACTAAGACGATATATGTGTTATTTCTGTGTAGTATGTTGGTGTGGTGTGTAGTGGTAAACATAAAAAAAAACACAAAAATACATTGTAGAACATCACTTACATCAGATGCCAGGAGCCACGTTTCGTTACCCACGATTTTCAAAATTAACAAACATAAAAGTGTTAAATTTTTAAACCACTTATTATTATATTATTTGGTTCATATTTGAGTTTAGTATTTAAAAAATAAATTAAAGTTTTTTAAGCTACAATATTTAAACTACAACCTGCGGTCATTTTGAGCGTAAAACGAAACAACCTGGAAGTATTCCTACGTTAACTGTGGCAAAGTTTACATTTTAATACATATTAAAAAAGTGGTTAAGTTTGTGTAATTTAAAACTTAATAACATTATTAAGTTTTAAATTACACAAACTTAACCACTTTTTTTTTCTCAAAATCTTTACAGTAAGAGAATATCGCATTGGGATTTTATTCAGGGACCGTACAACCCCCTATATGAGTTAATTCTTTCGGAAGTGTAACCCGTTCGTTCGGTTTCTGTATGGATGGTGTTACCTCTTGATCGTGTAACACCTTTCCTAACACCAGTAAAAGGGTAATCCTTTCGATAAATTAATGAACGAAAGGGGTTACCCTTTCGATTGAGATATCCATATGAAGTGGTTATCCTCATAATTAGGTTTTATATGGTAACCGTAAGGTAATCATTCCAAATTTAGACCTTGGGGTGAGGCGACTAGATATTTACCTTGGAAACATCTAGAATCGTGTTATTGGTTTCGATCACTAGATTTGACAGTATGCTGCATTCATTTTTTCGTGAAACTAGTTCTGTATTGAGCATGAATGAACGTAAGTGCATTTGAAATAATTAAGTATTACTTATAGATACAGTGGCAACAAATTAATAAATACCTAACCTTATAATAATAATGTATAACACTGGCAACACAGTGTCAAGAAGTCTTATTTATAAAATTTTAAAATTTCATCTTTAATAATAATTAAGATTTTCGACCCATTTTACAAGTGCTTTCCATAATAAACCAAACCCAAAATCAGAAGACTATTGGAAATCTTATCATGTGCTCATACTATGGGGCTACAGAAAGAGGAAATAGTCTGACCGCGTTCAGGTGCTGGAACCAGCTGTCAACGTTACTACACGATGACTATCGGATCAGATGCGGGTCATCCAGCGTAATCCTATGTTGGATGACACTGTACTTGATCGCCTACGAAGTGAAATGCAGAGTAGCCATGTCATCATATCCCCGTCGCAGAGTGTTGTGGTACCACCACGGCTCACCACAAGTCACGCGGTTCAAGCTGACGAGGGGTTTGTGGATAGGGCTACAAACGTAAGTACCCAGTGCAGAAGAGTGCTTTGGAGGGTGCGATTCGAAAATATCGGTTCGTGTCGCCCGAACATAGGCTACGCTTACCTCGTTTGCACATGCATAACAAAAATAGGGCGCTAGTGGCGGCTCTGGATTTGCAGTTGTCAAACAATTTTGATGACTGCGAATATCTCACCGATACTCTTTCGATTCTGTACTGCACGGCTGTAGCGGTATGTCGTGTAGTTCACGTCAAATTCCCTAATGACTCAAGAGCTACACGACCGAAACCAGCCGTACCAGCTTGGCAGTGCAGAATTGAACGTCGTATTTGTGGGGCCAGAGCCCTCATCGGCAAACTAATCTGCTTCAGGGAGGGCAACACTCGCCCTAGAGTGATGCGCTTTGTGAGGCGGGCATACCAGCCCTCAGGATAAGGATATGTCCCGTGTTACAGGGCGCATAGAGTTCCTGAAGCAGAAAGTGTATGCATGGGCAAACCGTATTCGTAGGTATAAGCGGCGAGTAGACCGATACACTCAGAACCGCACCTTCCAGAGTGATAAAAGGTGGGTTTATAGTGCTTGGGAGTGACCGGACCAAGGTGTGGCTGATACGCATCTACCAGATGATGATGCCATGTGCTTTTTTGGCGCAATATCTGGTCAATGCCTGTCAAACACACCGAAGGTGATTTTGCTCGAGAAGTCGAGCGAGCCTGCGATCCGATACCAGAAATGGAGTTATTACAATCTGCCCCCAAGATGTAGCTCGTGCAGTTCGTCCGCTGCCCAACTCAACTGCCCAACTCAACTGCCCAACAGTCTCGAGGGCCGGACGGGCTGCACAACTTCTGGATCAAATGGTTCATAGGATCGCATGCTCGCTTGGCAGCCCAGTACCAGACTCCTTTGGAGTCTGATTCGCTACCCCAGTTCCTAACGACAGGAGTTACCCACCTGCTGCATAAATCAGGTAGTACCGCGGAACCAAAAACTATAGGTCGATAACGTGTTTATCGACGGTCTATAAGGTTCTTACATCCATTTTGAGAGCTATAATTTACAATCATATAGACACTAATTCCATCATGTCTGTCTCTCAAAATGGATGACGGAACGGATGCTGCGGTACTAAGGAGCTGCTCCCCATTGATTAGCCAACAGGTTCGTCATTTCTGGAAGGATCTTTCGACATGTTGGATAGACTACAAGAAGGCTTATGACTCGGTGCCACATACATGGCTCATGAGGGTTCTGGAGTTGTATAAAGTAGACACAACTCTACGCATCTTCCTGATGTCATGCATGGGGCAATGGAGGACGGTCTTTCGATATCCAGGATGTCGAAATATCCAGAGGAATAGCGAGCCAATAAGGATCGAGCGAGGCATATTTCAGGGCGACAGTTTGAGTCCGCTTTGGTTCTGCCTAGCCCTGAATGCTCTAAGCACACTGCTGGAGGATTCAGGTATAAGCTATCGGCTGAAGAGAGGTGGTCAGGTTATATCTCACCTCCTCTACATGGATGACCTAAAACTCTTTGCCCCCAACAATTTACAACTGATGGAGCTACTGAAAGTAACTGAGACCTTCAGTAGCGCCATCAGCATGGAATTTGGTGTGGACGAATGTGCGGACATGCATGTAATGCGAGGGGAGATTGTTGAATCCGTGGCAACCCAACTCTCGGATTCCATATACCTTCGAGCCCTCTCCGCAGCCGAAATCTATAAATGATTTGGGTATGTCGGAAGCGTTGAGCATCAATGTGACTGACATGAAGCAATCTTTGAAGGAAAGCTTCTTTGCCCGCCTGAAAAAAGTATTTAATAGTCTTTTATTGGCGGAAACAAGGTGCGCGCCTTCAACGGTTGGGTCATAACGTACTCTTTCGGCGTAATCAAATGGACTCAGACTGAGCTCGTCACCCTGAATATGAGGGTCCGTACGTTGCTGACTGCATATCGAATGCATCCCCATGGTCATCGGTACTGTATATCCCGCGAAAGTGTAGAGGTCGAGGGTTCTTAAACGCTAAGACCCTCCACAATCACGAGATATGCAGTCTCAGGGAATATTTCCTAGAAGCCGACGTGGGGATGCATCGAGATGTGGTCGCGGTAGACAAGGGCCTCACCTCGCTCTCTTTGGCTAAAGAGGACTGGCGCAAGCCTGTAGTGCTTGACACCAATGATCGCATGGAGGTATGGTAGAGTAAGGAGCTTCACGGACGCTTTTTCCAGGCCCTACATGGACCCGATGTAGATCTTTAAGCGTTCGTAGCCTGGCTGCGTTTCGGTGATTTGTTAACACCTGGGGAAACCGAAGGTTTTGTCTGTGAAATTATGGACAAAATTATGATGACGAATAACTACTGGAGATTTATTGTGAAAGATGGTACGGTTAACATTTGCCGGGCATGCCACCGTCCGGGAGAATCAATCAAACACATAATCTCCGGGTGTTCTCGTCTAGCTAACGAAGAGTACTTGCATAGGCACAACCTTGTAGCCAGGTTTATCCATCAGCAACTTGCTCTGAAATACAGCCTTGTGGAATCGGAAGTGCCATACTACAGGTATGTGCCCGACTCAGTTCTCGAAAATGGACATATAACACTATACTGGGATCGATTCATCATCACTGACAGGACTATTGTTGCCAATACGCCTGATATAGTGGTGGTGGATCGACTAGAGCGGCGTGCAAAGATCGTTGACATAACGGCCCTGCATGACGGGAACCTCGTGAAAGCCGAGAAAGATAAAGAAATTAAGTACCTTAACTTGGCTCGCGAGGCTGTGGACATGTGGCATGTGGACTCAGCGATCATTGTATCGATAGTCATAACAGCCAATGGTTTGATAGCAAAGACCTCGACCAACACCTAAGGAGGCTCGCGTTGGGCAGCTGGATCAAGGGCTTGATCCAGAAAGCGGTACTCCTGGACACGGCTCTTATTGTTAGGAGGTTCCTCTCTCTGGAGCCCTGACTGCCGGTAGCTTGGACCCTGATTCCCGATACTGGTGGGCTACAATTTTTTATATTTTAAATGTTTTTATATATTTTATATTCTAATATTTAAAAATGTAATTTATATGTATTTATTGAAATAAAGGAAATAATAATAACAATCATTTTATTATCACGCAACTAATGACCAAGCACACAGCAGGCAGACAGGGGCTTAGGCTTTTATCACTTCACATATTCACGCAGACAACCCGAGCAAAACAGGGCGAGTGCGATTTATAATATCAGTGATAAAAAATCTCGTACCATAATTGGTCCGAGATTTTGTTTTTCTCTAACACCATTTCGTATTCTGCGGCCGCCATATTAATTTTATAATAACTTGACGGCTGATGCATTCAAATCTATTCAGCTGTTGGGGTACTTTGAGGTATAAAGCATGCCGCATGATTTAAATACTCGTGAAAAACAAAACCCTGTATTTGTTGAACCTGAATGATGAAGATGGTTGCAAAATAATACCTACAATGAATGAAAAAAGTATGAAAATTGGTCAATAAATGACGAATAAGCTGTAAAATATTTGGAAGGAGGTAATCACTATCTTCTTCACGCAAAACATTTTGTATTGAGTTACATCGGTGTCAACGTGATATGGCGTTACAAATATGATTATCATCTCCATCTAGTCTGCATTATGAAAACGCTCAATAACGTTATTTCTGATTTTTTTCTTCACTGTTATGTATATTTACTGTAGGATATTTGAATATTCAATCAAAAATAATATAGTCACTCACACAATAATTATGTAGGTACGTATAAGTGATACTGGCCACGTACGTATAAGTGTATTGCCACGAGAGTTCAACATGTAGATTCACTTGTCGGATTATTTGGGTATGTTTTTATAATTTATTTTTTTTGGCTGATCTCTGTCCACAGTGTTGGATTGCCGTCCCGTCAGACTATGATAGTGAGAGATCTATATTTGCCGCTTAGAGGCTAGTTTGCGTTGAGATTAGTCGCGGTGAACGAATTTCGGTCAGGAGGATATTATATTATCATCAGAAAAATAAGGAACTTAGACCTTACCTTTAGGTAGTTTCTACAAAAATTGCATTTGCTATTATTACTGGAAGAATCCTATTCATAAAATCTATGAACAGCATCTCGTCTCAGTTGTGGCAATTTTTTGTTTTGTAGGTCTTAGCTGGTAAGTAGGTAGCTTACTGAACATGTCACAACAGTACACTCCAGTCTCACGAAAGTAGGAACTCTCAATTTCTTTATTTAATTAACCCAATACTTGCACTTCCAACCTCTTCCTTGAAGAAAGTGACATTATAATACTATCCAGTAAACATTAAAAGAAGTACTTAAACCAAACAAGATCGTACATGATTCATGAAACAACCCCGCCAATTTAAATAAAATATATAATTTAAAATTTAGATCTACTGTATTAACGACTACAGTCGCGTGTTTATCGAGTCGCTAGGTACTTCATAGCGCAGTGGCGATTCGACACGTGCTAGCCAAATGCATGCGATTTTGCACTTAATGAAAAGCCACGATAGTCCAAATTACATCGATTGGACACTGAAAGTGTTACCCTATTACAAGGTTGAAGGGGTAACCCGTTCGGAATGGCTTACTGTTAAATAGTATAACCCACTAAGAAAGGATTTTTGAATATGCCCATAAGCAAATCTCATTGCAAACCTTTTGAATAGGTAACCATAATGAAAAGGTTTTGAAGAGGTTGTCCATTGAAACGGGTTATCGTTAAAATGTGTAACAAAAATGGTGTAGGTTTTCTAACAATTCTTTACAAAAACCCTGTTGAAAAGTCTTTCAACAGGTAACCGAAATGGTCCCTGATTTTATTACGCACTTGATTTTCAACTCTCGATGTTGAATCAAGCATTGAGAATCCTACATGAGTGCATTTTCAGGGCATCGAAAAAACACTAAGCGGTTCTTTTAAGAGCGTTCATCCCGCGTGGGCTGGGAACGTCGCATTTATAGTGGTTTTTCGTGATTATTTCATTAAATATAAAAATCAAAGAACATTTTTTTCAGCTAACACTAGATTGTTGGTAATTATTTTTAAACATTTCCTATTAAATAAAAACATTTAATCTTAATAAGTAATTCAAATAGCAAATAACAGACAGTATGTCGATTTTTACAAATACCAAAATAACTGTAAAAAGTATCATACAAACTTAATAAATACCAACGATCTATGGTTTGGCGGGCAAAAAATCGTATTAAACTATTTAAACTTAATACGATAATCACGAAAAACCACTTCAAATGCTACGTTGCCAGCTCGCTCTTAAGATGTAAGTGCGCGATTTCGTCCGTGTACGATTTCGTATTTATCCCAAACACAGGGTGCCTTTTGAAGGTTTTCCCCCGAAAAATAAAGTTTGGTGGACGTGGACATGTTTTGATGTCTTCGTTCAACGTTTTTAGAACACTTGTGATAAAATAATTTACACGTAAATGGTAACGTCCGTGGCTGGATTCGAACCCCCCGAGCTACAACCCATAAGTCACGGTCGTTACCATTAGGCCACCAGAGCTATTGAATATTCTGTACTAATATTGTAGAGTTTTATAAGAATTGTAAATTTATAAGTAGGGCGTAATCTCTGGAACGACCAGTCGGATTAGATAAAGTCTTTTTGCATTTGATAGCCCTTCCGAGCCCGATCAATTCTTTCGGAAAAGATCGAAAAGAACGCTAAATGAAAACGAAGTATTAGCGAAGGCGGGATTGCAATGAAACGCGGCGGGGCGGAGGTCAAAATATCACGCAGACGAGTTGCTAATTGTTAATAAAGACATCAGAAAACATAGAAGTACTTACCATTCATCAACCAACTCACTAAACCGTCTACATTATTCTGTCCGCCTTTCTGCAGACCTGCGAAAATGGCTTCCATGATTTTCTGCTATTTGTTCTTGCCTTTTTGTTTTTTACTACAAATTATGAATTGTACAAAAAAACTAAATGACCATTTTTTGCTGGGCATTCTCCGATGTCGAAAATGTTGTTAAATCTATGGGGCCGCGGTTGTGACCACAGATTATTAACTAATATCGTATATAAAAAAGTACTCTGTGACTATTATGTAGTAAGCTAAGAGTAAGCTAGTTGTGACCATAGCGTAGACAGAGAATGCTAGACCATAGGTACATATTATTAGTCTATGGTTATGACAGTAAAATTAAAAAGTTAGAACATCTAATGGCATGGATTGGCAGTAAAAAGATGCGCATATAGCATGGTCACCAAAAGTGATGCTTATGAGTTACCAGGGTCGTCGGATATAGTTGAAGTTAATTAGCAAGAAACTGTTGGATATTTTCTAATAAAATTAAATTCATTTTGGTTGACTATACATTTCATAATGGTGACATAATCCAAAATCATTTCAATCACGTATTTTTCAGTACAAATCGTGTGTAAATCACGCGAGCCTAGCGACAAATTATTGCCACTATGCGAAGTAATCCATTCCACATATAACGAAGTATTTTTCAACATCATCATTTCAGCCGGAAAAGGTCCACTGCTAGACATAGGCCTCCCCCAATTTGGGGGGGCTTGCCATAATCACCACACTTGGCAGGCGGGTTGGCGATCGCAGTATGATGGTAAAATGCATAGAGAACGCTGCTGCCCATTCTCTAGTAATTCCCTTAGTCGCCTTCTACAACACCCACGGGCAGAGAAGGGATGGTGCTATTCTTTACGTCCGGGACCACACGGAACATAAAGTATTTTGAATCAATCTGCCTAGGCTTTTTCTCAACCATGTTGTGGCCGGCTTCCAGTCTTACCTGATGAAGCTGAGTACCAGTACCTAACTTACGGATCGACTGCCTATCTGACGTCTACAACCCAGTTGCAGTTAATACGATACCTCTTGGCAAGACTGTTTGTCAGACTTTCGGGCTTCTGACGACCCGTAACGACTGCCAAAGATCCACAAATGACAGCCAGGTCCAACGGCTTAACGTGCATTCCGTGGCGCGAAGGGACCTTGGTATATTAATGTTCTACGTACCAACCACGGTAAGCCCCTCAAGCCTCTACGGGCTGTTGTCCGCAACTCCACGTCAGAGCGCATATTTTGCGTACGGGTGGTAGATTCAGTCATTCGATCCACCCCATCGAGTTAAGTGCGATCGGGTACAACGACTTTCTTGTTTTAGGGCTTTTCCATGAAAACCTACTCAGAAAAGCAGTCGGATTTTTGAATTTTTTAAATTACCGTTTTTTATAGAATTCGTGGTTCTAGGACACGCCTGCCATAATGTTTTCCTTCACCGTTTTCGGAGCAGTGGCAATGAAATAATTTGCACAAAACACGTGACTGCTGCTTGCGTTCTTAAATAAAATAAAATAAAAGCTGTGTGGCAGGTAATTAACAAAGAAACTGGAAACACACAACAGCGAAATCAGATTGAATTAGCTCTAAAAATTGATAATGAAACTATTTCAGATAAGTTAAAAGTTGCTGAGACTTTAGAACATTTCTTTACCAACATCCCAATAGAGGTTACGAAATCTCTCCAGTCATCATCTGTATTAGCTGAATCTCTTCTTAAAGAAAACTTCAGTAAGGACATTCCAAATTTTGAATTCAAACCCATTTCTATTGCCACAATTACAACAGCATTTAAAAGTCTTAACATAAAAAACACTGAAGACTTATGGGGCATTTCCGTTAAGGTTCTTGAAGATATCATTGACACAATTGCCCATGTCCTAACAGGCATATTTAATCAATGTTTAGACACTGGTACGTTTCCTGACTTAATGAAACATAGTAAAGTAGTACCAATTTTCAAATCGGGTAGTAGGAGTGATCCCTCTAATTATAGACCTATATCTGTGCTTCCAGCATTGAGAAAAATTTATGAAAAAATCATGTTGGACCAGATGTTGTCACATTTTAACTCAAATGGGATTTTACATAGCCGACAGTTTGGTTTCACGAAAGGTAGGTCAACGACTGACGCGGGAGTACAACTCATCAGTCACATTTTGGAATCATGGGAGAAGTCCCAGGATGCAATTGGCATTTTCTGTGACCTCTCAAAAGCGTTTGACTGCGTTGACCACAATACACTTATCTGTAACTTACACCACTACGGACTTCGTGGACGAGCTGCTGATCTTGTGCTTTCCTATTTATCAAACAGGCAGCAAAAAGTAAATGTTAACGGGGCAACGTCCTCGGGGTCTCTAGTTAAGATGGGCGTGCCTCAAGGTTCAATTCTTGGCCCTTTTTTATTTCTAGTTTATATTAATGACCTTCCTTACCTGATGGCTAACTTCTCGGATATAATTTTATTCGCTGATGACACTTATCTTATTTTTAGAATAGATAGAAAAGACACGGATGTCTTACATGTCAACGATAGTCTAGCTGTTCTCTCGAAATGGTTTGCGGCTAATAATCTTTTACTCAATGCGAACAAAACTAAATGTCTTAAGTTCTCATTACCAAATGTACCCCAAGTAGGGCTAAATTTAAAACTTGATGGCAAGAAACTAGATGCTATTTCGGAAACTGTATTTCTAGGAATTACTTTAGATTCAAAATTGCAATGGGGTGCCCACATTAGAGCTCTTTCAAGTAGATTAAGCTCAGCTGCTTACGCAGTAAGAAAAATAAGGCAGTTGACTGATGTAGCCACAGCTAGGTTAGTATACTTTGCTTATTTTCACAGTATTATGTCTTATGGCGTTCTGCTGTGGGGGTCGGCAGCTGACGTAGATTCAGTTTTCATTCTACAAAAGAGGGCAATCCGCGCAATCTATAAAATGGGGCCTCGCGAGTCTCTTAGAAACAAATTCAACGAAGTTGACATACTAACTCTGCCTTCTCTTTATATCCTAGAAAATATCTTGTATGTTCGCAAAAATTTAGGTCTTTTCAAAAAAAGATGCGACTTCCATAATCTAAATACACGTAGTAAAGATGAAATTGTGATTCCAAAATTTAGATTAACTAAAACTAGCAAGTCATTTCTAATAAACAGTATCCGCTTCTATAACAAGTTGCCAAAATCGGTTACAGAACTTAGCGATGGAAAGTTTAAAACTCACATCAAACGTGTCCTTTTCAAAAAAGCATATTATAAGATAAAAGACTACGTTGAAGACAAGGAAGTTTGGCATTAATTCCTTCTGCACATGTGGCTTCCCTGGTAACTCATTAGCACCATAACTTTGTGAGCGTCTATTAACTGCTTCCAAATTACAATGTTAATTTTATTTATTTTATTTTTTACACTTTCTGACATATTCTCGTCATTATTTGACATTATACAACCCTTGTAATATCGAGTATTTATTAGTGATTCTCATGGAAATCATATCACTTGGTTTAAATAGGTTGATTTTACTTATGTAGATTCTTTTACATATTGTGAATGAGAGAACGTTGTAGGCCTACAGTTTCTATTCTTTATTTTCATTCCTCTAAGTACCTGGTACTTATTGACAGGCCTGCACTGTCCTCCCATACCTAATATCACTGTAATTTGAAAACATTATAAAATCCAATTATTTTTAAAAGAGTAACCGTGGAGTTTCTTGCCGGCTCTTCTCCATAGGAAGCGACAAATTGGAACCGTGCACCTAGCTTCTGACGTTACATAAGTGCCCTTGCAGGTTTATGTGAAATAAAATATTTTGATTTTGATGATTTTGATTTTTGTTCACACACCAAGTCCCCTCCGCGCCTCGGACAGCACGTCAAGGGACTACTCACACTTATTCAGCTCTGTTCAGCTTTTGTCCTTAGAAAACAACGATTTTGTATGAGATGCGTACGCATCCGTACAGCCGCGGAAAGCTGAACGGACTCTATACAAAATTGTTGTTTTCTATGGACAAAAGTTGAACAGAGCTGAATAAGTGTGAGAAGTCCCTAGCCGTTGGTTCCGGCCGTCTTCGATTTTTGACAGTCGTTACGGGTCGTCAGAACGCAGAAAGCCTGGCAACCAGTCTTACCAAGGGGTATCGTGTTACCCAGTAACTGGATTGTGGAGGTCAGATAGGCGGTCGCTCCATGTAGAGTAATGGTCTTCAGCTGTATTCGGTTAAATTGGAAGCCGACCCCAACAAAGTTGGGAAAAAGCTAGGCAGATGATGATGAGTGATGACGTTATTGCTTGGGTTCGACTTACAATCTATAAGTCGCGGCCGTCACACCACTGACCTATGATCTCCTTAGTATTTGCTAATTTGCTACAACCGAATTTATGGCAGATGCTGATTTGTCAATGTCAACGAATAAAAAAGTACTCTGTCAGGTCAACGACAATTGTCTCGTCAAATTAAAGTCATACATAATAATTATTATTATTTGTTTGTTCAAAACGGATGACACAATAACACCAAGGCACAGAGTACATTTGCACCAAGGCTTATCAAGATGGAGAAGAAGAGGAAGCTTGATTGTCATAAAGCTTGCGGTACGGAGGTCTTCTCCCAAAGCAGAAAATCCGTTGATACGGCTGAAGTTACAAAGAAAGAAAGAATACCGTTTATTTTGACACAGTTCGTGAAACACTAATTACAATAACAAATAAAAAAAAGTGAAAATAAATAACTACAACAGTGTGTGCCTCACGACTGCGCCTAAAAGGTTCAGATCAGCATGAATGCCAGACAGATGCTGTTTGACGCTGGTTTTCTAATGAACCTTTAGGGACAAGTGACGAGGAGTACAAACAGTTTCAACATAGAGTCCTAATCATCATCATCATCATATCAGCCGAAAGACGTCCACTGCTGGACATAGGCCTTCCCCAAAAAGAAATGGGGGGTATGCCATAATCGCCACGCTTGGCAGGCGGGTTGGCGATCGCAGTATGGTGGTCAAATGCATAGAGAACGCTGCTGCCCATTCTCTAGCAAGTTCCTTAGTCGCCTTCTACGACACCTACGGGAAGAAATGGGATGGTGGTATTGTTTTACGTCCGGCACCACACGGAACTAGGGTCCTAATACTTAATATTTATACTTATAAATAAACAAGTAATCACTTTCAACTTACAAAAGCCGGAAACTAATTCCGAGCGATTATCTGCATTGATTTGTGCACGATGCACTCACAAAGCGCTAAAGCCGCCAGGCGCGGCGGATTTACATTGCCAGTTATTTCGTTTTTAAATTACGACAAGAAAAATAACTGTGGGTTATTTGAATAAAAAATCGACCAGTAACAATAATAATCAAAACAAAAAATTATAAAGTTAAAAAGAAGAAGAAAATTGAAAACCTACCTACCTATAACAATGGATGAAGTATCTATCTTCTAAGGCCAATAATTGATTGAAAATGGTTGTGTGATGTGATATCGACGCCAGCTGTGCGTCACAGTCGCAAAAAGGCCACAATGGGTAAGTACATGAAAAGAGTAGGTACGAGATGAAGGTAAAAAGAAGTAAGTAATGTATCCGTTTATGTTTCCCACAGGTCTCACAACTGCACAGTACATAAGCGCCTCGGATAGCACAGCAGCGTCATCGAGTCGAGGGCATTTGGCAGCAAAGGAAGGGGTGACCTCTACTCCATATCATCTACGAAAATAAGATTAGTTTTGGGTCATGCATGGTATATATTCATTACATACAATACCCGTCATTTATCGCGTAATACGGGTGTAAATGCGCAGCTGATGTATTAAGGGGCACTAGTCGCGGGCTCCAACTCACTGGTAGGCCTGACTAAAAAGCACGCTGTCTCACCAGGCATCGTGTCCGACAGATGTAGTATCAGGGATGAGCTGCTGAGCATTTAGACGCTAGTCTACACGCAAACACAACGTTACTGAGTGACATGCAGGATCATTTAAAGTAAAACAGTTGCGTAAAAAAAATAAGTCCTTCGGAAGATTGGGTTTTTTGAAAAAATCACTGCATAAATCAGCCACCGATAAAGTTTATTGAACTTTTCGATATTTGAGCTTTGGTGGTAGGTACAGACTTGGTTTTGAAGATTTTACACTTCTTTTATTACACGCCCAAAGTTAGGTTAAATTAGCAAGTAAAACGAATCTTTGTTGGCTTTTTATTTTAGTATTCTGTTTCCACACAGACAAATTAATAATGAGACTTGAGAATTTGAGAATTTTAATTATGTTTACACTTTGATGTACCTACACAGCGTCGAACACTGGAGTAATACACTCCCGAAGTTTGTGTGGAAAAAATTTCGACTAGATTCATATTAAGTTCTTTTTACAAGCACATGTTATTAATGTTAATAAGATAATGTTAATATTACTGGCTGTTGTATGTACAGATAGGACAGCTACTCAATCGTTGCCTTAGTTCCATAAATACGCGCGGTGCGCTAGTGTCGCAAAACCTGGTAGTGTTTGCAGCAAAAAACTGATGTCGTGTCGATATCGTGCTGATAATGAAGCGCAATGATCGATAAAGAGAGTTGTTTTGATGAAGTTAATGATTATGGTTCTGTAAAGACAAAGGAAAAAGAGGAGCTCGTGGCTAAATAATAACAGCTAAAAGCAGGTTAAGCTACACTTCCCGCGGTGGGTTTGTGGATGGGTGACCATCCATAACATATTGCGACCCCTCCGTGCCTCGGAAAGCACGTTAAGCTGTTGGTCCCGGCTGTTATTTGTACATCTTTGACAGTCGTTACGGATACTCAGAAGCCCGAAAGTCTGAAAACCAATCTTACCAAGGGGTATCGTATTACCCAGTTACTGGGTTGTGGAGGTCAGATAGGCAGTCGCTTCATGTAAAATGCCGGTATTCAGCTGCATCTGGTTAGACTGGAAGCCAATCCGGACATGTTGAGAAAATGTAATCACTAAATCGAAATATTTTATTTCACATAAACCTATATACCGTATGATTTTTTTTACCGTCTGGAAAAAAATAGGGCATAATAGGTGAACGGAGTAGAAGCCTATGGCATAGAAATTTCACTTCTTTTTTTTTTTAATCCTAACATGAAATGAACCTATCAATAAATACTATTACTTATTTGTAGTAAACTTTTCATACTAAAAATTAAAAAATTATAAAAATAGAAAAGAGTAAAAATATCGGCAAATAATATCAAAACCCAACTTATAGGCACCCTACTCTACGCGCAGAAATTATCAATGAATTCGTAGCGACATTCAATCCTTTGATTGAAGCCGGCTGGGGATAGGTAACTACTATCGCAAAATATCTTTCCTTAGGCGTACCGCTCACGTGTCACCGCATGCGCATCCCCTCCCGCCCGCGCGCCCTTCAAACCGAGTACCGCGTCTCGTGCTCTCTCTCTAGTCACCTGCGATTAGCCATAGCGTGACGTCGATCGCTGTTTTTTTTACGTTTGAACCGTGTGTGCTTCGACCGGCCAGTGATTGTTTTCATAATGACGTACGCATACTCCAACTCCACCCGCAGGCGAACATTCTATGGAGCGACGAGTCCATATTTACCCGCACTGGTATCTACAACGTACCTACACAACGAGCAATGGTGGAGTTTCAAAACTCACTTAAAATAAACGAACACGCTCATCAAGTTCTATTCAGTGTCAATGTTTGGGCCGGGATAATACACGTTGGCATAATGGGTCCAGTTTGTATCGAAGGTCGATTGACAGGGATAATGTATCGTGAAATTATACAGTCCGTTATCGACACAATGTTGGAAGACGTTCCTCTGGACTATCTGCCGGACATGTACTTTCAGCACGACGGGTGTCCAGCTCACTACGAGCGATCTGTGCTCGCGTATTTAGATAGTGAATTCCGTGATAAGTGGATAGGTCCCGGTGGACCTGTGAACTGGCCGGCGAGATCACCAGACCTAACGCCATTAGACTTTTATTTGTGGGTTGAACTAAAACGCTTAGTGTACACCGAAGAAGCTCGTAGTGTAAATGAGTTAAAACAGCGAATAATAGACGTTTTTAATATTCTGAAAAGTGACAGAGACACGCTTAGGAGTCTAACAACCAATTTGCAAAAACGTGGGAGTTTGTGTTTAGAAAGAAACGGTGGACATTTAGAACAAATATTGCAAATATCGTTGAAAAGGTACTTTTTCTTGTAAATAATAACTCATTTTCTGTAATTTTGTAAAAAATAATCAGTATAATTATTTGTAAATAAGTTGATTACGATCTTTAAATACGCCTAGTAAGTTGTAGTATCCGATTTGGATTAAACAACCTTGTTGGAATCCTTTTTTATTACACATCACGTTAAAACCTTCGAAATACATATGAATGTGAGTGATTGTTATAAGTATTTAACATCAGCGGTTTGTTTACATTTCTATCAAAGCTTTACCGATCTTACGAGACGTAATTTATTTGGTTTACGGTTTCAAGACACGCGTCACTCAGTGTCTCAAATTATAAGCCTACTACAACTACATACAGCACGGTGACGTATGTAGGTACACGCGAAAATGTGTGCGTGAGTGTGTAGGGATCAGGCGGTATCGTCCTGTGCGCAGGAGAGCGAAGTTAATGCTAGCGTCTCGCTCACACTTCCATCATGCTTCATTCATGTGCAATCGCAGCTGACGCCGTTTACTATTACCTATTTTTGATAATATTAGTTTTACGCGAGTGCCGTAGGATGTATTCTTTTTCATGTATTTTAAGGATATTCGGAACTTTTATTAAATAAATGGTACCAGGTAAATATTAGGGTATATGAGTTCTATTGTACTTACACAAAACGTCATATTGTTGTCCAGACGCTAAAAAATGTCAGCCGGTATATAGCCACTTATGAAACGTCAAAAGCTATGTGCACGGTTCCAAGTGGTCGTTTCCTACGGTGAAGAACCAGTTAAAAACTATACGATCCATCATCATCATTTCAGCCGATAGACGTCCACTGCTGGACATAGGCCTTCCCCAAAAAAATAGGGGGGTTTGCTATAATCGCCACGGTTGGCAGGCGGGTTGGCGATCGCATTATGGAGGTTAAATGCATAGAGAACGCTGTTGCCCATTCTCTGGTAAGTCCCATAGTCGCTTCTACAGCACCCACGGGAAGAAATTCGATGGTGCTATTCTTTACGTCCGGCACCACACGGAACTATACGATCATTCTTTTAAAAATAATTGAAGTTTTCAAATAATAGTTAGTATTGGAGGACAGTGTAGGCCTCTCAACAAGTAGGTACAAACGGCTACACATCAAGCTATACATCTCCAGTATAAGCTGATCTCGCATTGTATAGGATGTCTGTACAGTGCGAGATCAGCGTAAACTGGAAATGTATAGCTTGATGTGTAGCTGTGTGTACTAGATACTTAACCAAATAGAAAATGGTCGGCAAATCGAATGCTTCTTCTTCTTATCGTGTCGATAGCAATCTTTATACAGCCAGCCCAGAACTTATGACCGTGACACTTTCAATAGCGTCCGTCAACTCCTGTAGCGTGCAGACAACCGGAGGAAATACGATATTAGGTGCCCCCCATTGTTTGTTGTTTGCGGGACAGCACCACATCTACACTCCAAGGCGGAGTCATCTATGAATCTCCACCTGAGCAGATTGTGTATAATCTAATGCTGATGATGAATATATTTTGTTACAGCAATTGAGGGGCAGACAAAGGAACAAGAAGAAAAAGTTCGCAGCTTTTTCAACGATGTTGCTAACCAAGGCAAAGTGGACATAGATGAGTTTAAAGTAGTCGTAAATAAAGCAGCAGATGAATTTAAAACGAATTTTGAAGGGTTAGCAAAAAAGCTGGCTGAATCTGCTCCCAAGATGCTGCGAGACGCCATAGATGGCGCCACAAGTACCCTAACCAGTGTTGTTAAAGAACTTATTCCGAAAAACTAACAAATACTTTCTATAAAATATTTCTGGAATTATTGATATTTTATTTTATTATTTTGATTGCGTTGGTGTAGCATTGGTTAAGTAATGGTGGAATAAGGGGAGAGGGTGACGGGACTGACCGCTCCACCCCAGACTCATCTGCAAAATCATCCTATAATGTTCTCAATGCTAGGCCACAAGCTTCCTCTCTGCGCGAGGAGGTGGGCCATAATCCAACACGCATCCTAGTAGGGATTGGTAGATGTCACATGTCCTCACTTTTTTTTGGTTCTAGGCTTTGCCGGTTTCCTCACGATGTTTTCCAAGGCACAAGTCAATATTAGGAACAAAATAAACTCGAAAAAACGTATGAAAATAGAAGTTAATGCAATTAAATCGACGCTAGTCAAAATTTTATGAGCAAGAAACAGAAGACAATTGTTTTCGATCGGCTTAAAGAAAGGTGCGTGTATCGGTAAAAGATTATTTAGTTCAAGTGTGTTCCGGCAAATCTTGACATCGGCAAATTCTGGTATCGGCTTACCATTCACTCTCTGTAGCGTTATTCGGCGAAACGTGCTGTCGCTAAAAAATGGTATCGACTAAAAGTTTTTTGTGTTACCGTTCTACTGTGAACCATGCTTTCTGTAGGCCATTATATCGTTCAAGGGTAATTCGATAAACCGTATGGGACTCTTGTTGCTTGCAGAACAGTCGGCCGCTGGGGCCAATATGTTCTGAAGCGACCGTGTACCGGAATATGTAGCATTGGAATGCCTCCCACAAGGTGGACCGATGATCTCGTGAAGGCCGCAGGAATCCGCTAGATGCGGGAGTAATGAATCGGTTGAAGTGGCAGTGCTTGGGGTGAGGCCTATGTCTAGCAGTGGACGTCTTTCGGCTGAAATGATGATGATGAAGCTGTTACTGTATTGTATAGGAGTGATATTGTCACGCTTGATTTTGTATGAAAAGTCTACCATCTCTAGCAGCAACCGCCCAGCCGTCTTCCTGCTCTGTGCTCAAGACAATGTGCACGAAGATGTAAGAATAAAATTGACAAAAACGCCAGTTTATTTCAACAAATAATTTAATTCAAAAATTCATAAGCTATTTCTTCCCGACCCCGGTCTGCAAAGCTTCTTTGAAAGCCTGGAGCCCTTTTATGGCTGCATCCACAATCTTCGGCCCCTCAGCAGCTAGTTGCTTGGAAACCTGGTCGAGAGTCTTCGACTGTTCTTTAGCTAACTTGCCGACGACTTCTTTGAACTTTTCAAGCTCGACCCGCTGCTGATTGGCAGCTTATTTGAATAGAGTGCGAACCTGCTCATCTTTTCCAGTTTCGACGAGTTTAGCTGTAAAAGTTGATTGAAGAGGTGAAATATTAATGTATAAAGCCATCGACATAAAAAAAACCAAGAGCAGGCTTATGGAGGTCAGCTCAGGTAGTCACTCCATGGAAAATAGAGGTATTTAGCTGCATCCGATTAGAATGGAACTACATCCCAACATAGCTGAGAAACGCTAGGCAGAATATGCTATAAATAAAAAACCAAAGATAAACAATTCCTTCAAATTGTGGCAGAAATCCAAAGCTGGCCTGCCTTAAGCATCGCAACAACGGCCAGTCCTGTACTTCCTGCATCCAGCACATTCCCGCAACCTTCACCAGCGAAGCTTTTCACGTTTTTGATCATCTGAGTTGACTTGGCGCTAGACGGATACGGGGCAAAACAGATATATACACGAAACGACGTCATGCCCTGAATTTTATCGATGCACATCGTAGTTTTCCAGGACACGACTTCGCATCGTGACACGACGTCGTAATGTGCCACGATGTGACGTCGTATCGTATGTTTATTTTGGCTCTAAACATTGCTATCAGATTGTGTGTAAGCAAAACGAAAGATTCAGTTCAATAAGAATTTAATTTAAGAATTTCACGAGCAACTACTTCTCGGCCTTATAAGCCTCTTTAAAAGCCTGGAGGCCTTTTTGGGCTGCATCCATAAACCTCGGCCCCTCAGCACATAATTGCTTCGACAGCTGCTCCACAGTTTTAGACTGTTCTTGAGCTATATTAGCGACGATTTCTTTGAACTTGATCAGCTCAACACGCTTTTGGTCGGCGGCTTCTTTCAAGAGCTTGCGAACGTTCTCATCCTTTGCAGTTTCGACTAGTTTAGCTGGGAAGAAAAGTTGATTGGAGAGGTGAAATCTCAAAGCTCAAAACGAATGCCATAAGATAATAATTTTCCAAGTTTGTTGCAATTTTCAGGTCAGTTTAAAGTTGTATAATCAAAATATGATTCGCGATCGTAAATCAAATCAAAAGTCATTTATTCAAATTAGGCTGAGAATCAGCACTTTTCGAATGTCAAAATTACATAAGACAGCCCCCCAAAAGGCCCGCCCTTCACCACTTCCTAGTGCTTTAGCTGTGAAGAAGAAGTGGCGCAACGAACTCCCCAGCAGCACAGCTGTCAGAATTATGTACAGATTTAAAAAACCATGCAGTTCATGTAATTATTTTATGAATTATGTATTTAAATTTGTCATTCAAATTTCATTGATATTCGTGATTCATCATCATTTCGGCCGAAAGACGTCCACTGCTGGACATAGACCTCCTCCAAGGTCCGCCACTTCGACCGGTTCTGTGCTTCCCGCATCCAACGGACTCCTGCGGCCCTCACAAGGTCATCGGTCCATCTTGTGGGAGGCCTTCGAACTTTACGACTTCCGATACGCGGTCGCCACTCCAGAACCTTCCGGCGCCATCGGCCATCTGTTCTGCGAGCAATGTGCCCTGCCAGAGGCGGCCTTACCCATAGCGAGGCTCCGGGCGGCAGGTCTACGAGGCCCTTTGTCCTTCGTGAAAAGTATGTGATGTGAACCCACCCGTGTTCCCTCAGTTGCCTGTGTGCCAGGGGCCGCGGTATCTCTTTCGAACAACCTGCACCCCTGGCAGGCATCGGCCCTTGCGGGCCCCATCAGTTGCTGCTGACATCTCTTTGAGGCGCGCGTGGAATACAACACGCCGTCGACCTGGGCTTGGTGATTACCGGACAGCGAGATACCCATTACTCGCCACCCGCAAGTCCGCGCCTACGGTGGCCGGGAATCAGCCTGGGATTCCCTACGCCCAGGGTGTCTCCTGCGAAGGCTACGGCTGTGAGGGCGCATATACTGCCTCTCCCTCACGTGCGCCGCCTCCCTCTTTGCGAGCATCACTGCTTCGCTGAAGAAAGCGACTGCTAGCCATGCCCTCTCGCTCCGTACCATGGCCTGGACCAGGGCCGGACGCGAGAGATCGCCGCCGCCGATCGCCTCCATGAGGACACGGCGGTGCTCAGTCCATGCCGGGCAGACCTCCACCGTATGTTCCACCGTGTCTTCAGGGCGATCTTCGCAATGGAAACACCCGGGCGTTTCCTCCGGCCTTATGCGAAACAGGAACCTCCCGAAACAGCCGTGTCCGGTGAGGACCTGTGTCAGGCGGAAGGTGAGGACGCCATGCCGCCTCTCAAGCCACTCCTCAAAGAGGGGACTTACCGCCGCAATCGTGGCGTGCCCAAAGATAGATACTACAGTAACGATTTTGTAACTCATACCGCAACCAAAATAATTCCAAGGTGACAAGAGTTGACGAACGAAATGAAACACGAGGATTCCCCGAGCGATAGATGAGCAGAACATTATGTCCTGACTCTCGGCCTACCCGAGTGCTATGCGATTAAAGAACCGATCTTCAAGTGTTTCGAGGCGCGATATTCAAGTACTAAGTAGGTACATAATGAATATTTCAATTATGTTTTGAATGAATGAATTAGTTAACTAACTTTATTTTAATTTACCGTTATGTTATAACCTTAATATGTAATTAAGGACCAAAATCAAAAGTTTTATTTAAAAAAATAGTTATAAAAATTTATATTTTTTAAATTCGCTTGGGTAGTTGCGCGAGGCCCCTGCAAGAGCGAGGCCCCGGGCGATTGCCCTGTTCGCCACCCCCTAAGGCCGCCACTGTGCCCTGCCCACTGCCACTTAAGTTTGGGAATTTTTCGGGCTATGTCAGTTACCTTGGTTCTCCTACGGATCTCTTTATTCCTGATTCGATCATGTAGGGAAACTCCAAACATAGCCCTCTTCATTGCCCTTTGGGTGACTTTAAGCCTTCTTATTAGGCCCATTGTGAGCGACCACGTTTCGGTTCCTTAAGTCATCACTGGCAACACGCACGGGTCAAAGACTTTCGTCTTGAGATACTGCGGTATGTAGGACGAGAAGATATTACGTAGCTTCCCGAATGCTGCCCAACCGAGTCGGATTCGACGATTGGCCTCTTTCTCGAAGTTGGACCTACCTAACTGGACAGTTTGTCCTAGGTAAACGTACTCGTCCACAACTTCCGAGTGCAGCGCCTCCGACCGTTATGAGAGTGGGTCTTACATGGGCATTGGACATGACCTTTGTCTTGTCCATGTTAATTTTAAAACTCTTTCGGAAGCTCTACTGAGGTCATCGAGAATTGTACTAAGGTCCTCCATGGTCTCAGCCATGACAACTATATCATCGACAATCGAAGGTGAGTGATGTATTCGTCATTGATATTGATGCCAGCATAGCTGGGCATTAACTCGTTAATCCGTTAATCGTTAATTAACGAAGTTAACATTTTGATTAACGGATTAACTTTTAAAAATGTTAACGGACACGTTAACTTCCGTTAATATGCCGAAGTCCGTTAATGGTTAATCCTATGCCTACTATTTACCGCACGGTACCGCGGCGCGGCGCGAAAAGCAGGTTCAGACTAGTATGAAACGACAAGTGCCGGGCGGCGCGTGGCAGCGAGTGAAACAAAAAACTTTTTTCAAAAAAAAAGTGCCCAGCTGTGGATGCCAGCCCCTTTCTAGTCCAGAACCTTGAAGACATCCTCCAGTGCAGCGGTGAAGAGTTTCGGAGAGTAACGTCTCCCTGTCTAACAACTCGCTGCAGAAGGATAGGTTCCCTAGATACTCAAAACGATTCTGAAGTTCGAGTGGAAAGCTCTCGGGGTTTTAGACTTGGATCGGTGCAGGACGGAGCGTAGACTTCATCAGCCCAGATCTTTCCAGCTTGATATTGAGATTCAACGTGCCTCTCACCAAACGGTGATCACTTACCAGTTTTCACCGCGTTGATCACAGAGACATCATTGAATACTTGCTTCTTCGTCGACATAATGAAGTCCGTCTCATTTTTGGTTGCACCATCAGGGATCTGCCAGGTCCACTTCTTGTGCTCCTGTTTTTTGAAGAAGGAGTTCATCATAAAGAAGCCTTCCTTCTCCATAAAACTAGCCAGTAGGTGACCCCGGTAGTTCCTACGTCCAACTCCAAATTGCCCCACTCGCAACTCATCATCGCTTCGTTTGCCCAGTTTCGCGTTGAAGTCCCCATGACGACGGTGCAGTTAGTTTTGGAACCATGCATGGTTCTAGAAATATCCTCATATATGGTGTCTACCGTCTGCATTGACGATTGATATTATATTGAGCATTTAGATAATAGAAATTGATTCAGTTTACATATTTATAAATGTATAAAATTTTAAATTTTGGTAGGTGACAGACAACATTTTAAAATAAATTATTTTAAGTAAAGGACAGCTACTCAATCGTTGCCTTAGTTCCATAGATACACACGAAGCGCTAGTGTCGCACGGCGTGTAAATTTTGCAGCAAAAAAAACGGATGCCGTATCGATTTCGTGCTAATAGTGACGTAACATTGATAATGATATCGATGTAGGATTTCCAGTAAGTTTTGTCACTACAAAACTTTGCACGGTTCTAATTTGGACCGTGTAAAGTCGGTGCGGGTCACTTCACTAGTAGGTAGTAAAGTAAAATAAAGATAACATCGCGCCTTGTTTCTTCGCTTTTTTCACGCTTTGTTTTAGGTTTGGGCAGAGATTTACCTACAGTTCACGTACAGTACACCCACATTTCGCCAGTTATATTTAGGTCCATTTAATAAGGGGCGACCCTATTGCCATCAACCGGGCACAAATTCAAACTCCGTACTGCTACTGGATCGGTCAGTCAAGTTTATGAAGCTAGTTGTCCCTTCCAATGCGTTGTAGGTACTTATCTATGGATAACAACGGGCAAGAAACTCAACGGACATTCTTTTAAAATAAAATATCGTTCCAAAATATTAATTATGTACGTCCTCCATGTCGAAATTAGATATCGGTATCTACATATTGTGAAAACGAGGTCATCATCATCTGTCCAACCTTTTCCCGACCATGTTCGGGTCAGCTTCCAGTCAAACCGCATGCAACTAAATACCAGTAAAAAAAACATTATTTCCGACATGAACACGGTAAAATGAACAGTCCATAGTTTGGTTAGTGATGAGTTGGTAACATAAAGTCGTATAGTCTATGTTAGTATTGTTAGTAATGACTCCAACACAGTTAAATTGCCTAAGCCCGCCCTCGAGGCTCACGGTGGAAAAAACTATAAGTAGATTTACGCCCCCTTCTAAAATCATCTTCAGGATGCCGTTCCGAGTGTTACGCAAGCGCTGTAGCAAGGAAGCCGGTTTTTTACGCATGATGGCGTGAAAACCATCAGCGTGAGCTTCGGCAAACATGCCCGAAGCACTACAACGCCGGGGCAGTCGCAACAGCATCCTGAAGGCGTTGTTATATTGCACGCGTAAGACATTGTAGGCTCGGCGCGTATATGACACCCACAGGCCGCTCGAATAAAAGGATTGGCAGAACGTTTTAAAAAAGGTCACCTTGACGTCTGCCGTGCAGCGAGCAAACCTGCGGGCGAGCATATTGCTCCTGCATATTGCTCTCTGACCTCCACAATTCAGTTACTGGGTAACACAATACCTACCTCTTGATAAGACTGTTCGTCAGAATTTTTGGCTGGGGCTTGTGGCTAAGTAACAATAGCTGCACGGGTCGATCGATCAGGTTAAGCTACGCTTGCCGCGGTTGGTCCTTGGATGGGTGACCATCTTTACATACCAAGACCCCTCCGTGCCTCGGAAAGCACGTTAAGCCGTTGGTCCCGGCTGTCATTTGTGGATCTTTGACAGTCGTTACGGGTCGTCAGAAGCCCGAAAGTCTGACAACCAGTCTTACCAAGGGGTATCGTATTACCCCAGTTACTGGGTTGTGGAGGTCAGATAGGCAGTCGCTCCATGTAAAATACTGGTATTCAGCTGCATCCGGTTAGACTGGAAGCCGACCCCAACGTAGTTGGGAAAAGGCTAGGCAGATGATGTCTTGTCGTAACGACCAGCACCCTAATTGCGTAACTCACCATTAATCATAATTTGTTTCGTTTTGAAATAGATTGTTAAACCATTGCTTCATATGTTCGAAAAATGTGTCTGTTCAACAACGTAAACAACGCAATGAATATTGTTGAACTGTCAAAGTGAAACCGATTATGATTAATCGTGAGTTACGCAATTAGGGCGCAGGACGCTAACTGTAACTTAGTGATAATAAATAATAGTGCTTCAAATTTCGGCCATGGTGGCCAATCTCAGCGGAGAGTAACCATCAACAAGGGAGACACAGGAGACACAGGACCAGCGGGGTATTTTGCAGTTCAATAACATTCATTGGGTTACTGACGTTGTAGAGCAGACACATTTTTAATTCGACATGTTATCAATTCGTCATATATAGACAGTTATGCAAAATAATTCTGTTCGAAAGGGGTTTATTTCGAAATGATCCCATTTAAATTTCATATGGATCTGATGATGCGTTTCGGAGATACGACTACGGAACTCTTCAAAAAATGACAGAAAATCAACCGCGATTGCTGCTATCGCATATGTAAATATGCAGACCCAAGGATGAGGAAATTTCAACGGGTCGACGGCGCGTTGTGTTCCACGCGCGCCTCAAAGAGATGTCAGCAGCAACAGATGGGGCCCGCAAGGGCCGATGCCTGCCGGGGGTGCGGGTTGTTCGAAAGAGATACCGCCGCCCCTGGCACACAGGCAACTGAGGGAACACGGGTGGGTTTTAGTCAGTAAAAGTCTGACACGCCCTCCCGCTCCACCCAGAGCGGGAGAAGTTATTTGATGATTTCCGACCCAGAAAAAAAAAAAAAAAAAAAAAAAGGATGAGGAAATTTCGAATTGGTGTGGGGTAGGTACTATAACTACAAAGTTAAAAAATAACTTTAATTTCGGAAGGCGGTAACTTTGGCTATGTACCTATTAGATTTTTTTTCACCGCTTTCCGAAATTAAAGTAATTTTTCAATTTGTAGTGTTTTTCGGGAAGTCGGTTGTGTTTTTTTTAGAAAAAGTTTTTATTCGAACATATTGAAGCAATGGATTAGCAATATAATTCAAAATAATTCACATTGTGATTGATAGTGAGTTACGCAGTAAGGGTGCAGGCGAAGCACCAACGGCTTAACGGGACAGGCACAGGGTACCACACCGCCAAACGAGCTGTTACCATTAAGTCAATGTTTCGTAACCAGATAGTGAAGGTCAGGCGTTACAAAGAAATTCCTAATAGAAAACCCAATTACACTGCCCGACCTGGGAATCGAGCCAAGGACCCCACGCACGGGACAAACGAAGCAGATAACTACGTACTACGACCTAGCTTAAACATGTTATTATATTTACAAGCTTTCATCCATTTTATCAAGTTCTCGACATCAGTCTTCCCAGCCTTTTCAAGATCTCTGAATACTTCATCAATGTTAGACATTTTTTTGGATTTTTGAGTAAATTTTAATGCAAAAAATGTTTTTCTAGATTTATGTTCAAAAATTTAAGCACAATAATCACCAAGAAATGACATATGTCATCATTGTTCTACCTATAATGGTCCCAAAGAGTATAATAATATTAAGAATGGTCCTATGGTCTAAAGTATAGTTTTTAATAGGAAAAATATAAATAGGTTCTATTGACGCGTGAGCAAAATCGGAACTAACGCAAAACTACCAAGCAACTGAAGGAACACGGGTGGGTTTTTGTCAGTAAAAGTCTGACGCGCCCTCCTGCTCCACACACAGCGGGAGAAGTTATTTGTTGATTTCCCACCCTCAAAAAAACCCCTGGAGCATACCCTATCCATAAAAATTAAAAAGAAATCGATTCACATTTGCCGGAAATATCGCGGAACATCCATACCTACAAAAAAAAACGACGAATTAAGAACAAAACCCTATTTGAAGTCGGTTAAAATCTACCAATATTTTTTCCATGATATAATTATTGCAATGCTTGTAAAAGGTTGCTAAGTCATAAGTACTAACACAACATAACATCAACATTATTGTACACTTAGTTCGCAATAAACGTTTTGACTTTGACTTTGACTCCATCGACAGGCCAAGATGAAGTGTCAATCATTTGGAGGATATTGTTCATCCATTGCTTCATATCTTCTAAGAGTTTGTCACCTCAACAACGTTAATAACGCAATGAATGTTATTGAACTCTCAAAATAAAAGCCATTGCTACTGTTAGTGTGTTACGCACCTACCCCGCTGCACAGTCCAGTTCTGGTTTTCAATTTCGATAAAGACATTATATTGTATCCTTTTTTTTGGTGACGGGGGCTGGAAATCCTCATGTATGTACTCCGCCCTGAACTGGAAGGAGAGTTCTGTCAGAGTTCTACTCACTAAAACCACCCCGATGTTCCCTCGCACACTTGTACCGGGGGTACCGGGGCACTTAAGCACTCTTCAACGCAGCTCTCAACTAGTGCCGGCTCCCCCCGTGAACATCTTAAAAGGTCGATTTACATCAGACGAGCGAATGCTCATTCTATCCCTCTCCGTCAAATTCTATTAGTGTTTAACAGAGACAGAACATTCACTCGTTGTTCTATCTTAGCTCGCATAGATTCTATGGAATATTCTAAGAATGCTCGCTAGCTTGATGTAAACTATTTTGACGAGTTATGCGAACATAAATGTAGAGAACAGCTGATTTTATTTTCGCGATTTCAGGTTTGGGCCCATAGTGAAAGTTGTTCATAATGATGAGCACAGTGACCCCTTTATGAAGTTAACGGTGATTAAAATTACACCTTTTAAAAGATGTTAGCGAAGACGAATTGCGATGCCACCGTGAGAATACCAATCAATATCTTTAAAAAATTCTCTCAGAGAAACTCTAGCACCTAGTTGGTAAACTGCACGTCAGTCTCTACTAAGGGACTTACTAGAGAATGGGTAGCAGCGTTCTCTATGCATTTGACCACCATACTGCGATCGCCAACCCGCCTGCCAAGCGTGGCGATTATGGCAAAACGCCCCATTTGGGAGAGGCCTATGTCGAGCAGTGGGCGTCTTTCGGCTGAAATGATGTCAGACTCGGACATAGCGGAGCACTACCAACCACAGAATTGACATGAATGAGCAATGAGGATTCGTTCGGCGGATCTAAACATCATACATGTGCAAGAATTCTAATTCTTGGTTCTCATTCTTGCTCGTTGATATTTAGTGTAAACGTTGAAAACGAGCTTTTGCTTACACTAAAAGATCAAGAAAGAATGCTCTTGTTCTAGCTCTTTGTTCGTTTGGTCTACACCCACCTTAGAGGAGTGTGCGTGGAACAGGTACGCGCCACCACTTCGGACCTGCTGTCTGCTGACCCCGGTGCGCCTACTTTCTGCTACCTCCTACGCAATGAAATTTTCGCAGGAGACCACTACGACCCACAACGTTTACGACGTTTCCTTAGATGGATGACCATCTTAACATACCGATGATATGCTGTAGGTACGTGGAAATAACATCAATTAGAGACAAGCATTGCCACCTAGATTCTTTACATAACAAAAATCAAACATGTCTTAGACACAGCTCTTTATTTCCAATTACCTTTTATTAATCATACAATCATGAGAAATATATTCTTATAAGTCTAGCTGCACCGAAAGATGGTGTCCTGTCCCTGAATCGTGAGTTATATAAATCTGAGTTAATTTTCCGTGAACTTTCTCAAATTTTTGTCTCCACATAAACCTAATTCGGACTATATCGGACATTTTAAAACCAAAAACAATAAGTTCGGTCGACCCATCCTCAAGTGATGAGCTTACAAGGAACACCATTTCATTTGTATTTATACAGAAGATTATTAATAACTAATCGTGGATTTAGAAGAGATCTACATGACTTTATACGGCGCAAGCAAAACGGAGGACGGAGCAAAATACGAAATCGTAGAAAAATGGTTTAAAGAATGTGACATCATTGACGAAAAATCTATTACAAGCCAACTATTTGAAGCATCTTACGAAAGAATTAATCCTAATAAGTATGCTTTGAGCTTAGTACAATTCATCCAGTTACTTGGTATATTGTCCAGAGAAACTGACCAAGACGTGAATTGTTTTGGACGGAAGTTTCAAACAGTTAATCGAAAAATTATTGAGGAGATTCAGGCTTCTTATGATTGACTAGCTCTTGCTAGCGGCTTCGCCCGCTTGGAGGTCGAAAATAATCCCACCGGAACGTACAATTGGAATAATAAGTATCCTATGTGTCAATCCAGGTTATAAAATATCTGTGTGACAAATTTCATCTAAATCCGGTTAGCTGTTTCTGCGTGATTCAGTGACAAACATCCAAAAATCTGTTCATCTCTCACTCTGTTACTTACATAATTTGCAGACGAAGCCACTTTGTCCATCCGCAAACTTGTGTTGCCACTTTATCCATACGCAAAGTTTTTTATCCATTTGTAAGCATTTTTCCCTATATTTTGCCATGTAGCATTTGTCATACCAATTAATATAAAATGATAAAGTTTAGTAAGTAAAACAAAAGCATAAAAATTAAATCTTTATATTTTGTTACAAAAATATATTCATATTAAAAACTACAAGATTAAAACTGTATAAATACAATAAACGATTAAAATGATAAGTGTATAAACAAAACGTATAGTAATGTATCAAGTATTTTGTATAAACTCAAAAATATCTTAAGTTCTCATATACTTTTGTACTTAATTCCGTTACATATAACATCATGTTTGTGTTTCCCAAGGTAGTTGTCTACCTATGTTACTTGTGTATACATATCTAGCGTCTCGTCTATTAAGGAACCTCATTAATAAGTCTGATAACAATAGAAAAGTAATTGTGTTAATTACTTGATACTTGACAGTCTATGTATACGCCTATAATTCACCAGTTACGTTTATCAGCGTTCAACGTTCCCACAACTGGGACACAAGTCTCCTTTCTGTGAGAGGGTTTGGGCCGTAATCTACCACGTGAGCACAGTACAGGTTGGGTGATGTCTTCAAATTTTCCTTTCTAGGACATGCCGGTTTTCTCACGATTTTTTCCTTCACCGTTTTTTAAAGCAGCAATGATGATATAAATTACATAAAGTAAAGCGCCTGCTCGGGTTCGACCCACGACCTTTCACTCATAAGTCCGGGCCGATACCACTACGCCTCCACTGCTCTCAGTTATGTTCAAGTCCCATGTAATGGGGGCGACTCCATTGCCAGCAACCGGGCAGAAATACGGATTTAATTTAATTATGTGGCAAAAGAAAACGGCGGCCCATCTGATGGCAATACCAGAGACAAAACGGATGCGTTGCTATCCCAAAGACATCGCTAAAATGTCTCAGATAAAACGTTCCCATTACAGAGACGCAAGCCTCCAATATGTGAATGGTAGCCGGCCATAATATACAACGCGGGCCCAGTATGGGTTGGGAATGTCACATGTTTTAGAATTTTTTTTTTAGATGTTTGTTTTCACAGTTTTGAGAGCAGTGGCGATAAAAATCAATTACATAAAGTAAGTCGAGGCAGTTACCACTGGATCACCATGCAGCTCTTGAAATGTCTTATAAGTCTTTAATTACACCGACATACTATCAAAACCGAACACCACAATGCTTGGGAGAACTAAGGGTGATAATTGTAAAACGGAATTAAATACAATGTATATTATTTACTTTTATTATAGAAAATATAATGTCACTTTTAACAGCATACTTACTAACAAAGTCACTGCCACCATAACCATTTCAATTTTAATACTTTTAAAATAAATTTCATTATATAATTAAAGTTATTCTTCTCTTGATATGAGAAAAGCATGTCGTGGTAATAATATTAGCCAGTCAGCCAGCTGCTAGCGAGGTATAAAATGAGATAAGTAACCAAAATTGAATCAATAGAAAACAAAGTAACTTAATTTAAACAAAATAATTAAATTTCATTCGAAAACATCTTTCTTACTAAACTTCCACTATATCCGACGACCCGGTTACTTATCTCTTTTGGTGAGTGTATAATTAAGTATCGATCGAATTAAAACTATTGTCAGGCGAATATTTGAGTCGATTGGTATCAAAATTGGTATTTCAATACTGATTTTTTATTAGTTTGTCAATACTGGTGATTAAAAAACTGGGATCACCAAGATTTTTTAGAAAACCTAGGTTTTTTCTAGTGTCAGTGACAATGTTAATAAAAATATCAAAATAATACTAAATTATAATTTGTATAGTTCTCGCCTTTTCTTTTGAGGAGTAATAAATAAATGGAATATTTTTATTGTTTTCAGGAGGAACTATAGACAGTGTGTATGTCGCTCAAACACTGATACTGCGATATGTGGGTTGTGGAGGTCAGTTAGGCAGTCGCTCCATGTAAAACACTGGTATTCCGCTGCATCCGGTTAGAATGGGAGCCGACCACAACATATTTGAGAAAGAGCTAGGCAGCAGGGGATGGGCTTTTTGGCACAGCCGTTAGGCACACACTGTTGTTGTATTATTGTTTTTTTTACTTTGTTATTGTATTTTATACTTCACATACTGTCTCGAAATAAACGACATTCTTTCTTTCTTTCTTATGATGATTATGAGGCCCACGTTTTAGATTTTATACATTAATAAGTTTTGATCTCTCTCTAGAATTCCATTTATTTATTATTCTGTTTGTCAGCTTACAATTCGAGAACAGCTGATCCGATATTGATGTTTAAGGTACATTTTGAAATTGTATTTTCTTTTATTTTTTTAATATTTTTATAATGTACAATATTGAATAGATTTTTGAAAATATTAAGTTAAAATAAAGGTAAATGAGATGAAAAAATCTTTTACACTAAAAGGTTTGTACATTATAAAAATATAATATCACTTTTTTGTACAAAATGGTAACTGTTGATTTAAACAATAATGGAATATCGTTGCAACATATTATAAAACAGTTTTAAAAAGGAAGTATATAGTTTTTGGCTTTTAGAACTAAACAGCACGCGTAGCAAATATATTTTGCGTATTTCTAAATGTGAAAGTTGTCAATGGATATTTTGTCGACACATACTTTTACGATTTAAAATTGCCAGTTGACTATCTGGCGTGCTAATTAAAACTGGGTGAATTTATAATAACTGACAATATTATCAAATATTTTAGAGCATTTAAAGCAAAGTTATTGCTTTTTACAATAATTATACAGGTTTATTTTTACAGAAAAATAATTTTGCAAGATTTTTTATGATTTTTGAAATCGCATAAATTGTACTGGGAGTGTTTTTTTTACAGGAATAATAAAATAGTTCCCTACAGCGAATGCTATATATCAGCTCTACATTGGAAGGTAATAATATATTTCATACACAATACATTTTGTACGAATTTATAATTAATTTAAAATACAAAGCGATACATTTTGTTTAGTTTATAGCCGTGTTAGCTTCTAAAGGCTAGGTAGTAACGAGGTCGGAAATTAGGGATTCTGTGAAATCTAGATAAAAAAATATATTGGAAGAATATATTGCGCAAATATATTAGAAGATGTATGAACGTAAACGGAGAAAATGGAGTATGATCGTGGCAGGTGGGGTTCTGTAGTTTCTGCCTACTCCCATGAGAAGGCGTGAGTTTATTACTCACGCCTTCTTCGATTGTATATTAGAAGATTCACAATTAAATTTAAAGATTTAGTTCAGATACAGACATATGTGGGCTTTTACTTTTTCGCACAATAAATTGTACTTAAATAACATACTATTAGATATAAAAAAGAACTATAAGTGATATTAGTAGTATTTAGCTACATCCCTTCTACGTACAAAAAAACATACGAAATAAACGATAAACAAACTAAGTAAACATTTAAAAAATCTAACCAAAATACTTTTAGTTGCGAATAAAATGAACTAGTAATGTCACAAAACCTCCATTTTCTAACTTCGCTTGACACTCTTAATATTTACACATACACATCAGTCTTTATTCTTAGTTTCACTGTAACACCACTTTGTCCACCGGACATAAAATCCATTTGGGAATTTATCTATCCAATACCTATACAAGGACATTCTGTCCATTATGTTTAGTTATCAATAGATGGCGCTATTAACAATTACTGTTTCTTGTCAGTTTAATTTATTTTTAAATAATAATATTTATATATTTTTTAAGTAATACAGTTAATGCTCTTTCTCTGTATAAGAAGAGGTTTTTCTTTGAATTGGGACTGGTACAGCCAGATATTGTTGTACTTAAAAAGTTGCTCGGAATCGAATGGTGGCCCTTCACATAGCTGTTCTGAATTCGCGATTTGTACTGTTATTTATTCGGCTACACAGCGTAGAAAACCGAATAACTCAAACACACTGGCCACACATTGTCCTTAATTATATCGTCGTATATTTGCATTCCTTGGATATGTGACAAAAAACCGACAAACAGCGGATACGAGAGTTCGTGTATTTACGTATTCGTGAAATTTAGGCGAATAGAGTAACTTCACATCGTCATAGACGTATACGCGAACACGAATAGCAATATGAAGGGCCACCATAATATCAATGTAAAATAAGGTGGCAACAGCGATAATTGCTCTTTCATCCTCTCTGAATTAAAATCTATGTATCGCTTTTCATTCGTGAAAAAAGGACAATGAAAACAATATTATAATACACGGTAACAAAGTCTCATATTGACTGAATTTTCTATTTTCGTGCTAGAATCCTTAAAATACAATTAGTTTCGGTCAATGGTGCAGATTTTTTTGTTCACCACCTAAACTAAGATAAGAGTATTGCTATCTCTTACTGACAGACCGCGAAAGAGAAAGACAAGTGACCCTTTAGAACTGTCAAATTAAATACAAGGGAATTTGCGTGATTTCCCTTTTATTTCCATCTCTTTCTTGCTTCTTTAGAAGGAAAAAGATAGCAAAAACCTAAATTCAGTTTAGTTGGTGCACGACAGAATCACCACCAATTACTGTTCATGCTATCTTGTATGCAGAGATCGGATATTCCGATGCATATTCACCTAAAGTTGGGATGTTGGCTAATATGGAACGATCTTTTGTATCGAAAAAATCTTCATTTAATGTAAAAAAAAATATGTTTTAACTAACACACACCACCCCCACTCTTACAGGCTTTATACACCCTACTTACACATATTTGCATCGCGATTAATTTTAAATAAATATGTGTCTGAATAGCTATGCAATCCTAATAATTTAGAAGTCGCTTCCATACTATACACCTGACTAATTATGTATTCCCGGTGTTCCTGGCATCCCGGGATATTTTTTCTCAAAAATTATTTTTTAAGCAGGCCCTTCCATACTTTTTCATAACAAAAAATTAACATTAGGTAAATAAGCAGCCGATTATCCGATCTCAACTTATATCGTATCAACTAGACATACACTATACAAGCATCTTCTGGTGAACAAAATCATCTTACGGATTTTTAAATTAGCGCCATCTATCGCTCACTTCACGTACCCAGTTTATCCGCGGGACGTTTTCCCAGCGATGGGATGACATCATCCGTTGATGCTGGGCTCCTGGCGTCTTTTGGGGATAAAGGAGACTGTCATTAAGTCATCTTCTTCTTGGAGGAGGCAGCCTTCAGCTGGTTTGCTGCGGTGGAAGAGTCTGGGAAGGAGAATTTGATGTTTTAATTTTAAGCTGTGCTGTGGTTCAAGAAATTCTGGGTTTCAGGGGAAATCTGTAATTCGTTTAATTAATGACAATCTTTAAGCGCATTTTCGCAATGAAGTAAAAATATCGCGGCGGCATTTTATAGCGCACTGGATTTTTAGAATGTAACAGACAGCATCCTAGCACCTCGAAGAACATAATTTTCGACTCTCGGTGCTTAGCAGAGCATTGAAAACCCAGTGCGCGATGAAATCCCGCTGCGATATTTTAACGTGCGTGCAAACGTGGACGAACTATGCAAAAAATATTTTGACAAAATAAATCTTCTGAATTTTATAGTTTCGTTTTGAAAGTAAGAAGTTTTCAAGATGAAATTATGTAATTCAGAAAATGTATTTTAAGTATTGAGTAAAAATTTAAGTATTGTTTTTAAGTACGGCCATCTGCCTACAATAACGTGCGCAAAACAAATGCAAATGAATGAAATGAAATAAGAAAAAGTAAGAGTGTAATTAATAATTGAGCTGGAAAATGCGTTGAAAACTAAGACATGAAAAGAGAGAAAACATAATTTGGTTCCAGGGAAGGCACATCATCACATCAAACATGCATAGTCACAAATAACAAACATTAATAATTCAACTGACAGTTACAAACACCACCACCACAATCCACAAAATAATAAAACAATAGACTATAAAAAAATAGATGTTATTTTTTTTGCTGAATGGGTCTGTCTTGACCTCGATCACGCATGGTGGAAAGCGATGGATGAGGTCTATGATGGAACGAGCGTGCCCAGAAGATGCCTGTTCACTATTACTTTGTTACCATAGATTCATTATAGGATTCTGAGCCTTGAGTTGACATTTTCCGACGATTATTAAAAATATATAATCAGCTGTGCCATACATTTTGACCGCGTAGACACTTTTCTCTGATACGGCTGATTTTTTATTTGATAACCGACGAAAAATGCGTTCACGTGCTGAATTCATGGTTTCAGTTTGCGCATCGAAGTCCCTTCCACTCTGCACGTAAATTAAAAAATAATGGTTATACGGAAATATAATAAAAATATGTGATATGTCTTTAACACATTTTTTTTACTGGTTCAATTAGTGTCAAAAATATCTGGACAAACAGATTGCACAAAACGAACAGAAATAAGGAAAGATTACCTTTTGCGTACATGCTTATTTATTTATTAAAAAAAAAAAACATGAATCGAAATTCTTCAACACAAAACACAATCCCATGAATTTTTAGTCGTTTTTTTATTGATAAACCATTCCACATTAAGGCAAAACGCAAAACACACAAACAGACAAGAGCACAGACAAACCACCACATCTATAAGAAACTACATACTTTATACTTCAACTTTCAATAGAGCAGATTTCCAAGAGTCACGGTTTTTGCTGTGATGAAAGAAAGAGCGTGTTAGAAAGAGATAGCAGAATACAAAATATAGTGGAGTAGAGAGAGATGTAAAAATGAGTTCAGGATCTTAGATAATTTTTATGTTTTTGAACAATAAACTCAATGTCAGACGTGATAAAGTTTATATTCTATTGCCACAATTTTGTTGGACCTTTTAATTACAATGGTCTTTTAAAAATCAACAGACTACTTGGCTTTAAGGTTTACAGTTAAGTACGCAGCAATTAATGTAAATTATCTAAGATACTGAATTAAAGACGAATAGAGCTTAAAACTAGTTAAAGTAAATGCCAAGAACCGTGACAATCGCGGTCATTAAACGTGCGAGTAGGACAATGAGTCTCCTGTCTCGCTCTTTCGTTTCATGACCGCTACTGTCAAGAATATTGATTTAAATGAAGTTACTAAATAAATGAAGAGTTTTACGCCAAGCTAGAAAAACGGAAAAATTAAAATTAAAAGGTAAGCAGAGTTCTTTCAATATCATATCATAGAGTTTAGCTTAGGTAACTCCAGTTTTGGTGTCATGAATTTGAATTTTTTGTTAAAAAGTTTTTGTTTTGGGATATTTTTTCTACACTTCGTGGTGCATTTTGTATCAATTTCCAATAAAAGAGAAATATAAAAATTTTACTACTCAGAAATCGTCGACTTGAGAACGTTCTCCTTTTTTACGTGGATTAAAAACGAATAAAACTGTCTTGCCTTCGACACGACGGTGAAGAAGAGATTTAATTAAAAAAAATGCGCGGGCGACGTAACGAGTTTATTCAGAAAAAATTATGTGATGATTGAAAGCACGGAATATGTCGGCTAAAGCGTCAAAAGTTAACTACTAAGATACTTGCCGTCCAGTGAAATTACTTACAATTGATTAATTCAGTTAAGACAGTCATGGAATTAAAATTGTGATGAAAATGCATGGTTTATTTATTGCCAATTAATTAATTTCAAATCGCATTGAAAATGCTTGTACGAAATTTTGGAAGGGGTCATCATAGCCTATATGAGTCCACTGCTGGACATAGGCAATTCAGCTCGATTCTCGGTAACTCTCATCCGGCTGCTAACGTTGCGAAGGTTCCCAAAGCTTGCTACCAGCCACCTTGCGAAGATCGTCGCTCCACCAGCCTGAGGGCATCCTACCCTACCCGTTTGCCAATGAGGGTTTTCATGAATATTCAAGCCACTTTGGCCACTTTGACAAAAGGTCTTCCAGTTCGAAAATGAACTTAAAATATTTGATGTCATTCGTTTCATTCTTTTGTTCACCATTCAGTCCGTAGGCGCTTTGACACTTTTGACAGCTGCCCGGACCTGACGTCTCAGTGCTGCCACCTAGTGAACGTCATTTCAGAAAACCCTCATTCGCGGTCCCCACTCAAGAACACGTCTACTCCAACGGTCATCGGTTCTGTCTCTCATTCCGGATTCTATCCCTCGGAGATATTTCGAGCATAGCTCTTGACTAGAATCAATTAATTGCTTTGCGGCGCACAGAAAGATTTTCTTGGTATGTAAAGATGGTCACCCATCCGCGGGCCAACCTCGGTAAGCGTAGCTTAACCTGATCGATCGACCCGTACGGCTGTTATCGCTTAGCCTCAAGCAAAACTGGTAGGCCGTTTCAACCTTCAGAGTTAATGTAGGTGTTTGTATACTAACTTGGCTAAAGGCGAGGCCCCTCGTTCACTGGGGTCTATTCGTTCGTCGAGGCCGCGATGTACTGAGACTGAGTCCAGCTCCTCTAGATGAATAGATTGAAGATATTCGGCTGTGCGGAGTTTTTCTAGTGTTGGTTTTTTGAAACTGTAAGAAAAAATTAACATAAATAAGGAAAAATATTGCGGCGGGATTTTATCGCGCACTGAATTTTAAACTCTCGGTGTTAAGCCTAGCGTTGATAATTCAACAGAGTACAGCTCAGCGCTTCAAAAATCACATTTGATTTTCAACTATCAGCGCTAAGCATTGCGTTGAAAGTCGAGTGCGCGAAAAATAATCTCCGCGGGAATTAATTACCTGGGGGTTTTTTTACAGATTTTATGAATTTTGACAAATTTTTAAATTGTACAGCCAGCGTCAGTAATATCGGGACGAACAGACTGTTTAAAATTATCTAAACAACTATGAAAATTAAATATTAACTCAATGACACAAGGAAAGTTTCAGAATGAACACAATACAGGACAAATGTCATTCTGACAAGAACTTTATCCAATTGAGATAAAGTTTAATTTTCTTAGTTGTTGAGATTATTTTGAACAGTCTGCTCGTCCCAATATTTTTGACGCTGACTGTACAATACGCTTCATTCAGTTCTTAGCACATCGCCTTATTATAAATATAAACACTGCGTCATTCAGTGGCATTTATCAACTTAACAGACAGATGATCGTAAATCGATTCACTAAGGGTCAGTGCCGACCAAACGGAAAATGTCCGAGCAATTTACTGGCTCCATTGAAAATAATACGGTCCCGTTTCACCAAAGGTAAAAATCGTATGAATATCGACACAGTCGGCTCGCGACTCGGATGCTCTCGGTCTGTATCGCGGCCAGAGAAGGCTCGAGCCTGCGCGACGATTATTCCGCTCCGTCTGAACTGACCCTATGGCATCACATTTATTTTAACATAAGAATATTAAAGTAAATACATACGTTTTGAGCAATAAACTGGAACACACGACTGACACTGAACTCATCGCCATCGCTGCCGACGCCATCCATGGCTGAGGGACAAACATACAATCTTATAGATTCATATTAATATTACATTCTCATCCATATTACGTGGGACCTATTCCATAGTGTGATTGTGTGAGTGTTGTGGGGGTGTGTTTGTGTTTGTGTGTGTGTGGGTGTGTGTGTGTGTGCTTTGTAGGAGTTTTTGATTTTGGGGGTGTTTGTGTGTGTAGTATTTTTTGTTTGTTGATTCGGTGTGTGGGTGTGTGACAAGATTGATGTATGTGTGAGGGTGTGTAGTTGACTGTGACGGTGTGTATGTGTGAAGATTTTCTTCTGGTATCTCTGGAATGTTATGGTGTTACCTGTAGTTGTAGTCCAAACATAGCGAAGGCCCCGCTCGCCAGCGGTATGCCCAGCAAGTTGTAGACGCTAGCGAACAGAAAGTTGAGCCGAACACGACGCACTGTAGTGCGGGACAGTTCCAAGCACGCTACTACATCTAGGAGATCGTTCTGTAACGGAAAACTTGGTATTATTTATGTACACTATTACTAATATTATACAGAGCTAAAATTAGTATGTTTATAGTCTTGTATGTAGGGGGTAATGTGTGGAACTAACAGTCGGAGTTGAAAAAATATGTCTGGTTGGTGAAACTTCATAAATAGAGCAGCGGTTGGTGAAGGTCACAAGCTGAACGGTAATTGGTGAAACTTCACAAAATGTTGTTTCCTTTTCTCCTTACGTACCCGCATGAGCACCAGATCCGCGGCCTATAGAGAAGCAGTTGGTGAAATTTCACAAATTGAGAAGCGATTGGTGAAACTTCATAAATAGAGACGTAGTTGGTGAAACTTCATTCGGTTTAAAGACACTTTATTCCCAATAAAGACATAAGTCACTTACTTGAGAACAATACTAAAAATATAGATTACAATATGTTCGTCATCAGTATTACAATTTAATAGTTACCCATCCAATGCATTCATTTCTCCAGAAGTGATCGATCCGCAATTATGTGCTGGCTAAGTTGAGTTTTGAATGCATTGTAAGAGTGTACATTCCTTATACAGGACGGTAATTTGTTATAAAGCTGTGCTCCTTCAAAAGTTAGCATTTTTTTGCCATAGTTAGTTCTTGTTTTTGGTAAAACTAACAAGCTTGCTCGCCGTGTACTGCGTTGACTAACTTGTTTATATTGAGTGATTGTTATGTTTGAGTGAACGCTTTTGTTGAGAATATTTCTGATGAAAATGCATGTGTTGTAAATATAAAGTTGTTTTATGTTCATTATTTTTGTGTCTTGATAAATTTTGCTGGTAGATGTTAGATAGGGGTAGTTGAATATTATTTTTATGATTTTATTTTGGGTAGTTTGAAGTTCTGATAATTTTGTTTTAGCAGCACTGCCCCAAATTTCGATTAAATTAAGTAGATGTGGCTTTACTAGGGAGTTGTAAATAGTATACCGCAATTTTGGTGGAATACAACGAACAATGTTACGCAGTGACCCGGAGAGTGCCGAGAGTTTACTTTTTATATGATCAATATGAGCGTTCCACGTTAGTGAGCTGTCCATTCTTAGACCGAGGTATTTTTCGCATGGTTTTTGCTGTAGCGGGATATCATTTATTGTTAGAGGGTCATATGAGGGAATTGATTTATTTTTAGCCTTAAATATTATATAACATGTTTTAGAGATATTTATTGTTAGAAGATTGAACTGAAACCATGCGAATAGGGTATTTAAATCTTCTTGTGCTTGTGAGATAATGTGATGGATGGAAGATCCGAAGTAAAATAAACAAGTGTCGTCGGCGTATAAGGTAAGGTGACCATGTAGTTTAATTTCGTTTATGTTATTTATATACCGTATGATTTTTTTTACCGTCTGGAAAAAAATTGGGGATAATAGGTGAACGGAGTCAAAGCCTATGGCACAGAAATTTCAATTTTTTTTTTTCTCTATCTAAAATTAAATTAACCTATCAATAAATACTATTACTTATTTGTAGTAAAGTTTCATGTTCAAATTTAAAATTAAAATAAAATTAATAAAAAAACAAAAAATCGGCAAATAATATCAAAATTCAACTTATAGGCACCCTACTCTTCGCGCAGAAATTATCAATGAATTCGTAGCGACATCCAATCCTTTGATTGAAGCTGGCCGGGGATAGGTAACTAAGTTTTTGCAGGCGTACCGCTCAAGTGTCACCGCATGCGCACCCCCTCCCGCCCGCGCGCCCTTCGACCCGAGTACCGCCCCGCGATCTCTCTCCAGTCCCCTGCGATTAGTCATAGCGTGACGTCGATCGCTGTTTTTTCCGCGTGTGCTTCAACCGCCCAGTGATTGTTTTCATAATGACGTACGAATACTCCAACGTCGAGTATCTTGCCATGATAAGGTATTATTTTTTGTCTGGTGAAAATTTAAATGGTGCGAGGCGAATGTACGCCGACGACGAACACCTACAATCCCTAAGACGTAACGGTATCCCTGCCCCCCGGATCCCCAGCACAGACTTGACACTCCGCACTTATCAGCGGTTACTTGACCATGGCCAGTTTCAGCTTCCCGGTCATGCCAGAGGCAGAGGCCGGCCACCCTTGTCCATACACGTCGAAGAAGCTATTCTGGAGTATTTCCAGCGACACCCGAGGAGGAGCACCCGGCAAGCAGCTCGTCGATTTGGCGTAAGCCAGTATGTGGTATGGAAGCTACTCCATTCAATGGATATGCATCCATACCACTTCTCACGCGTGCAAGCTTTGCATGCTCCGGACCCTGGACCTCGTATTGAGTTCTGTCGCTGGCTGCAGAACCACCCGCAGGCGAACATTCTATGGAGTGACGAGTCCATATTTACCCGCGTGGGTATCTACAACATACACAATGAGCACTGGTGGAGTTTTCAAAACCCACATAAAATAAAAGAACACGCTCATCAAGTTCGATTCAGTGTGAATGTTTGGGCCGCGATAATACACGATCGCATAATTGGTCCAGTTTGGATCGAAGGTCGATTGACAGGAATAACTTATCGAGAAATGATACAGTCCGTTATCGAAACAATGATGGAAGACGTTCCTCTGCACTATCTGCGGGACATGTACTTCCAGCACGACGGGTGTCCAGCTCACTACGAGCGATCTGTGCGCGAGTATTTAGATAATGAATTTCGTGATAAGTGGATAGGTCGCGGTGGACCTGTGAACTGGCCGGCAAGATCACCAGACCTAACGCCATTAGACTTTTATTTGTGGGCCGAATTAAAACGCTTAGTGTACACCGAAGAAGCTCGCAGTGTAAACGAATTAAAACAGCGAATAATAGACGCTTTTAATATGCTGAAAAGTGACAGAGACACGCTTAGAAGTCTAACAAACAATTTGCAAAAACGTGCTAGTTTGTGTTTAGAAAGAAACGGTGGACATTTTGAACAATTACTACGGTATCGTTGAAAAGGTACTTTTCTTTGTTGTAAATAATAATAATTTGGTGTAATTTTGTAAATATTAATCAGTGTAATTATTTGTAAATAAGTTGATTACGATCTTTTAAATACGCCTAGTAAGTTGTAGTATCCGATTTGGATTAAACAACCTCGTTAGAATCCTTTTTTATTAATTTGTTACAGCAAAAGTTAAAATTTGACATGTACCTCTCCATCCAACTACAGCATATTAGATGGTCCTAAGCCCGTAAAAGTATGAAGGAAAGATCGAAATCACAAAAGACGAGTCTGACTTTGATCGCGGCTCATTTAAAATACTACATAATTCTTACACACTAGTTTGCTTATCCTGTCTGTCAACGCTACTCAAGTGGAGACTCTCATAAATTATTTAGATTTCTGTGTGCAGACCATGGGAACGTATTCTTATCGCTATGGCGTTAACGACAACGGCACTTGGTATAAGAAAGCCCTTAGTTAGATCTTTAAAAACGAAATATTTCCTAATGAAAGGAGACCAACCATAACTGGGGCACGTATTAATAAACGTTGCTCAGCCCAGGTATCGGACGGCATTTACAAACACAAATCTCACATACGAGTACACACATAAATAATCAGAACAAAAACAACTATCTGTTCGAAACAAACTTCGTTCCGTGCGGGAATCGAACCCGCGGCACTCCGTGCCACAGCTAATCGCTCAACCACTTCACCAAAGGAGCCGTCTTATTTTTACCGTATTTTTAGGCAATTCACTTAATCAACTAAGTACGCATTTATTTCAATGGTTTTAGATTTAAATAATAATTATTAGTATTCTTTTTTTATTAAAAATTAAGTTAAAACCTTTCAAAGCTTTACCGATCTTACGAGACGTAATTTATTTGGTTTACGGTTTCAAGACGCGCGTCACTCAGTGTATCAAATTATTTGCCTACTACAACTACATACAGCACGGTGACGTATGTAGGTACACGCGCAAATGTGTGCGTGAGTGTGTAGGGATCAGCCGCAAAGATGTAGAGCGAAATTAATGCTAGCGTCTCGCTCACGCTTCCATCATGCTCCATTCATGGGCGATCGCAGCTTACGCCCGTTTACTATTACCTATTTTGACTATTATTCGTTTTACGCGAGTGCCGTAGGATGTATTCTTTTTCATGTATTTTAAGGATATTCGGAACTTTTATTAGATCAATGGTATTAGACAAAGATTAGCGTATATGAGGTCTATTCTGCCTACACAACACGTCATATTGTTGTCCAGACGCTAAAAAAAATCATCCGGTATATTAAAAAGAGTAAGGGACCCAGGATAGATCCCTGTGGGACACCACATGTAATAGGTAATGCATCACTTTGGTGATTACCAAGTTTGACCACTTGCGAGCGATTTTTTTAGTAAGACTCGAGCATTTTTAAAGCTTTTCCCGTGATTTTTATTGATTCCAGTTTTTTTAGGAGTAGTTTGTGGCTAACCGTATCAAAGGCCTTTTTTAAATCAATAAAAATGCCCAGGGCTATATTTTTTCGGTCTATGTTTTGTTTAATTTTAGTGATGAGATCAATCATTAATAGAGGAGTGGTCGGTGAAACTTCATTAATAGAGGAGTAGAGGACTGGTCGGTGAAACTTCATAAATAGAGAAGTCGTTGGTGAAATTACACAAATTGACAAAGTTTGGTGAAATTCACAAATTATGAAGTGGTTGGTGAAACTTCACGAATTGAGAAGTGGTTGGAGAAACTTCACAACCTGAAAAGTAGTTGGTGAAACTTCACAAAATGTTATTCTACGTACCCGCATGAGCACCAGGTCCGCGGCCTCCACGGCCACGTCGGTCCCGGAGGCGATGGCGATGCCCACATCGGCCTGCGCCAGCGCCGGGGAGTCGTTCACTCCGTCACCCACCATGGCCACCTTCTGGCCTTCTTCTTGTAACTTCTGGATCTTCGCCACCTTATGGGAGGGGAGAACTTCAGCGTACACTTTGTTGATGCCGACCTGAAAAATTAGAATAAACGCTCATAATTGACGGCATGTATGTATCAGTCATCGTGTAGCTCAACCCTATTTTAGGGAGCTCATCGACCCGTCACAAGTCGTAGCAGTGTACTTACTTGTCTCGCTATAGCCACGGCAGTCTTCCTATTATCTCCGGTCAGCAGACACACTTGTAAGCCCATCTTCTTCAAACAATACACGGCAAGGTGAGCTTCTGGTTTTACTTCATCTGCAACTCCTATTGTGCAGACTAGTTGATCTGTGGGCGAAGGAAATATTTATTACTAGGTTTTGCTAGCGGCTACGCCCACGTGGAGGTCGTAAATTCTCCCGCGGGACTATACTATCGGGATAAAAAGTATCCTATGTGTTAATCCAGGTTGCAAACTATCTGTTTGCTGAATTTTATCCAAATCCGTTGAGCCGTTTTTACGTAATTGAGTAACAAACATCTAAACATACAAACTTTCACATTTATAATATTACTAGGATATACTGTGATTGTCATTGCAAGTATTTGTCAGTAAACGTGTAGCTCAACTCAGAACTGAAGGAGCTCAACAATCCGACGAACAATATCAAAGAAAGGACAGCTGGGTATATGGGTAGGGCGCATAAAATACTCAAATTCACAAAGATGAAAAATTATACACATAGTCGTCACTTCCTTATCCTTACATAGTATAAAACGAAGTCGCTTTTCGTGTTTGTACGCTTAGGTTTATATGTTTAAAGTAATACCTAGAGATGTCTAGGATCCCTTTATGTTTGAATAATAGCGAGCTTTTCAAATGTCACTAATGTGTTGGCTTGGTCGACACAATAGATGGCGCCAGCTACCGAAGAATATTAAAACAGCATATTTGTTTTTACTCTGTGTGCCCCAACATAGTCGGGAAAAGGCTAGGCAGATGATAATTTTTAAGTTTTTGGGTCTTACCGTTAATAGCGGCCAGCACAGCAGTTCTGCCCAACTCCTCGTCTTGCTGCATGGCTTCCTGCACTCTTCGAGGGACTGTTACTCCGTTTCTGGACATCCACTCACGATTGCCTATGAGAACCACTTGTTCTGCGTCCTGTGGAGAAATAGAAATAGTTTTAGATACATATCGTAGTCATTGAGATATCGCCGAAAGAAAACGGCTTTTAGACATGCTTCCACCAGAGATTACTGAATACATTTAGCGCTAAACATATTTTAAACATGCTCAAACGATTCCCTTTTACTACCGAACTACCAGACGCACTGCAGGGCACCATCCACACTTGATTGACATCCCGACCAGTCGTACTGAGCGCGTCTCCTCGCAAAAGTGTTCCCTTCCACATAATTTGACCCGTCTTTTTACGTTTTTAAAATATTTCTGTCGCTAGAATTGTATTCAGTGTGTATAAGTGTCTATGTGGCATCTAAACAATGTTTATACAGCGCCTAAAGTGTATATGCTGCATCAAGTTTTTATCCCGCGTCTTAAGTATCTACGTGGCATTTAAACAGGGTAAATGCCGCGTCTAAATCGTCTATGCTGTATCTAAAAATGTCTATTCAGCGTCTAATATATCTATGCGGCGTCTTAAACAGTGTCTATACTGCATCAAAAGTGTCTATCTAGCGCTTTAAGTGTCTATGTGGCGTCTAAAGCGCCTAAAGTAGTGTGGCGCAGCAACTTGCTGCCAGCAAGTAGTAACATTTAAGTTATACCTAGGTTTTACTTAACATCATCATCTGCCTAGCCTTTTCGGTCGGCTTCCAGTCTAACCGGATGCAGCTGAATACCAGTATTTTACATGGAGCGACTGCCTATCTGACCTCCACAACCCAGTAACTGGGTAACACGATACCCCTTGGTAAGACCGGCTGTCAGACTTTTGGGCGTCTGACGACCCGTAACGACTGTCAAACATCCACAAATGACAGCCGGGACCAACGGCTTAACGTGCTTTCCGAGGCACGTAGGGGTCTTGGTATGTAAAGATGGTCACCCATCCACGGACCAACCGCGGCAAGCGTCACTTAACCTGATCGATCGACCCGTGCAGCTGTTGTTACTTAGCCACAAGCCCCTCTAGGTTTTACTTAACATAAATATTGCATACTAGATAATATCACAATTTAATTATTTAAGTATTAACTTATTATCTTCCTCACAATTTGTAATAAGTAATTAAGACATACTTACATTATAATTGTGCTTTAAACATTATTTTTTTAACTACACCTTAAACTGACAAAAATAGGATGAGACTTAATTTAAAGGCAACTTAAAATGGTATTGCTTTGTGAATTCAGCTGTTAAATAATTGTATGCCTAAACGTCAACAGTTCACTTTATTACGTTGCTGGCTTTTTGACGTTTACGGGTACAATTCTACACAGTTTTAACGTTTGTGGCGAATTTGGGGCATCACCCAAGTGTACCCTAAATTAAGAAGTGGCCAGTATTAGGAAACTTACCTCTCCAGCACCTGGTTGTTCCGTCCTTATCAACGTGTGTAGTCGTGCTGCCGCTTGCGCTGAACTAAGGGCCACGTCACCACCCGGAGATACGACCTCAACTGGTACGCCTTCTACCAAGAAAGTACTGCCCGATCTGTGAAATGAATTATGATATTTAGTGATTTTTTTTTTCATTAAAAAGTGATCCGTCAACGTCGTCTGGGAAGTTCAAGGTCGAAGCATTTACTTCAATTAAACCATTTACAGGCACTATTGAATTGCTAAGAAGTCGATCAGTTAGTTGGAAAATTGAAACTCGTTCCACGGCGATCTCTATGAATAACGGGTAAGAATCTCTATTGGCACTGTTTTACTTCAAGTTATTGTAAAATCCTGGTTACATTATGGTCAAAAATCATGTATCCAGGATTTTACAGTAATTTGATCGTCGTCGCCATTACTTTTTGGGCTGCATCAGAAGGTGTTAAACTATACGAATGGCAAATGCCGTCAGCAACTATGCAGTGTATTCCCAGATATACAGATACAGATACAAATACGCGATGGCGACCCAGTGAGAACGTAGTGCATACGCAGATTCCACCCGCCCAGTGTCTATGCAGGGCCGAAAGTTTCTGGGTTGCGTCAAATGTATCTAGGTGGCATCTAAACAGTGTCTATGCAGTGCCTAAAGTGTCTATGCTGCATCAAGTGTCTATCTAGCGTCTAAACTGTCTATTCGGCGTTTAAACAATGTTTAAGCAGCGCCTAAAGTCTCTATGCTGCTTCAAAACTGTATATCCAGCGTAAAGTGTCTATGTGCCATCTAAATAGTGTCTATGCAGTGCCTAAAGTGTCTATACAGGGTGGCAGTGGCGTCGACACGATCATTTTGATTTAGATTCCACATGGTTCTATCAATAGTAAACATTTTTTGTTACAGGTTACGCGTTGATTTCCCTGTCGCCCTGTATAGCGTCTAAACAGTGTCTATGCTGCGTTGTACTTAGCGTCTAGGCGGTTATGTCACTTGTATTAATTGTCAAATAATTAACATAATTAATTTTCTATTGTTATCAGAATCAATGAGTCTGCCTAACAGCCGAGGAGTCCACAGGCTCGTCGCTGTAACTACACGTGGCGTAGGTGGTTTCACTGACCTCGCCTGGTTGTTAAAGTTGGTCAAGTTGAGCGGCTCCCTGTCCACGATGCTCTTGAGCCTGGCGCGCAGGCCGCAGCCCGGCGCGGCCACGAAGCTGACGCACGTGAGGCCGCTGTGGCCCCCTAGGGCCGCACTGCACCAGCGGACTATGGCTGTAGAACAAATTATTCTCATAACATCACGCCTGTAATCCCCGAAGAGTTAAGTAGAAGTGTACTTAAAGTACACCCACATTTCACCAGTTATATTTAATTTCCATGTAGTAGCGGCGAACATATTGCTATCACCGGAGCACAAATTCAGACTACGGGCTGTTCGATATTTTTGTTCTCAAAAAAAAACACATACGTCCAGTTTAAGTCCTTGTAATAGAACAAGATTGTGGCACAGTGAAAAAGAAAACCTTTAAAAGGAATTTTTTGCTCACCTGATGCCACCGGATGTTCAGAGTTAAGCTCAGCGGTGAGCAAGCACGCGAGCACAGAGCCCAGCGTGCTGGCCGAGCCCGTCAGCAGGGACAGCTTGGCTACGGTCGCACTGCCTCGGGTTATTGTGCCCGTCTTGTCGAAGATTACTGTTTTGACCTGTGGACAAAGTCATCAAGGCTTTATTGTCTATGAATTTAGCGTCTATGCAGTATCTACAGCGTCTATGAAGCATCTATGCAGTGTCTATGAAGCATCTATGCAGTGTCTATAATGTATTTAAATCATATTTGTGATATCTATAATGTCTTTAAAGCGTATTTGTAATGTCTATAGTGTCTATGCAATGTCTATAATGTCTATGAAGCGTCTATGCAGTGTCTATAATGTCTTCAAAGCATATTTGCAGTGTCTAGTGTCTATGAAGCGTCTATACAGTGTCCATAGTGTTTATAAAGCGTCTATGCAGTGTCTATAAGTGTTTTTGAACCGTCTATGACTTATGTACATACCTTGTGCGCATTCTCCAGCGGCTCCGCACCCTTGATGAGCAGCCCCATCTTGGCGCCCACGCCCGTGGCCACCATGACGGCGGTGGGCGTGGCCAGCCCCAGCGCGCACGGGCACGCGATGGCCAGCACGGACAGCGCGAAGTGGAATGCGGTTTGGATGATGAGTTCCCAGTCCGCGTAGCCTGCGTTTAGGTACATTTCCTGGAAGAAAAAATTGTAACGGCGAAGTTGTAAACAGGTTTTAATTTTTAATTTTTCTAATCCAATTTATTCATGTATCTGCTAGCTTTTGGAAGATAGGTCGGAAATGCCTCTAGTCATCACCTATTTACAAAAACTGTAAAATTATAAACCTTCGCTTCAAAAGTTTGTTCATCATGATGAACTACGAAATGTATGTAACAGGAATTTTAGCACGAGCTATCCTGGATATTACAGGATTTATACGGATGGATGTAAAGGTCGAGATAATATGGGAGCAGCGTTTTTTGACCCTCGAAAGTAATGCCTGCTTTAAGTTCAAACTAAATTCAAACATTTCTGTCATGTATTCCGAGTTAATCGCTATCTTCGAAGCCATTTCATATCTAGAATCGGTGGATTTTCAAGATGCTGTAATTTACTCTGATTGTAAAAGTGCACTTTAACATTTAACGAGGTGTTTAGGAAATTTTCGTGGCTATCCGGTAGCATACAAAATAATAGATTTTATAAGTAGATGAAGTGATAAAAATATTGTTTTACAATGGGTGCCTTCCCATATCGGCATTGAAGAAAATGAAGAAGTTTATAATTTAGCCAAAGATGCGTGCTTAGAGGGTGTTCGGTGACGTATTAACCTTATTGGACAGATATTTTAAGTGGTTAGTTTTAAATGTTACGAACTTTGGAAAGAATACTTTGACGAAAAATCATTGATAAAAGGTATTTGGTACCGGACGATGGAGCCATTCAGAACTATCCTTGGTTTCATGACGCTGATATGACTAGAGAAGAAATCGTGACGTGTATGAGACTTCTTTCCGGACACATCCCAATGAATAGTTTTGCTGCATTGATGGGCAAAGCTACATCTCCAAACTGCACGGAATGCAATGTGGTTGAAGACGTTTTTCATATTATGGTGGAGTGTGCCCGGAGCGGAGCGGAAAGATATTTGATTCAAGAACAATTTAATATGATTATTTGTCAATTAGGAGAATGTAATATTATTTTAACTTTCCAGCATCCAAAGCTGCTAGAATATTATATAAATTGGTTAATTTAGGGATCAAGCGTAGATGTTAAGGTGAATCTAGTCCACATGTTTCCCATACAAACTTCGGAAGTGTATTACTCCACTGTTCGACAATGTACATCAAAAATTAAACATGGTATGGTTTTGTCTCATTATTAGTATTGTCTGTACGGAAACAAAATACTAAAATAAAAAAAAAAAACATTAAAAAGTTAGGAGCCAACAAAGATTCGTTTTTCTTGCTAATTTAACCTAACTTTGGGCGTGTTTAAGTAATAAAAAAGTGTAAAATCTGAAAAACCAAGTCGGTACCGACAAAGCTCAAATATCGAAAAAGTCAAAAAACTTTATTGGTCATTGATTCATGTAGCGTTTTTTTTTTTCATAAAACCCGATCTTCCGAAAGACTTTTCTTAATTTTTTACACGCCTGTGTTACTATAAATGATCCTGCATCTCACTCAATAACGTTGTGAGTGTAGACTAGCGTCTAATAGCTCATCACTGATACTACCTCTATCGGACACGATGCCTGGTGAGACAGCGTGCTTTTTAGCCAGACCCATCAGTGAGTTCGAGCCCGCGACTAGGTTCCCCTTAAGGTTTGCATATAACAAAGATTTCCTATGAGGGTGGCATGTTCACTAGGTGATCAAACCCTCGTTAATATGTAAAGATATTTAAAAAAAACCATTTTAAATTTATTTTTATTAGCATAACATACAGCCAGGAGAATTAAATGTTTATCAGATTGACATATTGTGTGATTTGAAAACAGGTAGTTTTGATGACCAATTCATTTCCCAGACTTTACAAAACTATTTGTTTTTAGATGCAATCACGATACAAATAATATTATTGCATTTATAATACAAAACATTAGACATAAAATAATATTAATAGTATGTACATATAAAACAGGAAGAAAAGAATCACAGGGCATAATAAATTCGTCCGCCACGTAGTCAGTGAGAAAAGTGTCCAGTCATATTGACGGAGAGGAGATCCCGACTAAGAACTCGAATAGTAGAACAACTGTTGTTGCACCAATAAAACAAAACGTATAGTATACGAACTAAACCGAACGCCATCAAATACTTTCAAGTATTTTTATACCTGGTTTTCGACCCTGGTATTCTTACATATTTTTACTTGGAAGCCCTGGTATTGAAATTTGCAAGTATGTCTCATCTCTAGTCCAAAAGGCTGGCAACATTACCACGTTGTATGGCAATGCTGATTCTTTGGCTAAAGAATAGGCCAGCTTTCTGGTCACGTGAAGAGTCCACCAACCCGCTTGACGATGTCTCGAAAAACCAACTCCCAATCTTATTGGGAGTATTATATTCGAGGCGTTTGGGGTTAAAACACTTGGGCCATGAGGTCAGAGTGCCCCACTTGGCCTTACGATAATGTTAAAATACAATCAGCAATGAATGGGTAATTTCAAAACCTCACAGTTGTTACACAGTGGGGTTATTAAAAAAATACGATGTTTTCCTTCCCGTTAACAGTGGGAGGTTAAATCGCTTCATGTCACTCGAGACGTCTTATACTCAGGCTTGTAACGAAACCATAGCGCGATTCAGAAAAACTAACAACGCCATCTATCGAAGAAGATGGAAAACCTAACACAATCGATTAAATGTTATACAATAACGCAAGACCTCATACACCCCAATTAGAGTATTGCGTTAAAAGCATAAATAATACAATGACCAAAACAATTTTTTTTTAAAGCAAACTTATTATTATTTAGAAAATAGCGACGACTCCAGCAATACTTTACGCATTTAAAATTGAGTCTTATTGCCTTACGGTAAGGTTTAAATTTCTTTGGCTCAATCGGTGATTACTACGGCAAAATCCGTAATAAAATAATCATACCTATATTAAAAGTTACTGAAATCGATTCAGTAGTCAATTACGAACAAACTACTTTCAGGTCTTGTGTTTATTCTGTTACGTCTTGTATAATACATATCCTAACTTAATATTATAAATACGAAAGTAAGTTTGTTTCCTGAAATTTTGCATGTTGTCAGGTGTAAAGAAACGGACATACCTTTCATACCGAAAACAAGTGCTGTTGCCGAGGAAAACAACTTAGCGTTCTTATGATGGCGCCACGTGTCTATCGAATCATGTTTGAATTATAATATTACAAGCAGAGTACAACCCGAATCGATTGTCAAATTCTAAATTAACGCGAGCGAATCCGTGGGAAAAAGCTATACAGCTAGTATAATATCTAATATATAAAATTCTCGTGTCACAGTTTTCGTTGCCATACTCCTCCGAAACGGCTTGACCGATTTTGATGAAATTTTTTGTGCTTATCCGGTATCTATGAGAATCGGCCAATATCTATTTTTCATCCCCCTAAATGTTAGGGGTAGTCCACCCCTAAATAATTTATAAGGCAAAACAACGTTTGCTGGGTCAGCTAGTAATAACATAATTTTATTTATTGACACCAAAAAAGTAGTAAAAAATACTAATCCTTCTAATATTATGAATGCTTGTGAAGATGTCTGGATGTTTGTTACTCAATCACGCAAAACCGGCTGAATGAATTTGGATGAAATTTGGCACACAGATAGTTTATAACCTGGATTAACATTTAGGATACTTTTTATCCCGGTAGAACCTTCCCGTGGGACAATGTCCGAACTCCACGCGGACGAAACCGCTGGCAAAAGTTAGTAATTAATAATTTCAGGTTTGTAGTAGAATGTATCGCATGTATCAGACAGGAGTGGCCAAAATTAAGGGTGTGTGGTATAGACCATCAAACTAAGCAACTTTCTCCGTGGGACCAACGTCATAAGACATCATGCATTATTTCCCGGAAGGGTCAGGCAGAGGTGTACCTATGGTACACACACATTTCACCAGTTATGTTTAAGTCCTATGTTCTTCCATTGAACTTAAACATAACTGGCAAAATGGGGGCGAGCCTATTGCCATCATTCAAATTCAGACTCCGGACGGCTACTGCGGAATTCTATATAGAAAAACTCAATAATATTTTGCCCGACCTGCGAATCGAGCCCAGGACCTCATGAAGTCCTGGGCGCGATTCCCAAAAATTTGATTCACAATTTTTTTCCCAGAATTTTGTAAAGCCATATTTGTTATTGGGCATGCTCAATAACAAATATGGCTTCCATCGTCATCATCATTTCAGCCGATAGACGTCAACGGACATAGGCCTCCCAAAAAAAAAATATGGAGGTCTGCCATACGACGAGCGACCTTAAATTTGTGGCATCCAACTTTATAGGAATATTTACTTACCGGCGTAATAAGTTTGATCCTATCAATATTCAGGGCTCCGCTGATGATCCAGCAGACGAGGGTCAGCACTGATAGAAACACTACTAGAGGCACGAAGTATCTGTAACAAAAATATTTTCATTATGAATACATTCAAATGGAATCATTTAAAATAAAATAGAGAGAATGAGAGAGCTTTTAAGGTTTTCAAGTGTGCTGAAACCAATAGTGAGGTCTAAACAAAAATCCAAGGCGCTGCGAAAACTTTCAAATTTTTCAGCATGGGAGTCGTTATAATGGTTTTTGAGGGTGCTGAAGCCGATAGCCCCACTATCATCAACAAAAATTTGAGTATACCTATTAAAGATAGAGTAAGCGACCTTACATTCAGACTTGAAGAAAAAGCGTAAGGAACTCCGGGATTCCCCCGCCCAACATGTTTTAAATAACTGACGAAAAATTTCAACGCAAGTGATTTAAAGTTTAGAGTTGCAAACTGTCCGTAAATAGTCCGTCGCGCTCGGCTGCTTGCAGCGTATTGTGCGATGATGTGCATGGATTAATAAATTATGAAAATGTGTTTGGATCGAGAACGTCTCGCATTAATTAAAATAGGTTTTGTTGCTGTGACTCCTTTTAAAGAATTCCTTTCTTTGTTTACATATTAGCGAAGGTCTATCATGCGTTCGTCTCATTCATTTATTCACCAGCCTATTTGTTTTGTTTAGCAATTTCTTTAAATATACACTCTAATTTTCAAACCTAAATCAGTTTACTATCTTTTACTATATTTAACACAAATAAGTATTTTATATTATGTACTAAACTCAACTTGCTCCGTGTGGTGCCGGACGTAAAAGAATAGCACCATCCCATTTCTTCCCCTGGGTGTCGTAGAAGGTGGGTGTCGACTAAGGGACGTACTAGAGAATGGGCAGCAGCGTTCTCTATGCATTTGACCACCATACTGCGATCGCCAACCCGCCTGCCAAGGGTGGCGATTATGGCAAATCTCCCCCTTTTAGGGGAGGCTTATGTCCAGCAGTGGACGTCTTTCGGCTAATATGAGGATGATGATGACTAAATTCAATTAGGTACTACCTAACAAACTATATTTATATCAACATTATTACTATGTATGTAATACTCGTTACTATTTTATTTCAGTATGCATACACACGTCACGTACAGTATTGGTATAACGCTGATTTACATTCGGTCACCTCACACGTCAGGTCGTGTTGAAAACCAGCGTCAGACACTAGATCATCTGGGATTTTTGCTGAACCTTTTTAGCGCCGCTGTGAGGCATACTTCTGACATCGCACTTTACACTTTTTGTTTGTTTTATTTTTTTATTACTGTATATTGAGTGCCTTTTTAGTATGTGCTAAATAAATGTTTATTATATTTTGTTTGTTTCTTTCTTTATTTAGAATCATGTACTGAATCCATCAAATACGTCGCGCATAGATATCTTTGCCACCCTGTATGTATGTTTGTATGTAACTTACCCAGCAATAGTATCCGCCAACCGCTGCACGGGCGCCTTGCTGGCCTGCGCGTCCTCCACCAGCCGCACGATCTGCGCCAGCGTGCTGGCCTCGCCCGTGTGCGTCGCCGACACCACCAGCGCTCCGTGCTGGTTTATACTGCCGCCGATTACTACGGAGTCTGGCCATGAACATAACCATATTAGTACTTAGTTTCAGTGACAATACGGGCACGCGCACAATGGGCCTTATTAGAAGGCTATAAGTCACCCAAACGGCAATGGAGAGGTCTGTGCTTGGAGTTTCTCTACGTGAGCGAATCAGGAATGAAGAAATCCGCAGCAGGACCAAGGCAACCGGCATAGCCCGAAGAGTTGCCAAACTTAAGTGGCAGTGGGCAGGGCACATTGCTCACAGAACAGATGACCGATAGGGCCGAAAGGTTTTGGAGTGGCGACCGCGTACTGGAAGACAGAGTTGGAAGGCCTCCCATAAGTTGGGCCGATGACCTTGTGAAGGCCGCAGGAATCCGCTGGATGCGAGAAGCACAGAACCGGTCGAATTGGCGGTGGCCTATGTCCAGGAGTGGACGTCTTTTAGCTGAAATGATGACGATGAAGGGTGGGATTGGAAAGCTGGTAGTCAACGACCGCTCCAAGGGCACCCCCTTGGAGAGGTCGTTGGTTTTGGTCAGAGAGCCGTTTAAATGTAAAAACGTGGTGATAGGATTAGTCTGCTAGACTTTGCCCGTGCTAGTGCTCGTTCACCTGCACTGATTGGACAAGTCTACTCAATCTATGTGGTTCTTTCCTCAAAATACCATTTCAGACAGTAATCCACATGGTCTTCACATGATCTGACCAATATTATGTCTAGACTTTAAAAGGGACTGTGACCTCTGAGTTTGTTTCTGACATGTCTTCTAGAACTTTCTAGAAGCTGCGCTCTTATTGGTTGGTTAGTTTAGTTGTTGGTTGGTGAGATGAGTTTGACTTTTATTATTGACATGTTTAACTTATTTTTATAATTTTTTTTTACTTATTTAAACGTAACTTGTGTCACCGTTATAGTTATGAATTATTACACATAAATAATGAGTGTAACATGAGTTTGATTAAAACAACCAATGCAATGGATAAGAACCACCAACAATGAGTCTAATTGTATCATTATTAATTATTTTTAACATAGCCAATACTACTGCGAACATATAAATATTGTACACTGAGATTGACAGTGTTACAATAATGCTAATTATAAGAACTGTCTTTCTTTTCGCCTGCGTCAAGCAATAAATAAATGGACATGAATGAATGAACGAATATGGTCGAGCGGACGACACCAGGCTGCAGGCAGTCCAGGGAAGATATGCCAACCTTGGATGGCAGGCTGACCAGACGTCTGTTACGCCTGGAGAGACACGGTCTGCGTCTGGTGACGGGGACCATCACGGGAGACTGCCCGAACAAACACTTCCACACAATAGGCATAACTGACATCCCCCTGTGCAGGGCTTGCATGGAGGCTGAGGAAACCATTGCGCATGTGCTTTCTGAATGTACAGGCGTTGCCCAGAAGGACAGAAACCCTCGGGGCACCCAGATCCTACACGGACAAAAGACCAGAGCCCCGTTACTGTATGGTTATAATGATTCCCCGCGAAATCTTACTACGTTCAAACTACGTCAGTAAATTGGTTTCTAAAAGACACGATGTCTTTTAGAAACCAATTTAACGGTAAGGAATCGAAATGTCATATTCTGTATGTTCCAAGACAATTTTTCGATATTATTAATACGATATTAGCAGATGTCGTGTGTGATCTAAGGAATTGACGTGGTTTCGAAGTGAGGAATCGTTAAGTGGTCATAGTGAATGCCCAGAAGATATAGCTAACTTCTGGAGGGAGGTGGGCTGGCTGGAATAACCACCGACGGCCGCCATGGCTCACGCACAATGGTCTACTTGAAGGACTAAGTGCGGAAACCAAACCCACAAACATAAAACAAGAAGTTCGCGTTAAAAGCTTACCTTTAGTCTTAGGCACTGGCATAGACTCCCCGGTGATGAGTGACTCGTCACACGTACTCTGTCCGAAGATCACCTTGCCGTCTACTGGCACCTTGGCTCCTGGCACTACCTGGTAGTCACAAAAAAAACCTGGATGAAGTCTCGAAGACCGTGGATTTTTTCCGCAAATAAACGGTCAAATTAAATTAGCTGGCAATACTTTACCAACGTGTGTATCGATATCAAAAACGAATGGAATAAAAACAATTTATTTTCAACATAGATATTTTTCACCAATTTCTAAAAACCATAACATAACAGTCGTTTATACATGTCAGTGTTATTTACAGTTTTGAACAAAGTTGGAATGATATTTTTTTTTGTGTTTTTATATCATTAGTATTCGATATCGATACCCAACAAATGGGTAAAGTATTGCCAGCTAATTTAATTTGACCCTGTATACGGTTATACACGTGCTACATAACATTACAAGTGCTTTTACTGAAGGAATTAGATGTTGTGATTGAACCTGATCAAAGGCTAAAGGCGATTCTACTGCCATCTCGGGCATCTACCATTTTTTTCGGCTAATCTGCAATATAAGGTGGCGATACAGGCCCTTTTCTGAATATTTCTTCTCACATATTCAAACGATATTTTTTGTTGTTGTAGATTACGATATACGGTAACTACGAACCCAAGAAGGGACGTTACATTGTGTAAATAATTTCATCTCCATTGCGCTCAAAACGGTTAAGGAAAACATCGTCAGGGAGTCTTAAAAACCCGCACTGGACCAACGTGGTGGATTACGGCCCGCTCACTCCCTTTCCCAGAGAGGAGGCCTATGTCCTAGCAGTGGGAGCACTATAGACTGATAGATTATGCTAGCCAGATGATAATTATGGTCTTACCTTCAGAACATCTCCTCGTTCCACCAGATCAACTGGTATGTTCTTCTCGCTGATGGGATGTCCGTTGTCGTCTAAAGTTACTAAGACCGCTTCTGTAGGTTTCAGGGACAGTAGTTTTGATAAAGCTTCTGATGTTTTGCCCTGAGGGAAAAAGAGATTTTATGTTAGTCTACATTAATATTATAAAGCAGATCGCTTCGAGAATTATGAGTATTTTGTTTAAACTAAACAGATCAAATATTTTTATAATCTGTTTTAATAAAAAAATCATACAAATAGATTCTGAAAAATTCCAAATTTTATATTAATAAAAGATGATTTATTTCTGCAAAGCTGATTTTTCAGCAGTCAGATAAGTTTATCTGACAGTTTGGCATATTTTCTATCCAAAAGCTGAGTAACCGACATTTTTATACCTCAGATAAACATTGTCTCATTATTGAAAAATTTGCCCTAAGTAGGTTTGGACTTTTACAAGTCAATCATATTTTTAAATCTCACTACTCTGAGAAGAAAGGCCGAAACAAACTCAAAGGTCAGTCTCTTTTTAAGTCCAGATAGCATCTTGGTCAGATTATGTGAAGACGAAGTGGAATGGTGTCCGAAATGGTTCCTTGAGAAAAACACCATAAAGATAGAGTTGATCTTTCCAGTCAGTGCACGCATTTGTCGGTATTCGTGCTGCTCAACTCAGATCTCAAAGTGCTCAACGATTCGACGAACAATATCAAAGAAAGAGCCTTTGGGTAGGCCGCATAAACTACACAAAAAGTGAAACAATGACTCGCATAGTCCTCACATTCGCGACAACATACAGTAAATATTAATGATCGATAGAAAAATAGTTAATGGTCGGCAATAATAATGTGTAAGAAGATTATTGTTTTGCTGCATCAAATTAAATTGGAATAAACAGTCAAGTACTTTGACTGACCTCATAATCGAGCATTCGTGGTGTTACAACCTAGCTCAGGAGTCAGGGCTTCAATATGTAAATGTAACACTGTTTTATTACACTAAAATTTATTTATTATTCGTATTTCCGAACACAGCCGATGTTTGCCGAAGAGACCCTTACCTTAGCGATATGTTCAAGCCACCTCCCCAGAGACACGAACACGAGCAACATCGGCGGCGTGTCGAAGAACGTGACGGGGCTCGTGTCCTGTTGCATCGCCATCGCGGCTATCACCACGGCCAGGGAGTAGGCGTAACTGTTGGCAGACGAATGGGTTCGTTATCTGACCGCAGCAAGAAAAAGTTTTTTAAATTAATCGCCACGAAGTACAGGGTGGCAGCGACTTCGACGCGTAACCTCTAAAAATTAACGCCCCTCCTTTTTTAACTATGGCATCTCGTAGTTGACCTTGAGAGGGCGTATTACTTAACCGGACTATCGTGTGGGTGCCTCGAACTAACTCAAAGCCTCCATCCAAGGGCATATTACTTAAATTACTAAGCGACTACACGCTAAGGGCACACCCTGCTGTGTACGGGCCTCGGCTCAGGGCGTCACTGATACCGACAGCAAATTTGGACAGACTGGATCAGATATTGATTATTATTATCAGTCGGGGAATTTAAATCTACAGGCTCAGCTGCGGCGCATGCTGGCACTACCTCGAGCAAGAGTTGGGGTGGCGGAACGCCCCCCACTGCTTGTTGCATACATATTTAAAATGTTTGTTTATGTCACCGTATGATTGTGAACACTGTTATATTATAATCTATCTTGCGAGATTATAAACTGTCGATACAAACAGTGCGAAGCCAAAAGCCCAAAAAAAAACTGTCGATAAATTGTGAACTGCACCATACTGCTTACCGACCGAATAGGTTAGGTTAGGTTAGAATTGCGACCAACCGCGCGCGAGCCGAGCGAGCGAAGCGAGCGGTGCCGCGACAACGGCCGCCGACCGCTACTTCCAAGTTAGTGGCAGTTACTTGACTATTTAGTAAAAGCGTAAGGTACTATCCGTCTTGGTACTAGTTCACGATTTGACGGTTTCCCTTTAATAGATTATAATTTACTGAAAAATAATACGTTAAATCGCAAGGGCAATCTCGTGAGATAGATTATAATGTAACGGTATTTACAATTTTACGGTGACATATATACATTTTAGTGGAGGGGCGTACATTTTTAGAGTGGTTTATCTCTACCATCGATTCAGTTAGTATATGATTCTAAACCTCCCAGCGTGGAAAGTTTTCGTGGGTTATTAAAAAAATCTGCTGATTCATAAAAAAACTGCAATACCGACGCGGTCTAAATGGATGGGAGCTATATTTTTTTCTTAAATAACCGTCTAAAAATTGCCGGCTACAACAACAATGCCATCTACGTTAAATATTTACACAATTTAAAGGTAGTCTTAAAATTATAATATGTACAAGACAGAAGTATTGGAGTTGAAACTAGGCCCGTGGGGTTCGGGTGCCATCTGCATGCTTTTTGGGAACGACGCGGACGTTTTTTTTAATGCCCTATGATTGTTTACTTTTTTTATAATAAAAATAATACACATCTTCCGAACAGTTAAAATAACGTTTCAGTAAGACATTAAAATTAAAATCTCCTTCTCACCTAATAGTAGTAGTCATAGATATTAAAACATCCATATTAGACGTCCCGTGCCGCAGAGCCTTGTAAGCTTGCTTGTAGAAATGCCAGCCGCCGATGAACTGTAGGAGGAAAGAAATCATTAGTTTTGTAATTACAATTATTAATACTGCTTTTGCCAGCGCCTTCGCCCGCGTCGAGGTTGAACTCATTATGAACTATCTGTGTGCCAAATTTCGTCCAAATACGTTCGGCCGTTTTTTCGTGAATGAGTAACAAACATTAAAACTTTCACATTTATAGTATTAAGTACGATTGTGGCATGTGTTTTATTAAGTTATCCATTATCAGGTAATAATGTTCCCACTGCTGGGACGGCCTCCTAGTGATAAATTATTTCATTTTTATAAGTTAGGTTTGCACAAAGACTTTTACACGTCAGTAATACTTTAAAAACTAGATGAAGTCGTATCTGAAATGGTATTTTGAAGAGTTGTTCATAATTAGCCTATGATGTTCCCACAGCTCGGACACAAGACTCCTATCTTCGAGAGGGAGTGGGCTATAATCCACCACGGGGTTTAGTGCGGGTTGGTAGATGCCACGTCTTAAATTTTTTGTTCTAGGACATGCATGATCTGAGTGTGTTGGTGTATTGTAAGTGTATTCTTACGGTGTGTGTGTGTCCACATGTCACAAGTGAGGGTGTGTATTTAGTAGTGCGAATAGGATGTGTGTTACAGTGGATGTAGTGTGTGGGGTGGGGGTGTAAATTAGGGGTTTCTGTGGGTTTATGTTTGGGGGTGTGTGTGGATGTATACTTTGGCTTTTTGTAGGTGTAATTTCGGAGTTTTTGTGGGTTTAAGCTGGGGTTTTTGTGGGTGTGTGTGGGTGTAAATTGGGAGCGTGTGTGGGTGTAAGTTGGGGGTGCGTGAGGGTGTAAGTTTGAGGGTGTTAGTGGGTGTAAGTTGAGATGTGGGGGGTGTAAGTTGGGGTGTGTGGCTGTGTAAGTCTGGGTGTGTTACCTGCACAGGAGTAGACAGCACAAACATCAGCAGGTTGTCCAGACTGAGCCCGGGCAACACGCAGCACATGTCCTTAGCGCTGTGTCCGTGCGACATGACGGCCATGAAGTACGCCATGGCTATCATACAGGGGCCCCCAAAGATGAGGGAGATGAGAAATGCGTTCCGCCATTTTCTTATTTCTTCTCTGTGGACAAATGAACGAGATTAAAACTGTTGCTGCCACAACTATTTATTATTTTTAAAAGGCTTCAAATTAGTTTTTTAAACAGAACTTTTATACTAGAGAGATATTTTTAGATTCTCCACCTTTAAAGGGGAAGCGCCGGGTAAACCGCGAATATTATTTTTTACATTTTTATGCAATTTGCCAGTCAGTGTCAGGTTGTATGAACAAAATATGTTTCGCGAACGTAAAACGTATGTATTTACATAATTATGATAAAATCATCAATTCAGCTCTCCAAGTTCATTTAATCCCAATAAATTACAACACACCTGACACTGCAAATTACATAAAAGATAAGTACATTTTAATTTAACGGACTACCCGGCGTTTCGCCTTTAAAAAAGTAGACGCACGCTGTGGAAATCACCTCAGTACTGCCAGCCTCCAGAACTTTATTTGTAGTATATTTTACCTTGTTACAACATAATATGGACTTACTTGTGTTCTAAATAGTTGGTTGTCCCTCTGTTGTGCGGTGTCACTACACTGGACTCGAACCCGAGATTGTTGATCGCTTCACAAATGGTTCTAGGACCTATCTGTTCTGCATTGTATTTTATTTTGCCTCTGTGAACAAAAATATTCATTTAAAGAATAATAGGTGTAAACTGCAAAAGAACAAAAGAGAGGCACAGGCCGCATGCCATTGACCTTGGTCAAATATAAATGGTTTTATTTACACGTCAATCATATTTTAAATTTAAAACTAGATGAGGTTGGCGTTTCATATATGACTACTCTGAGAAGAAACGCCGAAACAAACTCAGAGGTCACAGTTTCTTTTATAGTCCAGACACTCTTGGTCACCCATGTAGATTGGTGTCTGAATCTTTTGAGGAAAGAACTACACAGATTGAGTGGACTTCTCCAGTAAGTGCACGAATTTGTCAGTAGCCGTGCAACTCAACTCAGAGATATAAAAATAATAAATTAAAAATATCTAAAAAACACGCTTCAAAAACCAAACTAAAAAGCAGAAAAATATTTCAGAAAAGCGTGGGGCCGAATTTATTTTCTTTTCTTTTAGTTCTGCTAACTCAAAAGCGTGGCTTTTTTTTTTAATGATTAAAGTGTCATCGGTCCTCGATAAGTCTACAAAGTTTAAATGAAATCTGACCGTTTGAAGTGGGTCAAAATCAAATCCAAAGGAGTCGGTTACAAACAAACAAACATGCTTACAAACATACCGGTGAAGGTAATAAAAGCGCGGTAAAAAGCGACTTCAAGAAAGCCTAATTGCCAGAACCGACAACCGAAGGCAGAATAACTTGACGCAGAAAAGTGACGAGACCCGACCCAACAACGGGACCAGGGACGGAAGAAGATAGCCAGGAGTAAGTAAATATATATATGTAATTGGGATTTTTATCTGTCGGGTTTTGACAACGTATTAATTAATATTCTGTTATACAGGATGATTTTTTAGTCACCGTCCAAATTTTTCAGGGTGGTAGTACCCGTGAAATTGAATGTTTCCTAAGGAACAAGGTCGAAAGATGAAAAAAAAAATAAAGAAATTCGGACCTCCCATACAAAGTCGATCAGCTGACTATTGATTTTGCATGGGAGGTCAGATTTTTTTTTTTCAGTTTCACGGGTACTATCACACTGAAAAATTTGGAAGGTGACTTGTGGCGGACATCTACAATGCCCCCCCCACATACGAAACTTAAAATCAACAAATGTGGAAAACACAAAAAGTGCAGTGGCGCCATCTACAATGCCATGTGCGAACTACACAAGACTTGACGTCACACCTCAACTATCAACTACATCGCACAAGCAGAGTTTACCGCGCGATCGACATATATACCAACATCACGACACCAATCGTCGGGCAGTTGTCCACCAGACACAACACCCGTCTGGTCGGAGGATCCTCCTTTACCAATAGAGTATGAGTGATCTTTACACCCTGTTCCTCGATAGACTAAAAATATCTTCCTGTACATGTATTATTTTTGGATTACTTGTGAGAACTATGGATAAAACGACATGTTGTGCCGACCACAAATAAATTGATCCCAGGAGAATGATGGTTAATCTTGATTTCAGAACTGAGATTCCTATTAGAGCATCGTTGTACTCACTTGCAAGTAGTCAACGCGACAGTACAGGACACGACTCCAGTCAGCTTAAGTACACTCTTCTCTATCTTACTGACACAGGACGCGCACGTCATGCCTTGGATCTGAAACAGAAGGTAGATGGTCATCATCATCATCGTCATTATTTCAGCTGAAAGACGTCCACTGCTGGACATAGGCCTCGCCCAAGCTCCGCCACTTCAACCGGTTCTGTGCATCCCGCATCCAGCGGATTCCTGCGGCGTTAACGAGGTCATCGGTCTACCTTACGGCACGGTTGGCGCAGTGGTTAATACTGATAAATTATTTTAATCCTTAATTATGATTCCCGTTGGAAGACGTTGGTTGAAGATGGTTGATCATAAATATGTGGCGCCATTTACATCCGCCACATGCGAACTACGCATCACGCTGACTTCACGCAAAATTCTGCATCTCGCAAGTAGAGTTTACCGCGCAACTGGCATATACACCGTGAAATTTTAATGGTTTTAATATTAGAAAAAAAAATGGCAGATTTACCATTGTGAAAAATCACCACGTGCAAGAGTTTATTTTGCTTTAACATTTATGCACCGCTGTTTCCTTTGTCGGCGGCGCGTGCGATTCGAGTAGCACGTACAGGTTACCTCTAGTGTTACTATTGAGTAGTGTTTTATCGAGTTGATAAAATATTTTTTTAAATTATTTAAAAACAATTTCTTTTACTTTTACTGTAAGCTTCGAAAGTACTCCTTATTGCAATTTGTCCTGCCGCGGGAAAACAACCATTAAAATTTCTCAGTGTATACAACGTCCCGACATCAATCGTCGGGCAGTAGCCCACCACACACAACACTCGTCTGGTCGGAGGATCCATCCTTTTCTATGGAGGTCGAGTGAACTTTACACTCTGTTGTTCCTCATACCTCCAAAAATAAAAAATAAAAATGAAAATCTTCTCCTTACCGCAACATGCAAGTCCCGCTGCCCGCTACCATCACAGTCGCTGATCACGCTCGAAGGGAACCCTAGCTCCGTGATACAGTTGGCTACGTCTGCCGCTGAGATCTTGTTAGGGGCGTACCTAACTTCAGCCTTGGCTGCTAATAGGGCCACCAGGATTGAGTGGACTCCTGTAGAAGAAAAGAAGAATATTATTATTATGTTATTATGAACATCATCTGTATAGCTTTTGCCAACTCAGTTCTTTTGCCAACCCCGGAACCTAGTCTACTTCCAGTCCAACCCGATGCAGCTGAATACCAGTATTTTTCGTGGAGCGATTGCCTATCTGACCTCTACAAGACCAGTTACTTTTACGGCGATGTTTTTTCGTCATTCCAACGTCGTCCAAAACTCTAAATGACACTGCCATGTACAGACGCCAGCACAGCAAGCTACCCCAAACTGTCAAATTTTCCCAATTGAACATGAAGCTTATGCTTATGTAGTAAAGTTAAAAATCTATCAAAGAAATTTGACAGATTGGGTTAGCTTGTTGTGCTGGCGTCTGTACACAACCAAACGACTAATGTTTTGGCTTTTGTACATTTATAAAAAAAATTCTATGTTCCACGAAAAATAACTAAACGAGCTGATCGATTACGGGCATTAACCGTCGGCTACCGAGAGATTTTTTTTTTCATTCGGTTTCGGTATCAATACCTAACACTTGGGTAAAGTATTGCCAGCTAGTTAAATTTTATCCTGTATAGGCGGATTATGGATCCAAAAGGTAGCTTAATTCCTTAAGCCACGACCCCACGGCCACATGTTAATCTATATCACTATCACTACATAGTATAAAACAAAGTCGCTTTCTCTATCGCTATATCCCTATGTATGCTTAAATCTTTAAAACTACGCAACGGATTTTGATACGGGTTTTTTTAATAGATAGAGTGATTCAAGAGGAACCTTCCTCTTGAATCACAGAGGAAGGTTTATATGTATAATACACCGACCTCCACGCGGGCGAAGCCGCTGGCAAAAGCTAGTATATATATAAAAATGAATCGTCGAAATGTATGTACGCGCATAACTTCCGAACGACTGCACCAAATTGGATGATTCTTTTTTATGTGTTCCTTATTGTCAGCACAAGGCTTGTCTGTAAGAAAATTTAAAAAAAATATATAGATTTGATCAGAATTGATTTTTACAATCTAATACAAAAAGTGATTGACGTTATGTGACAGAAGACTGACAGATCTTTGACGAAACAATTACCAACTGATTTAATTTTACCAGTCGCGACCGGAGAAATAAAATATGGCGGTACGAAGTTTGCCGGGTCAGCTAGTGTATCATAAAACTTACCGTATAGTTTAGTGCAGTGCTTCTCAATAGCGGCGACACAGGACGCGCACGTCATGCCGCGCACTTCCAGCGTACAGCGGGCGAGCTCGCTGTCTGGGATGGGAGATACTGTGCCCTGGGGAAATAAATAAATAAAATGATTTACAAACTGTGTCATGACCAGATGTATGAACGTAATAGAGACAAAAGAAGTATGTAAGGATCGTAGCAGGTGGCGTTCTGTAGTTTCTGACGACCCCCATGGGAAGAAGACGTAGGTTGATGTATGTATGTACATATGTATTTACATACTTCAATCCACAGTTAGAAGATTATACATAAAAATAAAAAATCGTGTGGGGTCGAAGAATTTTAAAATGTTTGTGGCACTTTAATTTGTAAGTACGAAATAAATTAAGTACTTTTCGTAGTCGCATCTTGGATTTTCATTTTGACGTTACTATTGGCTTCAGCACCCTCGAAAACCATGAAAACGACACCCATGATGGAACATTTAAAAATGTTTGCAGCCGACATATTGGATTATCATTTTGACTTCGCTATTGGTTTCAACACCCTCGAAAAGCTTGAAAACGACAGCCACGACGAAATATTTTAAACCGCCATCTTGGATTTTCTTTTTGTAATGGAGAAGTACGCTAAATAATGCCGTGCTTTCCTATAATTTAAGTACATGCAAGATCTATAATTAGAACAAAGAAAGGTTAATGCTGTTTGTACTTATTTAAATAAATAGATACTCACATTAGCCTGCGTTCGACTCTTGACAGGAGAAGGTGGTTTAATAACCCCGTCCCCAGAACCTTCTTCGCTTCTACTTTGTGGTGTTGATTCTGTAAAAAAAATAATTGATAAATTAATTAATTTTAACGTGCTCATTTTTCTTAGTGTGTCTTGTCTATGATAAGGCACTCCCGCTTTGCCACTTAAAAAAACGAATCAAAAGACCAGCCAAGTGCAAGTCGAAGTCGTACAAGAAGGGTTTCGTACCACAAGGCAAAAAACGGCGAATAAAACACGTTACTTGTATGGAGACCCCTTTTAATTTTAACTTTGTTTTTATTTTAATATTTTTGGTTATAGCGGCAACAATAATGCAAATTTTGTGAAAATTTCAACTGTCTACCTATTACGGATCATGAGATACAGCCCGCTGACAGAGAGACGGACCAACGGACAACGGAGGCTTAGTAATAGAGTCCAATTGGTTACCCTTTGGGTACGGAACTCTAAAGAGTTTATTTTATGGTTAAAGAGATTTATTTCTCAATAATATTATTTTTGTTAGCCATTACCGTCCTATTGCTGAGCAAAGACCTCCCTACTCTCTTTCATCCTCTCTCTATCCAAAGCTGTCAAGGACCAATCTTTATTAAAAGAGCCCAGCTCATCTCGCCATCTCCGTCTGAGCTTGCCGCGATGTCGTTTGCCATTAAGACCCACTGTGTCTTAAGTTCGGCACATTGATCGTCTGACATACGACGGATGTGTCCAGCGCAATTCCATTTATGAGCATTCATTCCACGCGGACTGGCAACAACGTATTTATAGTAAATATGAATATAAAGTAAATATTTTTTTCAGGCATGCACTAGATCGTTGGTATTTTCAAGTTTGTATGCTATTTTTTAACAGTTATTTTGGTATTTACTTATAAAAATCGACATACCGTCAATTATCTTCTATTTGCATTACTTAGTACGATTAAATGTTTTTATTAAAGAGTAAATGTTAAAAATAATTGTAAATACCAACGATCTAGTGCTTGGCTGAAAAAAAAAATGTACTTTTGTGTGTATTTAATTAAATAATCACGAAAAACTACTATAAATTCGTTGTTGCCAGCCCGCGTGGAATGAATGCTCTGAAGCGTAGAAATGATTGTTTTACTCAATTTCCTTTTTTCTTCCTTACGCGACCTTAGACTCTCCCCCCCTCTCCCCTCCCCCTCCCCCCCTTCCTCTCTCTCCTCTCCCTTCTCTCTTCTCTCTTCTATTCTTATTCTTAGACTAACTATAGCGACATTAGCCTACATTCTCTTACTAGACTAACTATAGTCTCACCAGAGTACACATCAGGCGAGGGCACAGTGACGGAGAAGCCGAGCCCGTACACGGTGTCCGCTAGCTGCCGCGCTGACGTCGCGCCACGCACGTGTCGCACGCGCGCCGAGCGGTCGGCTAGTGACACTGTAGCGGATGTTACACCTGATATCTCGCGAAGGGCTCCTGGAAGGAAAGAAGAGAAGAATAGGTGTTTATTTGTCAGTTGTATGGAGGTCCTACGGGTAAAGTGCTAATAGGTTTTTTGTTTACGGAATTTCTCAGTAACAGTCCGGAGTCTGGATTTGAGCACGGAAGGTGCGCCCCCTATTATATGAGACTTACTAATATAATTGCCGAAATATGGGTGTACTTTAGCTACATCTCTACCCAACTCTTCGAGGAAACAAGGCATGGTTTTGTGTGTTGTATAGGAAATTATATACAAAGAAAACTCATTACTGCCCGCTAAAAGTTTCTTATAGAAAACACCACCTTTGGGTGCACTTAAAGGCGAACCAAGTCGTCCTTTTCGAATAGATGGAATGGAAAAAAATGTAACTAGCAACAATATTGATAGACAGATGTGATGCTCCAGTATGATGGGCCACTTCTTCCCGGATAAAGCACTAGGAACTGCGGGCATTTCGGGAGACTGTCTTTTTAACCGACTTCACAAAGAAGGAGGTCATCAATTCGACGTTTATTTTTCATTTTTTTATGTATGTTATAGGCATATCTCCGTCATATACAGGGTGTTTGGCAGAACGTTGAACATACGAAAATGGTGGATAGGTGGGGGGAGGTCATCTGCTACTTACTCAGCCCTAATTTATTTGGCCCTGGACCCCTGGATATTAAAAAAAGAAATTGCTTTCTTCTAGTGTCACCACTTTCTAAACTTTAAAGTGTAATTTTTATTAAAAATGGGTAAAACAGGCAATGTTTAAAAAAAAATGCAAGTTGAAATTAAGATTTAAGTATTTTTTACATCTTTCTGTAAGTTTGAGGACTCATAACTTTTTTTCTAGCTAAAATCTGAAGAAAAGCAACAATTTTATAAGAATCTGCTTAAAAATTACACTTTAAAGTTAAGAAAGTGGTGAAACTAGAAGAAAGCAAAATAAAAAAAAAATATCCAGGGGCCAGGGCCACATAAATTAGGGCTGAGTAAGTAGCAGATGACCCCACCTATCCACCATTTTCGTATGTTCAACGTCCTGCCAAACACCCTGTATACACGGATTTACAAAATTCTGTTTTTGTTCAAAAATATTTATTCCGAAATGTTCCCATTTAAATTTCATATAGATCTGATGATGAGTTTCGGAGACAGACAACGGAACTCTTCAAAGAATGACAGCAAATCAACCGCGATTGCTGCTATCGCATAAATATGCATTGTTTTGAACCCAAGGATGATTAAATTTTGAATTGGTGTGGGGTAGGTACTGTAACTAAAAAGTAAAAAAATAACTGACTTCCGGAAAAACACTACGTGGAAAATAACAGTGTTTTTCAGGAACAGGTTTTTTTTTTGGTAAAAGTTTTTTGTAATTTTGACGTTCAGAAAGTGCTGATTCTCAGCCCAATTTTAATAAATGACTTATGATTGATGGTATTGAACGTTCCTTCAGTAGTATTGACACAAGACTGACAGGTCATGCCGACGACTGACGATAACACTTCCAACTCGTCCACCTCACCGGCTCAGACATGTGTTACATAGACGTACCTTCAATAGTGTTGCCGCAGAACTGACACGTCATGCCGACGACTGACAGTTCCACTTCCTGCTCATTTACCTGGCCTGTTCCAGACATGTGTTACATGGACGTACCTTGAATAGTATTGACACAGGACTGACAGGTCATGCCGACGTCTGACAGTATCACTTTCTGCTCATCCACCTCGATTGTTCAGACATGTGTGACATGTACGTACCTTCAATAGTATTGACACAGGACTGACAGGTCATGCCGACGACTGACAGTACCACTTCCTGCTCGTCCACCTCGCCTGTTCCAGACGACATGTCTATTAACGTGTCTGTGGGGATTTCTTTGGGTAGTAGGTTTCTGGAATAAAAGAAAAATTGACGTTACAAAATTTCTATATATTAATTATACTTACAGTGTGAATAATCGTAGTCTGAATTTGGTGAAGCAAAAAGGAGGTATGAATTTGCAGTAGGAGACAATGCGACGTGTGTGTAATATATCAATTGAAACGTATAATTTTGATGTCAAGATTGTTTAAAATTTTGTAAGAGCACAAACTTTTAAACTTAAAACTTTTGAGTAGAACAACAATGAGAAAACAAAGTGGAGTTACGTATATTCTTGTTGATTTCGTGAAAATAAAGTGTGATTCATTTGGTTTCACGCTGGTTTACTGTGTGTAGACCAGAGGTTCCCAAACATTCAAAATTTTAATGGTTTCGGTGAACCCGGTGCTGCTACAATTCTACCATATTCCTAAAACTCGTCACAAAATGTGAAGATTAGCTCTAACGATGGAAATCTCCCAAATATTTTTCACGCCAACGTAGACCCCGTGGAGTCTCTCATGGACCCCTGGGGGTCCACTTGGACCACTTTAGGAATCACTGGTGTAGACCGAATAGACCTAGTAAATTGAGTAGATCAACACTTTAAAAGTCCATCTATTAAAGAACCTAAGAAAATATCGTGATAAACCACTATTGATAATCGTCTTTTGTCAGAAGACCGAGTAGACCAAGTAGACTGACCTAGTTACGTACTCAGTGGTGGCACCGGGCACCCCGGACCCCACGCCTTCGTATGACGTTTCCTACTTTCGTTATTACAAAGATGGAGTAAACCAACACTATACATGTCCCTCTACTGAGGATAAAAGCTTATTCTTGTCATTGCAATGTTTCTTTACTATTTTACGGTTTACTGCGAGTAGACCAAGTAGAATTAGTAAACCAACACCATAAATGTTCGTCTCCTAAAGAAACCTAGCAAATATGTTGTCAAACCTCTTTTTATGCTGGTCTTTTGTCAGCAGATCGAGTAGACCAAATAGACTGACCTAGTTTCGTGCTCCGTGGTGTCACTGGGCACCTCGAAGCCCATGTCTTCTATATGAGACCGGATAGCCTCCTCAGTGATGGTGCGCGGCTCATATCTGAAGTAGCCTGCGTTTTCTGATAGTTCCACCTGCAAATTAAAAGGATGGTGGTTATAGCCTGCACGAATGATGATACTTAATGTAAAGTGGGGATGCATCACAGGGGTAACAAACCAGTATTATCTGGCCTCTCAGTCTATTGAAAACCGTACTAAGCACGGCCAGCTTGCAGTCGTACGGTCGACTGTACCTTGAACCAAACGTCCATGGTAACAATTTAACATTGACAATGCCATTAAAGCATAGCAATAGGTGCGATTATTGTAGTTCAAGTATTACTATTGAACTGACGTTGAATATACGTCGGGGAACCCTGGACAGTCAGCCCTGTTACTTTTTCCTGAGTGGTTAGGCCTTTTACAACGACATGATTTCATCATAATCAGCCTATGATGAAGAGCTGGGACATTGCTGGGACATGCTGGGACATTGCCCTCCTCTCTTCTTGAGTGGTCTGTAACTCACCACGCGGTCCAAGTGCGGGTTGGTAGATGCCTCAAGTCTCCAAATTTACGTTCTAGGACATGCTGGTTTCGTCACGATATTTTCCTTCACCGTTTTGAGAGCTGTGGTGGTGACATAATTTACACAAAGTAAAGGGCCAGGGTTAAATAACAACCTACAATTCGTTAGTCGTGGTCGGTTCCACCAGGCCACCATTGCTCCCATGTAATAAGCCCCCCTTATAACCCAGTGTCTTACCTTAACATACTCAATGCCGGGCAGCTCCCTGACTGAACCCTCGATGCTGCGCACGCACGACTGGCATGTCATGCCATTGATGGACACTCGTACTGCCAGCAGATCCGAACTGGACTCTCTGTGGACAAAAGAAGAGATATGGTTAGTTATGGAGACAAAACCAGACGCTAACAGCATAGAAGACTAATCATAATAAACCTTTATTATTAGACCCCAGTGAATCCATACAGTAGTGTTAGTAATGGAAACAATGAGCGCTGGGCTTGCTCTCGACCTCGATCACGCCTGATCGAGAACGATGGAAGAGTCAAGTGCAGCAAGCTTGTATTTAGCTGAGCCACCCCATAGGTTTGGCTGCAATACTCCATACAGGAACGGACTTGAGCTTTGTACAGACATAAAAGCAGTCGACGTCCAACTAATCTTAAAACGAATGTAAGTATTTAGTATCCAAATAATAATAGTGAGGTAGCGAAATTTACGGCAATCTCATCACAGTCAAAGTCAAATTATTAATTTGAAATAGACATATAAAAGGCGCTTTTGAACGGCAAAATTTACAAATTGAAATACAATTGATTCTAGTTGCCCCTACCAAAATTTAGTTTCGTATGGAGAAAAATGGGCAAGAAATTCGCCCCTTAAATTAATTTGACCCGTCGCATCGTTATCGACGGTAAATAGTTTTATGGTGTGTACCACATAATAAATGTTATTGGGGTTATTGTACATAGTTCGTGTTCAGGTACTAAGCGGGAGAACCATAGACACAATATCTTGACTTGAAAATTCACAGCCACCATCTGGAATTTTCATTTTGATTTTTTTCACTTTCGGCTTTAGCACCCTCGAAAACCATGAAAACGGCACCCACGATAGCAAAGTTGATAATTTTCGCAGACGCCATCTTGGATTTTGACCTCACTGTTGGCTACTGGCTATGTTTAAGTACCATGTAATAGGACGCATTATAGAAGATATGTACATAAAAACAATGACTAATACAACACGTATTTCTGCAAGAAAACCGCAAAGGAAAATAGTTAAAATAAATCAATAACTACGTAAGAGATATGCTAAGACGTTTGCATGAAATCAATGGCGTCATCTATTCTAATATTATAAAGCTGAAGATTTTGTTTGGTTGAACGCGCTAATCTCTCAGGTTTGAATTGAAAAATGATTTTAGAGTTGTATAGCCCATTTATCGAGGAAAGCTATAGACTAGGACATAATTAACATCGCGCTAGGTCCCTTCCTTAGCCGAGCAAAAAGAAAAAAGTCACGAATACGAACTACTTGCACAGACAGGCGATTCGATGCGACGGGGTGGGTCGGAGAGCAAGAAATTTTACAAGGACGAAGTCGCGAGTTGAAGCTACAGTGGCGAAAGCACCATATAACACGATTCCTACCGGCTTCCCTTGCTGGGATACGCATCAGCAACTCTATTAAAAACGGCACGTCAGTAGTGGCTACAATTGTCAAAAAATATAGTTACACTACGGGTACTTAATTTACCATAACATTTAAACAACAAAAACGGTTATTTTTAGCTTTGTAGTACGACAAAAAAAGTTCTAAATTAACCCGGCGCCAAAACGTCATAATCGGGAACTAAAAATTCATACAACAGCGATCCCGTATGATGTCACTTTAGATCACGTGACAAGCTTGATATGGACGAGAGCAAGCCGCTGTACAACGGGTATGACAGAGTCAGATATAGAAAAATGCGTCAGCGAGAACGAGATGGAGGAATATTGACCATTTTATCTGGTTTTCAGTTGCTCAATTTTATTGTATTTAAATTGTAATTCTTTACATTCCTACATTAATTGTAGAATGATAGTAAGTATTCTTTATTCGTAAGCCAGTAAGTTAAAGCCGCTTAGCTTCGGCTTCTTTCTTAGAAAAATTTACGCTTCACCGCTGGTACCTACGTAATATAAGCCACAGAGACTTAAAGCTGTAGCGTCATCTGCTACGTCACATGCGAACTACGTCTCACGTTGACGTCACACAAACTCCTGCGTCACAAGTCCCACTTAAGCCGAGCGGGTGGGTAACGTTCGTGATCTTGGTTATGACGCGCAGTGTTGTTATACGGTCAAATTCAAACCCCCAGGATACTGTGTTTCATGGCTCGCTGGCAAACCTCAAGCTGGACCTCTGCTAAAGTCTCAAAGACCTTGGTTTGAGCACCATATGTAAGAATGGGGAAAATACACATGTCCATAATTCTCCGTTTGAGACATAGTGGTCTTTAGACCTTTCAAACAATCATTTAACTGATTATATACGCTAGCCATTGCCAGCAAATGTAAAACCATTTGTAAAGGCTAGCACAATGTTTTATCAAAACGTTGTTTGCATTCAAACGATATAATATATAAATTGACAAAACTATATTTGTTACTGAAAACAATACGAAAATAATCAAAAAAACACCTGCATTTACAATAAATAATATTGAAAACTTAGTTTTTAAAGTTAACAATTTTATTTTGCCTACAGTAACATTAATATCACGCCTGTAACCTGTATTGCCCGCAGGGTTAGGCAGAGGTATACCCACATTTAGACAGTTTTGTTCAGTTCTGTTCTGTTCTGATTTCAGATGGAAAATCTACTAAAATTTTGCCCGACCTGGGAATCGAACCGAGGGCTAAATGCTCAGCAGTAGCGCTTACGACCACTAGACCAAAGACGCAGTTATGCAGAAAAAATTCAGACTATCGTATAATTTACCAAGGCATGAAATCATCATCATCAAAATTTCATGCGAAAGACGTCCACTGCTGGACATAGGCTTCCCCCAAGCACCGCCACTTCATCCAGTTCTATGCTCCCCGCATCCAGCGGATTCCTGCGGCCTTCACAAGGTCATCGGTCCACCTTGTGGGAGGCCTTCCAACTCTACGTGTTTCGGTACGCGGTCGCCACTCTAGAACCTTTCGGCCCCATCGGCCATGTGCTCTGAGAGCAATGTGCCCTGTCCACTGCCACTTAAGTTTGGCCATTCTTCGGTCTATGTCGGTTACCTTCGTTCTCCTGAGGATCCTTGATTTCTGATTCTGATCACGTAGGGAAACTCCAAGCATAGCCCTCTTCATTGCCCATTGGGTGACTTTTAGCCTTCTAGTAAGGCACATTGTGAGCGAACGAGGCGTGGACTGACCATAACTAAATACTTAATTTCTTAGTTGTCCGTACGTGTGTCCAACCGGAAAATAGCTAATTAGACTTCGGTCATTATTTAATAGTTTTAAAGATAAAGAAACAAATAATAGTGTTTGTGCTAATTGTCTAACGTGCAATGGACTAATTATGTAGCTTCAAGATAACATAAAGGTCCTCTTACACGAGCAATTTTTAGAGCAATTATTGCTCGGCAACACTAATGAATCAATCTGGATCAATTAAATACTGCAATCTGGAGCAACAACAATAAATTGCAGATATGTTTCGGGAATATTGCTTTGATTGCTCCATATATTTAATGAGTTGCCGAATATCCAATCGGTTTGGAAATTTTTAGTAAACTTTCTTTCTATCTCGTTTGTACGTATAACCACGTCTCCTTTTTGCTAGAGGAAACGGCCGGCGGCGGAGGCGGCGCTCCATATTGCATGATATTGTTTGGCTGTATATCTGGCAACAGGTTGCTACATATTGCCTTTGCCCTAAATTACTGGATGTAGTCGTGACGTCATAGTTGAAGAGAATTGACCAGGATGCAGCAATTTTAGTTGGTCGTGTAAGCGCACCTTTACATCACATACATAAACTCACGCCTTCTTCGCATGGGTATAGGCACGAACTATGGAACGCCACCTGCAGGCTTAGCAAGACGCTTTCTATGTTTATACGAAGAATAGACAGTGGTTTTTTTTTTTTTTTTCAATACAAAGTGACATTTCGTTTCTCCATTTTTGACATCGCACGCACCATAGCTATTCTTCTGCAATCTGTAATTTTGTCTATCATTTCTCACGATCTTTGTCTAGGTCCTTATAAATGTAGACTATTTTCTATTCTTTATTTTTATTCCTCTAAGTACCTGGTACTTATTGACAGGCCTGCACTGTCCTCCCATACCTAATATCACTGTAATTAGAAAACATTGTAAAACCCAATTATTTTTAAAAGAGTACCTAATCGTGGAGTTTCTTACCGGCTCTTCTCCATAGGAAGCGACTAATTGGAACCGTGCACCTAGCTTCTGACGTTTCATAAGTGCCCTTGCAGGTTTATGTGAAATAAAATATTTTGATTTGATTTGATTTCAGAAGAATATTTCTGACCAAACTGTCAAAATCACACTGACAACAAACATTCTACTCGACGGCCACAACAAAATATATACGATTGTCTATAAAATCATGATTCGTTTAGAACGCATAACTGTGATAATTAATAGAAGAACATAGCTATCTTCTCCTATTGTACATCATTTAGTTAATAGTCATATTTATTCTTCCGTCGACAAATCGGTGCTCGTGCTAAGCCTGCTGCTACGAAACATACATACTCCTTTTACAGAGTAATCTATGCTGTCTACCCAAATGTGCTGTCCTTTCTTTCGAGTTCAGAGGCCCTAGAGTGAGTTTCATTTAACCACCTCGATCAAACGCATAGAGCGCGTTCGGCGCTCCGATTAGCCCTGGATTGGTGACAGACTAATCGGAACGCCGAACGCGCTCGATGCGTTTGATTGAGATGGTTTAAACCACAGATATATTATATTTGTGGTGTGGCGCGACTACTGACAAATGCGTGCACTGACTGGACCGGTCCACTCCACCAGTGTGGTTATTTCCTCGAAAGACCATTTCAAACGCCTCTTCACATGATCTGACCAAGATTATGTCTGGACTTTAAAAGAGACTGTGACGTCTGAGTTTGCTCCGGCCTTTCTTCTCAGTCGTCGGATAGGAAACGCCGACCTCATCTAGTTTAAAAATATGACTGACGTGTAAAAGTGTTTGTATAAACCTACTTACCCGATCACTGGGCATCGATACGCTAAGAAGAAATACATATTATGCAGGGACTGAAAGCGGTTACGGTAAGAGGTTAAGATACCTCAAAAATATATCGGTACAGATTTGAAATAAAGGTTGAGCTATACCGAAACCTTTATAAATAAAGGTTGGACCAAATAACGGTTTTAACCTTTATACGATTTCCGTACTGAAAAACATGCGAGACGGCGGTCGAACACGTTAGAACTTGTATTTTGTTCATTTTGCTGTAGGTACTCTTTTACTTATTTCTTTGTATCTTGCCGACTGTGCGCCGGGTAATACCAATGTTTTTATTTTGTCGACCGCTGATGGTTCATCAACGTAATAAATTAACGAGAACCAATGACAATAATGCTATCTACTTTAATTTGGTGATTTATGGTAATCTTAAGAATCGTGCACTTATCTCTGTAATGTCTGTAAGTTATGTTTGAGGGCAAATGTCATGTTTTTATACAATAGTCATATTTTACGAAAAAATATTATTATACATTTATATAATATTTTAACCAATATTAAATTCAATTTAGTTTATTTTAGATATAGACCATACAAATTTTATACACATTATTATTTCATTTATTGTTTTCCTTACATAATAAATACATTTTTAAATATTTTAACAAAACTCATACAAAAACATTAAAAAATTGGCTACAATAGTCCTGTCAGTGTTATATCGATCCCAGTACAATGTGGCGTGACCATTCTCGAGAACTGAGTCGGGCACATGCCTGTAATACATGCAATACAGGTACATATGTGCCCGAAAGTCTGAAGTACCTACTTCAGACTCCACAAGGTTGTACTGCAAAGCAAATTGCTGGTGTGGAGGTCTGCCCGGCTTGGGCGGAGCATCGCCGTGTCCTCGTGGAGGTGATCGGCGGCGGCGATCTCTCGCGTCCGACCCTGGTCCAGGCCATGGTACGGAGCGAGAGGGCATGGCTAGCAGTCGCCTCCTTCAACGAAGCAGTTATGCTCGCAAAGAGGGAGGCGGCGCACGTGAGGGAGATACAGTACATGGGCCCTCACAGCCGTGGCCTTCGCAGGAGACGCCCTGGGCGTCGGGAATCCCAGGCTGATTCCCGGCCACCGTAGGTGCGGGCTTGCGGACGGCGAGTAATGGGTAGCTCGCTGTCCGGTAAGGACCAAGCCCGGGTCGACGGCGCATTGTGTTCCACGCGCGCCTCAAAGAGATGTCATCAGCAACTGATGGGGCCCGCAAGGGCCGATGCCTGCCAGGGGTGCGGGTTGTTCGAAAGAGATACCGCTGCCCCTGGCACACAAGCAACTGAGGGAACACGGGTGGGTTTTAGTCAGTAAAAGTCTGACACGCCTTCCCGCTCCACCCAGAGCGGGAGAAGTTATTTGATGATTTCCCACCCAAAAAAAAAAAAAAAGCAAGTTGCTGGTGGATAATCCTAGCTACTAGATTGTGTCTGTGCAAGTACTCGCCGTTAGCAAGACGAGAACAACCGGAAACAATATCTCGGATTGATCCACCGGGACAGTGGCATGCCCGGCAGATGTCAACCGCATCGTCCTTGACAATGTATTTCCGATAATTATTCGTCATGATAAATTCATCCATAACCACACAGACAAAATCTTCGGTATTCCCGAAGAGGTCGACCAAAATGCAGCCAGGATACCGACGCTAAAAGTCTACATCAGGCTCATGGAGAGCCAGAAAAAAGCGTCCGTGAAGCTCTTTGCCTTGCCATACTTCCTTATGATCATTAGTATCTAGTGCTGCAGGTTTGCGTCAATTCTCTTTCGCCAAAGAGAAAGGTTCAGGGTGAGGCCCTTGTCCACTGCGAATACATCTCGATGCATCCCCATGTTAGTTTGATAGAAATATTCCCTGAGACTGCAAATCTTGCGGTTGTGGAGGGTTCTAGCATTTAAAAAGCCTCCAAACTTCCGCCGAATGTACAGTCTCATCACTGATGACCGTGGGTAATGAATCCGATATGTCGTCAGCAATGTACGGACCTTCCTATCCAGAGCGTCAAGTTCCATCTGAGTCCATTTGAGAATGCCGAAAGAATACATCAAATCGGCATGACCCAACCGTTGAAGGCCTTGTTTCCGCCTAATAAAAGGCCATTTGACACTTTATTCAGGCGGCCAAAGAAGCGCTCCTTCAACGATTGTTTCATGTCGGCAGCATTGATGCCTAATGCTTCCGACATACCCAAATACTTGTAGGTTTCGGTTGAGGAGAGGACTCTAAGGTATTTAGAATCCGTAAGTTGGGTTCTCATGGATTCTATAATCCCGCCTTTTTTTTGGGTGGGAAATCATCAAATCACTTCTCCCGCTCTGGGTGGAGACGGGAGGGCCTGTCAGACTTTTACTGTCTAAAATCACATGTGTTCCTTCAGTTGTATGTGTGCCAGGAGCCACGGTATCTCTTTGGAACAACCCGCAACCCTGGCACGCATTGGCTCTTGCGGACCCCACCGGTTATCCCCCCTCGCTTTCCATGCATGACTACACCTTTGTCCATAAAAAAATGATCCTGATAACTGAGCTACTGAAAGTTTCTACCTTCAGTAGCTCTATCAGTCGCAAATTGAGGGGGCAAAGAGTTTCAAATCATCCATGTAAAGGAGGTGTGATATCACCTGACCACCTACCTCTTCTCAACCGATAGCCTAGAGCTGAATTCTCCCGAAGTGTGCTTAGAGGATTCAAGGCTAAGCAAAACCAAAGGGGACTCAAACTGTCGCCCTGAAATATTCCGCATTCAATGCTGATCGGTTCATCAATCGTCTGGATCTGTGGACATCCTGGATAGAGAAGAACCATCCTCCACTGCCTCATACACCACTTCATGAAGGTGCGTAGAGTTTCGTCTATTTTTTACTCCAACACCCTCATGAGCCATGTGTGTAGCACTGAGTCATAGGCCTTCTTATAATGTATCCAGCATGTCGAAAAATCCTTCCGAGATCTACGAACCTGTTCGACTATGGCTCTGTTTATAAGGAGCAGCTCCTTAGTACTGCGGGACGCAATCTTACATCCATTCAGAGATTCAGACATAAATAGCATCAGTCAAAATCAAAATCAAAAGTCATTTATTCAAATTAGGCTGAGAATCAGCAGTTTTCGAGTCAAAGTACATGAGACAGTCCCCCAAAACGCCCACCCTTCACCACTTCCTAGTGCTTTAGCTAGGAAGAAGAAGTGGTGGAACAAACTCCCCAGCAGCACAGCTGTCTGTTTAGTCGGATAGACTCGATTCTATACATACATAGGCAAAGTAATAAACATTACGAGACACAAAATATTAATTAAATAATTAGTCAAAATGTCAGCTAGCCATATCAATATACCGACAAATAAAATGAAAACTGTCGAGGCCAAATAAAGCCTAAAACAACTGATCATATAAAATATTGTTATGAGTAGATCATGTCAATAACTAATGACTTAATAGTTAATCATAAAAAAATTGTTAGACAGGCAATAAAAAATAACATAATAATTATATGAACGCATATAACCTGTCACTAGATACGCTAATTCTGGAGAAAGAACATAAACATTGTCTTGAATTAATCACAGCGACCAACTATTCTTGTCATTTAAATAGTCGTTGATGGAATAGTAAGCCTTTAAACAAAGGACGGATTTTACTTGAGCTTTAAACGCATTAAAAGGCAAATCTAGCAAAGAAGAGGGAAGCTTGTTATAAAAAGTTATACCAAGCCCAACAAATGAGTTATGAACCTTATGAAGTCCTTATTTCTTGTGTTAACGGTGTGAATATCACTGTTTTTAGTGTACAAGTGTATATTTTGCCTAATATATAAGATGTTAGCGAATATGAATTGTGATGCTACCGTGAGAATACCAACATCTTTAAAAAAGTCCCTCAAGGAAACTCTGGCACCTAGCTGGTAAATTGCACGAACAGCACGTTTTTGAAGGACAAAATATTTTGAATATCAGCAGCTTTGCCCCACAGCAGAATACCGTAGGACATAACGCTGTGAAAATAACTAAAGTAGACTAACCGAGCTGTATCGACGTCAGTGCATTGTCTTACTTTTCTGACGGCGTAGGCGGCTGAACTGAGCCTCCCCGCTAGGCTTGATATGTGTGATCCCCACTGAAGTTTGGCATCTACTGTTATGCCCAGAAAAACTGCCGAGTCTACGGTTTCAAGCACCTCTTTATCTAAGACGATGTTGGGACCTAGATTTCTAACATTCAGTAAGGCAAATTTTACACATTTTGTTTTCTTGGCATTGAGAACTAGGTTATTTGCCGTAAACCAATCCGTAACCATTGAGAGAGTACTGTTTACGTCGTCAAAATCTAGTCTATTCCGGTCTACTTAAAAAATAAGAGAAGTATCATCTGCAAACAGTACAACATCACAAATACCCTTTAAATAGAATGGTAAGTCATTGATATACACTAAAAACAAGAATGGGCCGAGTATTGAGCCTTGAGGCACACCTAACTGAACTGGTAGCCTGGAAGTTTTTTCACCATTAATTTCTACACATTGGAACCTATTCTGTAAATAAGAATTTATTACTTTTAAAGCTTCGTTATGTACAACGTAATAACGCAGTTTTCACAAAAGCGTTTCATGGTGCACGCAATCAAAGGCTTTGGAGAGACCACAGAAAACTCCAATAGCATTTTGCGAGTTCTCCCATGCTTTAAATATGTGTTTCAACAGAGCAACACCCGCATCTGTAGTCGAACGACCTTTTGTAAAGCCATATTGCTCATTATGAAGGAGGCTATTTGAATTAAAATGTCTTAGCAACTGCTTGAGTATTAACTTTTCAAATATTTTGCTAAATGCAGGTAAGATAGAAATAGGCCTGAAATTACGAACGTCATTTTTATTACCTGATTTAAATAATGGTATGACTTTACTACTCTTTATGAGGTCAGGAAAAAGTATTCGGTGGATGCGCGTCAGTCACACCTTGAGCGGATATGGGTTGCTCCCAAGATCTGTATACCCACCGTTAATCGTTCTGAAACATGCGGTCTGAGTCTGAGTGTGCCGATCCACTCTTCGCCAATACCTACAGATACGGTGTGCCCATGTCCAAACTTTCTGTTCAGGAAGTCGATGCGCTCTGTGACGCGGGATGCATATTCTCGAAAACTAATAGTAGTTCCCGAGAACGCCCGCTTCATAAAACGCATCACACTTGGGCGTGTATTGCCCTTCCTGAAGCAGATGAGCTTCCCGATGAGTACCCTGGCCTCATTAATACGACGGTCAATCCTGCATTGCCAGGCTAGTGCGGCGGGTTTCGGTCGTGCAGCTCGGTCAGAGTTTGGAAATTTGACACGAACTATACTAGAAGCCGCAACAGCTATGCAATACACGAGTGTGTATCACAAAAGTCTGCGCTGCTTTCAATAATATTTGGTAACAACGCATCCAGGGTGTTTGCCCTGAAAAACAGAGCACTGGTGTGTGCTCTGTAAACAGTAGATTAGACCATAGAAAAATAGATAATACATTGCATAGAAACGAAACCTCTCCTCGCTGGAGCTGGATGTTTCGTTCCGCGTTGAGAATTTTCGCTGCCTACTTATTGCGGAATTGCATGGTGAAATGATAAATGATAAATGATTTTATTTCTGTAAGTGGGTTTGTACAAACACTTTTACACGTCAATCATATTTTTTTTAAACTAGATGAGGTCTGCGTTTCCTATCTGACTACTCTGAGAAAAAAAATACCATTTCCTTCATCGTCATCAGCCGATTACTGTCTCACTGTTGGGCATGGGCATATGAAACAAATATTACACGTAATAATCAATTATAAAAAAAATTATAGAAAATTATCGAAGGTATTTTAATATTTTTTCCATCAACCCAGCGGTGGCATTAGGGACGAGATCACATAGTACCTAATAACAACGTGCAATTTAACATGCCTATGTGATGTTAGATATTTTGCAGGGTATTACAAAAATTGACTTTGTCGGTCTCAAATACATCTGGTGACCTTAGGGAATCCAGTTCTGGAGTTGCGCCATCGGGGTCTACTTCATAATTATAATATTTATCTCTTTTATGAGACTGAGAGACTAGGTCTATTTTTTGTCATCTATATAGATAGAGTCATCTGAATCTGAGCTTTCAGATGACTCATCTATGATGACATATGCACTTGTAATTTTAGTTATGTTAAATGTAAATAATGTAACTGTACCTACCGAATAAAACCTCACAGACTTCTAGGTACTTACGTTTACGAGAAAACATTTTTCCACAACATCATCAGATATAAAGAACGAAAAACGAAACAAACGAAAACCTTAAAGAAGAAAGATAAGAAAACCTTAGGTAGGCACTCGGCTTAGTACGGTTTACACTCCCAGCCTGCAGCAGTGTCTTTCCGATCGGAAATAAAAACCATAACTGAGTCATAATAAAGTGCAATTAGCCAATCAAGGCTTCTCAAGTGAGCGTCAAAGAAAACCCCTATTTATTAAGGTTTAGGTACTGCTATAGACACTTTTATTATAGGTTAAGGTACTGCTACCGAAATACACCAGTATGCATTTCCAACCTCAAAATTCCGCTACTGCAAATAAAAACGGTATCGAAATATTTCGGTAACCCTTATTTAACGGTATGACGTCATACCGAAATTTAAAGGTACCTTAATTTTTGGGTAATTCAGTCCCTGAATTATGTATGTTGGTAGTAGGTACTTTCGTTCGAGGACAAACTTCTTCACTAAGATCCCTAGTACTCTTAATTAAACATACGGTGAGAAGATTATGGTTAAGGGGGCCCTTCTCGGCCCGTCTATCGTCAACGCGACCATGATTGAAAAGCTTGTTGTTTCATCTAACGCAATGCAAGCGAGTGGGGACGCGATAACATCGAACGAAAATTGGCGCGTGAACAATTCACAAAACTAGTTCCCGGAAATACGTGTTTGAAGAAGGCATATACTTTTTTAGGATCACCATTACATGTACCAGGATTATATGAAGATGTTTTATTATCTTTCTCATTTAATGAGTACATTATGAACGGCCAAAGTTTAGATAAAGTGCAAAAATGCTGAATTTCAGACGTCTTTACCGAATTTGTTTCTCAAAAAAAAGTGGGTGGTTTGTTTAGGACATGCTTGTGGTTTATATCCCACAAGATACAGTGTGTGTTCAAAACATCTGGAGGAAAATTTGTAATAACGCTATAATCACGTACGTACGAACGTTTGTATTAGAATTATGACGGGTTGGCCGCTCTTAATTATAAATTGTTAAAATTTGTTCGGGTGTTAAAGTTATGAACTTGACCTAAAGAATCAATGTTTTTTTAATACACGAACAGACGGTTATGTACGATGTAATAATAATACATAGTTTATATATAACTGCTAACTAAATGAAGTGCTCATGGGTAACTAATAACAGCCGCACGGCTCGATCTGAAGTTAAGCTACGCTTGCCGAGGTCGGTGCGTGGATGGGTGACCATTCATTTCATACCGAGATCCTTCGATGCAGTGCGTAAACGGTCTCATCGCAACAATAGAACACGGCTCTTAAACTTGACATTCAAAGTAAAACAAAAAATGTTTTTAAAACAAACCTGCCAGCTCCAATTTCATAATATTATGGAATCAGATTTCTTCAACATCTGCTTCATGTCAAGAGATTGTAATAAAAAAATTACCCTCTTTCAGGGGCAGTCGGGTAAACAGTTAAATATGTTATTTCCGTGCTGTGGGCCTAGTATGAATATAATATAGGTACCTATTCTATTGAGTTTATACGGAAACAATAATGGGTAACAACAAATTATTGATATTGATGAGATAGATGGCGGCGCCTTCCCAGCTGACTGTTCCCTGAGAAGAAATGCCGAAACAAACTCAGAGGTCAACTCAGGTCTCTTGAAGTCCAAACATTATATTATTAGACTTTTATGTGAGTCTAAAAGAACCATTGCAGCTTTGAGCTGACCTTAGTGGGTTTTGCTTTGGGTTGCCAAGTTCGAATGCTTGCAGGACTGCCATAATACAGAGGCCCTTTTTTATTAACCGAGTTCCAAAAGGAGGAGGTTCTCAATTCGTCGGAACCTTTTTTTTTTATGTATGTTCCCCGATTACTCGAAGATGGCTGGACCGATTTGGATTTGTTTTTTTAAATGACATCTCGCAGGTCAACCTATGAGATTGTCGGCTGCTTAGCCGGACTTGCCTGTGGCTTCCTTTATAAATGAAGGCCTCCAGCCAGGGCCTAAAAACTTACTCGCTAAGGGCACTTCCTGTGGGGTACGGACCTCGGCTTAGGGCGGCGCTGGAAGAGGGCAAGGGTCGGGCTGGAACGGAATGAGTACAGAGACCCCTAGTGTGAGTTTCTTTTGACCGGCTAGACTTCACGCATCGACCGCGTTCGGCGGTCCCATTGGCTCTGGATTGCCGAAGGCCCAAAAGCGAGACGGTCAAAAGAAACTCACACAGGGCCACAGAAGGTCGTCAGTAAATGGTAAACAAACCAGTATAAGCAGGCCTCGTATTATTACATTGAAACTATGTACTAGGCTAGGTCAGTCAATTGTAGCAGTATTATTCTTTGCTTTTGAGAGCACACTGCGCTTGACAAGGTTAAACATAAGACCTCTATCTGACTTGAGCTTCTATTTAACATAAAGATAGTACAATCATCTTTAGTCTTTATCGGTGATATCAATATCTTGACACTCACGAGAGACTCCATGACAGCTGGGACTAATGGCTTAACGTGCTTCCGAGGCACGGAGGGGTCTTGGTATGTAAAGATAAAGATGGTCACCCATTTACGGGCTATGTAACGACACTTGCAATAACAAAAATTGTTGGCAGGTTGTGACCTGTTACCATAGAATCAGTACATGATTCAAAATTTTTCGTCGGTTTTTTTTTATATAAAAAATAAAATAGTTCTGCCATAAGTTTTGACCGCGTTGGTAAAGCACTTTCTTGTGAAACAGCTGATTTTTTTTTGTATGCGCGTATATGTCGTGCCACCCCGTATAATAATGATGTAATCTAAGATATTAATTTATGATGATACAACGAAATTAAAAACATTAGGTTAGTGAGTCAGTCCTGATAAGAAGGCCGGTCATTGTCTCCTTCGCGGTCATGGATCGAAGAACTTGAACTCTGAATCGAGGAACGAAAGCACGAGTGAATACTTGCGCTTTAGAATGGGCTGCCAATTCCAATTCTCAATGCTTTGTCCTGTTGTCTGCACGCTGCATGGTCTGATGGCCGCTGCTGAAAGTGCCAAACTCGTAGCCAAATTCTGGCCTGACTGTATATAGATTGCTTTCGACACGCTACGAAGAAGAATGGGCAACTAGCTTCATCTTTCTGACTGACAGACTCCATGACAATTGAGATCAAGGTCATTTGGTTAAAGAGGGAAGCACCAAGGTAGCCCGCGAAATTCAAATTTTCTTACGCATTTTGCAATTTTACAAATTTTCTTACGCATTTTGTCAGTGTCATCAGCCTGTATGTAACGCAATTAGGGTGCTGGTCAGTGTCATCAGCCTGTATGTAACGCAATTAGGGTGCTGGTCAGTGTCATCAGCCTGTATGTAACGCAATTAGGGTGCTGGTCAGTGTCATCAGCCTGTATGTAACGCAATTAGGGTGCTGGTCAGTGTCATCAGGCTGTATGTAACGCAATTAGGGTGCTGGTCAGTGTCATCAGCCTGTATGTTACGCAAAAAGGGTGCTGGTCAGTATCAGCAGGCTGTATGTTGAACAAATCATGATTCGCGATCATAACTATTAAGTATGGCATTACATAATTATAATAATTAAAACCATCAAGTTCATTTAATTCGATTGAATGACGTTTTCATGAAATAATCATTCAATCGAATGGAATGGGAATGTGTTATCTTCACATTAACTGATTCGTATAAACTCAAACCATTTATTTCAATTAAACCAATTACAGGCACTTTTGAATTGAATTGTTAAGGAGTCTGTCAGTACGAACGTGGGCTAAGAAAGATGAAGCTACATAGTTGTCAATTCCAAAACGTAGTAACTTCCTATGGAGAAGAACGGGCAAGAAACTCTAAGGACACTCTTTTAAATCAAAATAAAATCACTTGGAACCAAAACATTGACTCACAAGACTTTCTGCATAGTTTAATATTATATACAAACCGGTGCAAGCAGTCAAACTGGTTGATCTTATAAATAAAACCAGGCTATAGGCATGCTAGCAACCAATACAGTTAAGACAACAACAACGATTTTATTTTAAGTGCTTACCAGATATGTGTGGTGTTACACGAATGGACAGAATAAGAACTGAGTACATAAGAGGAAGTCTGAAAGTGGTACCTATAACTGAAAAGTTGTCTGGAAATCGGTTGTCATGGTATGGGCATGTGATACGGAGGAATGAGGAAAATGTCGTGAGGAAGGTTTGAAGTATGAATGTCGATGGCTTTAAGAGTAGGGGGAGATCAAAGAAACGATGGATGGACTGTGTGAATGATGATATGGTTATAAAAGGTGTGACTACAGAGATGACGACTGATAGAGAAGTGTGGAAGAGAATGCCATGTTGCGCCGACCACAAATAAATTTAAATCAAGGCAGGAGAATGATGAACCAGTCGTGTGCCGAAAGTGTTTTTATTTTTAAATTGCTGAATTGGCTTGACCTTAATCACGCCTAGGGACTGCAATCCAGAAGGATCCAGCTTAATCTTAGGAACTGCGAGACCCCGCGACAGCTTTTCAAACAAGGGTTTAAAAACTTTAATCTGTGGCGACTTCTCGCTAAGGGCACCCCCTGTGGGGTACGGATCTCAGCTTAGGGCATCGCTGGTAGAGGGCAGCAAGGGACTGACTGGATAGGACTGAAGAAACAGCTTTTTCTACCGCTGGCTACATAATGTAGTTCTGTAAGAAGTAGATTGGGAGATAACACTACGCGAAGACTACATTAACACAAAGAGGATAGACTTGTCATTTGATATTTCTTCATTTTTTTATTTTATTTATCGATTCTTTTCTGGAGTAAGTAAGAAAAACTAAGACAATTAATAAACTTAAACACATTTTTTATAATAATAATATTATAAATATTTAAATAAAGAAGACTGATTATAATTACCTCACATAAAAATTTGCTGTTAACTTTATACTCTACAAAATTACCATAACTACATTGATATTTATTATTGTTTTTGAGCTTTTTTAATAATGCTTTTTTTAATAATATTTCATTATACCATAACAAAGAATATATAATTATTAAGAATGGTATAGAAAAGGGGGGATCCTCGAACCAGTCGGGTGTTGCAGATGGGTGTTTGGGTGTTGTGTCTGGTGGCCTATGTGGGACGTTGTATACTTATATGCCAGTTGCGGCGTTGTCCTGCGATGCAGGATGTTGCGTGACGCCGCCACATGACTATGAGAGAGAGGGAAGACTGAGTGCACCTGTATCTGCTTGTGCACTATAATATTTCCTGCGTAGATGATAGTAAGTCTCGGTTAAGATTGGCTGCGATGGCCGAAATTCGTTCTGAGGGACTTCAATTTCAAGTAGAGCCATGACAATCTACCGGCTGTCTTGCGGGCTCTTCTCCTTAGGATTCGCCCAATTGGAACCGTGCACCTAGCTTCTGACGTTTTATGAGTACCCCTGTAGGTTTATGTGAAATAATAGAAATGGTTTTGATTCTGACAATCATTCTAGGGCAATATTTTCACAAACCGGTGTGTCATATCGAAAATGTCGCAGTGACAAAACCGGTTTACTAAAGTAAAAGTAAATGGCATTAACCTACAAAGATTTTGCGATTAAATGGGACCATTGAAATGGCATTTACCATTAAGCCTGCTACTACCTCATTGGTCTAGTGGCCGTATACGCTACTGCTGACTATGCCGAGCCAAGTGTTGGTTTTTCAACCAACAGGATAAAGGAAGGGGTTCTCAATCGTCTGTAATTGTTTTAATATATACAATGTTCCGCAATATCTCCGGTGACTGTGGTTCGATTTCGTTTTTTTTTATGGACAGCGTATGTTTCAGGGGTGGTCGCAGATTTTGTATTAACTTGGCTTGGGTAGTCCTTGCGTCAGCTTCAATAATACTATTGTTTAATCCACTTTATGTATAATGACGCGATGTTTTAATACTTCTTGACATTGTTCTTTACATAGCAAGTAGGCAGTGGTATACGAATTAGTATGGGGTTAGCACCATAGCTAAAATATGAAAATAAAAGACTTCCAACAACCGACTTCCTTCTTCTTCTTTTCGTGTCGATGGTACACTTGAGCCCAGTAGGTGGCCTGCCACGTTTATTGCGGCATCAGTGGCTTTATTCAGATCATCCAAACTGCAGGTGAACGGGCTCTTAGGACACTCCAGCAAGTTGGGCATGGTCTGATCAGAAGCACCGCACTCGCACTGGGTGTTGGATGAGTCAGTGATACCCCAGTTTGACAAATTGTGTCTACAGCAGCCTACTTGGGTACGCAATCGATTGAGAGCTTTCCATATAGGCCACTGCAGATCACGCCCGGGGGGCAAATGTTCCTGGACTTCGAAAACCGACTTCCAAAAACCAGCTAGATGGCATCACTGAAACACAGTTTTCTTATGAAACTTCTTCTGGTAGCCTCTATCAAATATCTTAAATCTCTTTGACATTTAATAAGATAACACCGCAAAATACTAGAATGGAATATCAATCATACCTACTTACTTAATTATATCAACGCAAGCAAGGTTACGTAATTTCACTAGTCACTATGTCACACGGTACTAATTAGTACCCGCCACTAACATGGCTGACGTAACAGTGTCCATTACGAGGATGACACTTAAAGTACCGCGGGTGTCGTAAATATTACGTAGATGCCACTAAAAGTACCGATGCAGACGGCACTAATTCTAGAATGACTCTTAAAGTAGCACGGCTGACGACATTGTTTCGTGAGCCACTGAAAGTACCACGGGCAAAAGCATTATTTTCTTGAATGTGACTATTAGAACTACTGCAGACGGCACCATTTTGTCAGCCACTAAAAGTACCTACCATTGCCGTCGACACTTTTTCTTGAATTACACTTTAAGTACCGAGAAACACGATAAGTACTTTACAAAACAAATTAAATGACATAACAACCAACAAAACAACCGCGACGATATCATATCTTTGTCAAAAACATACTGCGATTAAATACACTTACATAATGGTTACTGTTCCGTAGACAATTCTAGAAGTACCACTGTAGTTGACACTATTTGTATGACACTAAAAGTACCACGACACGCGGTACTATTTAGTGCCGTCTGACATTGCACGAACGTCATCGTGCATAATAAAAATATATCGGGCCCAAGTCTTTGACACTGGAACATTGGATAGGTACGCCTTCATGTAACTGTGGCGTAATAATAAATATAGTTTTTGTTAATTCTCAAATATTATGTCACCCGTATCGATTGGTCGACAGAATATTAAACAGCAAATTTTGTAATATTTGGAATGGCAGACGGACAGATGTCAGATTACAAGTAATCTACAAAAACTGGTAGAAAATTGATTATAAAAATAAACGCCATCTGATACTATACAGGGTGTTTTTAAAATCATTGACATATTTTAAGAGGGTAAAAGTACCAATATGTATGAACGAATTTTCATTAAGGGACCTCATCTGACTAGGCTCAAAATACCTTTCATACATTTTTGTATGAAACTTTCTGCGGTTTTTCTAATAACTTTAACTTATTATTCATGAAGTACTTTCCTCTTGGGGAGATACTAATGATTTTTCCAATTACACTTAGTGGAAAAAAATTAGTCAACATCTTTTAAAAATGCAGGCATCACTTTGATTGACTCATCGAACTTCAATTTCGTAAAACTCATTTTAATTAAACCAATTATAAACCTTTTGAATTGTCATGGAGTCGGTTAGTCAGGTAGATGAAGCTAGTTGTTCATCCCAAAGTGTAGGAGTTACCTATGGAGAAGAACGGGAAAGAAACTACATAACTATTATGAAGACAAGAAATATTATTTTGATTTAGAAGCGTGACCATAGACGAAAAAAAGGTTGCATCGTTGAGTCAAAAGTCAGCCATGTTGGTTTTATTACATCTTTTTATGTTTACCTATAATAAAATAGCATCATGATAATATTATTTACTTGTGAATTTTGTACTTACTGCATAATATGAGAAATTTGACGCATATGACTCAACCTAAACATATCCATTGTTGAAAAAGGTCGTTGACACAAAGACAAAGTAAGTTAAAACAATATTATTGGCACTTTTTACGCGAATTTAACGATTTTCTATAAGTTTATTAAGTATCGATATTTTTTACACAGTCAATATTTTTAAAACAAAAATGACATTGAACACATTAAATTCTGCGGGGAACTACCAAGTAGCCAAATCAGACGTTTGACGATAAGATAATAAACCACAACACTAGATACGTAATAAACGTAGTAATAATATCACTATACTTCATAAACGTTTTGGCACCAAAAGAGTAATAAAAAAACTCACAGACAAAAAATAACGCAATTAAAACAACATTTCCCGCCTCGTTCGCGTTCGAAATTTGAATATTGTGTATGACACAGACAATGCATAGAGCGCGTTCGGTTTAAGTCGCGCGGAGTGCAAACTTTTTGCTCTTTGGTCTTACACGCGCTTACAGCGCTGCGTGTAATAAACGGGTTTTGTTACCGAGTATTTTTCACAGCGCTACAGCGATTTATTGCTATTCAATTCTGTGTAGTGTCGTGTGCCTTGGTATGGCAAGTCGGTGTTTGACATTATGCTTATTACTCATGACATAGATACATTTTAATTGGAATATCTATTGCAATGACGTACTAATTATTGCATACAATCTCAATTAAATCGTTTCCGCTTATAAGAAATACTTTTACAGTTGATTTACGTTTATCCAACTATGTAATATATTGATAAGAGCTAGTAATTAAGATAAGCGCGTTCGTTTTAAATATAATTATTTTAAAAATAGCAAACGCGGTATAAATAGACATTGATTACATAACAGTTGAAGGTTTAAAAAAATCATAAATAGGTACTGGGTCAAATGAAATTAGCTAGCAAAACTACATACGTGATCAGTAACAATATCTAAAAGATTTGATGTGTTATTGGGTCAACAACCGCTGGTAGTGTTGCAACTTGAAGTATGACTTTAGATAATCTGTTTTCTTTTAGTTTACCGGATATAGACTCCATCACATCTGGGAGGTTTAAACAATTAAAAACTATTTTGAAACGGGTAAGTACTCACAAACTCCAACTCAAATAATTTATTTCAAATAAACCAATTACATCGAATTTTGAATTGTACAGGGTTCGTTCGGCCAGAAAGGTGCAGCTAGTTGCCCATTCCAAAGCGTAATAGGTCCCTATGGAGTAGAACGGGCAAGTAACTCCATGGACACTCTTTAAAATCAAAATATTGTTACAAAAAATTGGTAACATCATTCATGTTGAAATTATGCATGTGAGAACGATGTGAAAACTGTGAAAAGACGAGCACATTAAAAGCGTCCTTTATAAAAAATATGAGAGATATTATGGAGATAGATATTTCAAGTAAATACACTAACTGCCGCCAATAACCTAACAAAAAGTCATCAATTTAATTTATTTTTCGTTTTAACCTTTTTAGATATCAATTATCAATATCTATCTATCTCCTCTGCGTAGTCTTTTAAAGACAAACTTAAAAAAGTCACCCTGTATATGACAGAAGACAGGAAAATAGCATTAAATGGCGGCCGAGACCCACATAAAGACGCCTTGTAGGCTACACACAGAGGTCACAGTCCACTGGGAAGGACAGTTAATAGATTGTGTGATAAAGATAATCAATGAATGCACCTCTTTTATAAATGTAAAAAAAAAGCGGCCAAGTGCGAGTCGGACTTGCCCATGAAGGGTTCTGTAGCAGCAAGTACCGCGCGAATTATAATTATTATTAACTTAGACACCTATTACAGATTTATTATTAGAAAATAATGGTTCACGGTTTATGCATAAGGTTTATGTTTTTGAAATTAAATGTTTAAAAAAAATATATATTTGAGTTGATTGAATGAAAGGTAAATTGCAGTTTACGATTTATTACGTATTAAAAAAAAACTACTTACTACGTTCAAACCAATCCTCGGTGGAAGTTTACAAGGTAATCATATTTTTTTCTAGTTTTATCATTCTCTTATTTTAGAACTTACAGGGGGAGGGGGAACACACACATTTTAACACTTTGGAAGTGTCTCTCGCGCAAACTATTCAGTTTAGAAAAAAATGATACTAGAAACCTCAATATCATTTTTGAAGACCTATCCATAGATAGCCCACACGTATGAGTTTGATGAAAAAAAAAAATGCGTTTCAGTTCTAAGTATGGGGACAACCCCCAAAATTTATTGGGTTTTTTTCTATTTCTGTGTGAAAATCCTAATGCGGTTCACAGAATACATCTACTTACCAAGTTTCAACAGCATAGTTCTTATAGTTTCGGAAAAAAAGGGGCTGTGACATACGGACGGACAGACAGACATGACGAATCCATAAGGGTTCCGTTTTTTGCCATTTGGCTACGGAAACCTAAAAACTGGATCAGCATAGCTGTTTACAACCATTCGACATACCTCCGAGTAAAATTTGTCACATGATTGGTTACCAGTAGAGTGATTGACAGTAGCAATGGTTTACATTTTGATGGTTCAATAACATTCATTGCGTTGTATGCGTTGTTGAGCAGACAATTTTTTCAAACATACGAAGCAATGAAAATGATTTCGATTGTGATTGATAGTGTGTTGCGTAACTAGGGTACCGGACAATAATTTGCAGGTGGTGATATCGTGATGTAATGATCTACGTAGCCTTTTCCCAACTAAATTGATTATTAATTTTAAAAAAAATCCTTAAAAATATTTCATTAAAGTTCGCAATGCACAGCACTATTTGTCTCTAGTTCTTTTTTTTATCGGCCCAAAAATCTGACAACCAGTTTTACCAAGGCATATCGTGATACGCAATATGTAACTCAGTTAGTTGTGGAGGCCAGATAGGCAGTCGCACCATGTAAAATACTGGTATTTATCTGCATCCGGTTAGATTAGAAGCTAACCTCAACAAAAGGCTACGCAGATTGATTGTCTTACTAAAAATGATACTTCGAGCCGGATCGGCAGTCAACCCGCCTACCAACTAAAAATAATAATATCGATATTATTATTTTTAGTTGGTAGGCTGGTTGTCAGATTTTTGGGTTTCTGCCTACCCGTATGAACTGTTTGTATGACTTTCACATAATTATGTAATAGATGAATATTCTTGAACCCTCATCATCTTCTAACTATGAAACGATGACATACTTTGAAAAGGCATTGAAAAAACCCGCATTCTGTGAAGAATTCTCTACAAGATCATTTAAAAGTAAAGCCACCGTAGGTAGAACGTTATCAATGTTCGTGCCTTCTCTGTATAAGAAGAAGCATTTTATGATGCAGTGGGACAAAAAGGCTGGTATTTATATTAAAAAAAAAGCTCGCCTGTATTTTTTCCCTATATTGAACAAATAATAATATTTTTGAAACTTATGAAAAAAAAAAACGTTTAAAAAATTAATTATATACAGGTAATTTTTTTAATCCACAGTATTTTTTTATCCACACTCGTATAATTCAACCTATATACAGTTAATTATTTAACTTGATTCTATACCTAATACACCAATAATGTTCTTTTTAACCAGCAATCATACAGTACAACAAACAACCAAAAACGACGAGTATTTATAGACGCCAGCCCATTAAATCACAAAAGAAATATCTATGATACAAAATAAATAAAAAGGCATTACTCACACGACCAAACCATGCAATCCTTTTCGAAAAAAAAAAACAACTAGACCGCTCCTGACAGACAACCGACCAATAGCGTACGAGCGCGCCAAATAAAACAAACATGCCCGACAATGTTTTTAAAATTAACTAGTGCTTATATTGGATAATGCATAGTTTATTTTAGATATAATAATGTTTGTAATAGAGCTATTATAAACGTTATTATGTGTTCATTAAACAGTTTAATATTGTGTTAACATTGGCCGTTTTAATAATATGAATGGGCATTGGGCCAGTGAGGAATGAATACTAAGTTACATAATAATTTGTACACGTGTAATAAATGTAAGTACCTACATAACACCATGCCTTGTTTTTCCGAAGGGCTGCTACTGAGACATTCCAGATACGAACAATCCAATTATACTTCGTCCGACCTGGGAAGAGAATCCAGGACCTTTATGCTCAGCAGTTGCGCTTGCGACCACTAGACCAACGAGGCAGTCAATATAATTTTTGGTAATTTATATTCTAAATATTATTTATTATGTGTCAGATTATTTTATGTTTGGATTAGCTTACCCATTGTTTTTAAATGACTACTTTGAGAAGACTTAATAATAATATGGTTATAATAATATTAAATCTTCATTGAAATAATATTTCTTGGTGGCGGTACGGGTCGATTGATGGTTAAGCTACGCTTGCCGCGGTCGGATCGTGGATGGGTGAACATCCAACATATCGAGACCAAAGAAAGCACGTTAAGCCGTTGGTTCCGGCTGTCCTTCGTAGATCTTTCACAGTTTTTTATTGGTAGTCAACAATGACTAGTCTTACCACGAGTATCGAGTTACCCAATGACTGGGTTGTGGAGGTTAGACAGACAGTTAGGAAAAATCATCTATGGTTGCAAAATTTGTAAACATGTGAACGCCATGGCACACAGGGTGGTATGGACATCGACGCCATTACTGAAACCATAAATTCAGCACTTTATTTTAGAAAAACTTTTTTACGTAAAAAAAAAATCGTCGGTTGTCGGATGATTCAATCCCGGGATCCCGGTCGTACTTTAGTCCAGACGTTTCGGGATTTAACTAATCTCGGGATTTTCGGGATTAATATTTTTTTAAATAATATAATTTAAAAAAAATCCGTCCGTTTGTCTGTCAGCGGGCTGTATCTCATGATTCGTAATACGAAGACAATTGAAATGATCACTGAATGTGTATTTCTGTTGTATTTTTTGCCTTGCGGTACGGAACCCGTCGTGTTCTAGTCCGACTCGAACTTGGCCGATTTTTACTCAGCCACAAGCCTCTCCACACAACAACAATTAATGATAGTTAAATATTGTAATGTTATGTATCGCTGCTCAGACAGACAATTGGTAGAATGATGAGCTGCAAGATGACAATGAAACAATTATGTTTGTTGGCTGTAATATTTGTACCGTGTGACAGGTCAACAGTGATTGTCTAAACGAGGTCACGGGAATAAATACCGTGAGGTGGTGTTACTAGGTTCTGACTAAATACTCATCGTTATCTGAGCTAATGCTGAGCGATAGCCGTTTTGGGTGGATGTGACGCATGTTTCCTTCAACCATTTCTTTTTTTTTGTAACTGTTGTTTTTGCGTCATATTTACCGCAATTAAACGTATTTTCTTTCTTTCTTTATTCTCTTCTCATCTGCCATCATACTATGTTGGGGTCAGCTTCCAGTGCAAGTGGGCATACACGCGAGTTACACGCGTCAATGGCAGAGGCAACTGCAGCCTTCGACGCGTCACGTCGCACACTGGTCCCAAATTAAAAAAAAGTGGACATTGATAGTAGACCGCTGATATTTTTTTTTATTGTTGATATAATGATAACAGATAAGGCAAAAAAATATTATTGTCCTACTTCAAATACTTTTCTCTATAAAAAATATTTCTTTTTTTTTTGTATGGGAGTGATTACATTTTACTCAATTTCTCAAAAACCTTAAGCGATGTCGAGATGGCATTCACATATGTTAGAAAACTAATAATTCTGAGTATTTGGCTCGAAGAAACTTATTGCTTATCTCTGCGTACTTTCGAGATAATAGTGACAGAAAATAACAATTTTTTTTAATGTTAATTGTTCGCTTTTTTTTAATCATAGCCTTACTCATATCGCAATAGGTCCGCTGGCCAGCAAAATGGAGCTTCGACGCGAGTTTGCCGGGATAACAAGATGGCCGCCTCTCATGACGTAACGTAATACGGTCACGAATCGCGCGCGTACACCTCACTCAGTGTACAACTAAATGTGGTTGCGATAAGACGTGTCCTTATTTTTTCTGTGCGCTTGAAGAAATGCTTGTTGTTTGTTTGTTTTGTTATTGTTGTATTTTGAATCTTTGGATTTTAAAATCAAATAATTTTTGTTTGTCTTTCTTTCGTCGAATTTGTTTTCGTAATTTTTTTTGTTAAAATCAAAGTCACTTTGTCTTTGATATCTTTGATTCTAATTTGTTTTCAATTTTCCTTAAAATTATAATATGTCCGCATTTGTCACCAACTTAGACTTATACGTTGTTCTTAAATCAGGAGGTGGTTTTAAAAATGTCGAATTTTTATTTAATGCCCTTATTGAACGTATTGGTGTTGAATTGTCTTCCGAAGATTTGAGTAATATTAAATTATTTTGTCGTAATTTTTCAAGTAATATCTCAAAAAGATGGTCTGCTTCCAGTAGAGCTCAAAAGACCTTTCTTAACAAAAATTCAGACTGGTTACAATCCCAAATAGTTTGGCCAAAATGTCAAAATATCGATTTAAGCAGCATTTTTAAAGTTGCCGAGGAAGTAATTCCAAATTTCGAAACGCAAGTGGATACTCATCAATTAAGTTATGGTACAAGTAAAAAACCATTTGTTGATATATCTGATAAACAGAAGAAAAGGCGTTCTCTAACACTTCTAGATCACACAGAGGAGGAATTAGTTTATGCTTTATGTGCCAAATTAAAAGAGTCTAAAAAAACAAAATTAGCAGCTATATTAAACGAACTCAGCCAAAACAAGGAAAAATGTGAGATGGTACATGATGTACTATTCGCTAAAAAGACTGACAAACCGTGTTTACCAGATGATAAAACGTTAGCGCTTTACACCTCAACAAATTTGTCAAAATGGCAATATCGAAATTTAAGAACTATTCTTGCTTCAGAGAAAATGTATGGTCTTCCATCCTATCAAAAGCTCCTGGAAGCTAAAAAAACTTGTTATCCTCCAGAGTCAGACATAACTGTAACTGAATCTGATGCTAAGATAAGACTTCAATCGCTTCTAGATTTGACAACTAATAGGATATTAAAAACAATTCAGCACAACTCTGCCGACAAAAAATCGCTAAAACTAATAAGCAAATGGGGTTTTGACGGGTCATCTTCTCAAAGTAATTATAAACAAAAGTCACACTCCGACACTAAAATTGACGATTCTTCAGTTTTCATGATTAGTTTGGTTCCGCTTCGTTTGGAAGAAGAGAGTGGTACTATCTTGTGGCAAAATCCTGCTCCCTCTTCAACAAACTATTGTCGTCCAATTGGCTTTATATTTGCAAAAGAAACAAATGAATTGATAAAGAAGGAAAGTGCATCCTTAGAGGAAGAAATTCGTAATCTTGTTCCCACAATTGTAGATAATTTTGATATTAAACATGATTTGTACATGACTATGATTGATGGGAAAATTTCTACTGTGATTTCCAATACTTCTTCTGCAGCTGTTTGTAATATTTGCAATACCCCACCTAGCAAAATGAATGACTTGGACTTTGTATCCAAAAGACTCATCAGAGAAGATATGTATAAATATGGTCTGTCTTCGCTTCATATGTGGATAAGATGTATGGAATGTATTTTACACATTTCGTACAACTTAGACTTCAAAAAGTGGGCTGCACGAAAAGAAGATAAATTGTTAAAAGAAATTAAAAAGAATTTGACACAAGAAGAATTCCGGGAAAGAACTGGTTTGTTAATTGACATAGTAAAACAGGGATTTGGTACAACCAATGACGGTAACACGGCAAGAAGGTTTTTTGAAAATTATGAAGTATCTGCTGAAATAACGGGTATCCACCCTGATTTAATCAAGAGATTTGCAGTCATTTTACAAACAATTTCATCTGGTCAACTTATTAATACCAACTTGTTTAGGGAATATTGTAAAGAAACAGCAATGCTATATGTAAACTTATATCCATGGTATTACATGCCTTCAAGTGTCCATAAATTGTTGATACACGGTGCTGATATTTGTGAAAATTTCTCCTTTATTCCGATAGGCATGCTTTCCGAAGAAGCTTCCGAAGCGAGGAATAAAGATTTCCGGAATGTTAGAATGGCACATACAAGAAAAATCGGTAGAGTTCAGACTAATTTAGACATTATCCACAGCTTTCTAATTAGCTCAGATCCTTACATCAGCCATATCAAACCAAAGTTTGCTCGTTTACATAAACAGTTGTTTCCAGAGGCTAGTGCTTTGATCTTGAACAATGAATTGCTTTCGTTGGAAAACGAGGAAATAGAGATTTCTCAAGAGAATATAGACCCAAATATTAATCTTTCACCATAATATTTTTTCAGAATCGTTTGTGAACATATTCAACTTTATGTTTGCAGCTTAATATGTCTTCATTTTGATTGTTTTTTAGAACTGATGAAAGTACTCCTTCAGAAAGGTCATAGCTTTTCAGTCATTAGTGAGCCCCCATAACCTCTTTTACAGAGAAGTCTCTTTTTACTTATTTGACATTACGCATACATTATAATTATGTGCTAAAGTAAGGCTATGATTAAAAAAAAGCAAAAAATTAACATTAAAAAAAAAATTATTTTCTGTCACTATTATCTCGAAAGTACGCAGAGATAAGCAATAAGTTTCTTCGAGCCAAATACTCAGAATTATTAGTTTTCTAACATATGTGATTGCCATCTCGACATCGCTTAAAGTTTTTGAGAAATTGAGTAAAATGTAATCGCTCCCATACAAAAAAAAAAGAAATATTTTTTTTACAGAAAAGTATTTGAAGTAGGACAATAATATTTTTTTGCCTTATCTGTTATCATTGTATCAACAATAAAAAAAAATATCAGCGGTCTACTATCAATGTCCACTTTTTTTTAATTTGGGACCAGTGTGCGTCGGTCGGCGGCTACCGTCGACAAAATGCATTTGAGCACCGTACCGTACTCAATACGGTGCTCAAATACATGTTGTCGACGGTAACCGCCGACACGTCGAAGGCTTCAGACTTAAGGGCTTCTGACAACCTGTAACGGCAGTCAAAGATCTACGAATGACAGCTGGGACCAACTGCTTAAGTGCTTTCTGAGGAACGACGGGGTTTCAAAATGGTAACCCATCCACGAACCGACCGCTACAAACGTAGCTTAACCTTCAGTCAACCCGTAGGGTTGTTGTCATTTAGCCACAAGTTCATTATAATGGCGCCATACAACTAAAGACACAACGTAACTATAAGAACAGGTAGTTACAAATAACCGCGAGGTAATCACAGCACCTTTCACTTTGCAGTCAACATGCAATCATGCAGTTGAAGTTAAAATCATGTGGCTTTTGCTAATGATTGGTAGCACAGTAGTCCGGGCGTGGTAACAAAACAAGTATAACCTGGCCTCTGATTGTATTGAAACTCCTCCGCTCCCCGACCCATGCTCGAGCCAGCCTAAATAATAATCGCTCGACCCTAAACCCCAATCTTTATCTTCGTGGAATGATGCAGACGCGAAATGTACAGCTGCGTCGTAGGCACAGCAGGGCGCAGCAGCATGCTGGGTCCACTCGGTGCGGTTCCGCACAAGTTACGAGCTTCTTCTTCTTCTTTTCTACCTTCGCGAAACCCGCCCCATCAACTAGGCCAGTTCTTGGCAAGGAGCTACGGACCGCAGTCAGGGCAGGTTGAGTACCCTTTTTCAATATGTCGCTTAGGCTGCGACGCATCAGATTTGCCGGTGGCGACAATAGCAGCGTAGATACTGTAGCAAATAGTGTATTGTAGGAGAGTCACGTGTCGCGTCAATTGTATACAAATTCTAGGTTACCGCTACATTGATAAGCATTTCATGCTGGTAACAAAAAACTTGGTTATTTACCTTGGCACGTTTTTATTCAGTTGCTAAGTAGGTACTTGACTGAAAAAATTAACTGTTAGCTTATCCGTAAAACAAAAATAGTTTTGTTTTTGTTTCTGTAATTTATTTTTGGGCGAATCGACGATAAAGTAATAACATTAGTTCGATTTTATCCAGTATTTCTTTCCTTAACTTTATTGTATATGATTCAAAAGGTGCCAATTACCTACTACGTATTTCTGCAATAGTGGATTCGCCCAAAAAAATAATCAAAATCATTTATTTGCATAGGTAAAGTTCTTAAGATATTACTCGATCACTGATTATGCCATTAATGTCGGCGTCCAAATTTACATGCTTATATACTATTTAAGAAATGAATTAATTGAATGAAAAAGTTGAATAATGCGCATGCATTATTCAACTTTATTAATTCAATTCAATTCGGACACAATTATTATTAAATACCACAATTCACAACTTACATTAAATACACACAATTCACAACAATACACACAATTAAATTAAGTTCGTGTGAATCGTCTTATAGTTTTCAGCTGGTTTTTAATATGTATTACTTTGTTATTATTGTTTAAGATTATTTTGTGTATTTTATGTATGGGCCTTAGTTGCCTGATAATAAAATGATTATTATTTATTATAAGCCGGATTGTTACAGCAATTTCACTTACCATAGCTAAATTATTAATGAACTATTCGAAACATTTCCACCGTCACTTTCATTCACAATCATTCACAAGAACCGTATCACCGTAAAATAGTAACCACACCGCAATTACGGGAGCCATAAAACCGTTTCATAATCTTTGTTGATACAACAATGGCGGCTTTGTTTTTGGCGCGAACATTTACGTGGGAAGTGATGAAAGTGTCAAATAACCGTTACGATTCACACGTGTGTACGTTTGAATTTAGAACTCAGTCAGTGAGGAAGTCACTCCTAGTCGTACGAATGCAGGCTTGGTACCTCTACGTCGCCTCACAGGCAATTTTAACAAGTTTTCTCTAACTTAGATCTATTCGCTGTAAGTATCCGTTGGAAAATTTAGAAACATATTGCTTGACACAATAAAAAAAACGAAAGAATAACAACATTGTATTAAAGTCTCTATAAGTGTTGCTGCAATCTATGTGTATTTTATTTCATGTTCTCATCTATTCTACCCGTCTTTTACTTAGTCAACAGTGTCTTTGTCTTTTTGTGTATCTGTGGCGAACGTGGTTGCTTGCACATTTATACAGGTTGTTTGGCAGAACGTTGAACATACGAAAATGGTGGATAGGTGGGGTCATCTGCTACTTACTCAGCCCTAATTTACTTGGCCCTGGCCCCCTGGATATTATTATTTTTTTGCTTTCTTCTAGTTTCACCACTTTCTTAATTTTAAAGTGTAATTTTGATTAAAAATGGGTAATACAGGATTTTTTTTTAAAATACAAGTTGAAATTAAGATTTAAGTATTTTTTATATCTTTCTGTAAGTTTGAGGACTCATAACTTTTTTTCTAGCTAACATCTGAATAAAGCAATAATTTTATAAGAATCTGCCTAAAAATTACACTTTAAAGTTAAGAAAGTGGTGAAACTAGAAGAAAGCAAAAACATTTTTTTTTTAAATATCCAGGGGGCCAGGGCCACATAAATTAGGGCTCAGTTAGTAGCAGGTGACCCCACCTATCCACCATTTTCGTATGTTCAACGTTCTGCCAAGCACTCTGTATATCACCTTGTGTACTATTTATTTGTAAAATATAGGTAATGTGTAATTGTTTGTTCTTCCAAATAAATAAAATACAATAATGAGGTTGCATTTTATTTTATACAGGGGCACGTGGCACTGTATAAATATGGACAGTACCGAAACTATGAATTATTAACGGTCGAAACGGGACACCCGCCCAGACGCGCGCATCTACGAGGCCTCTCAGTGGCAGGTGCCCTGTAGAGACTAGTGGGCGCGTTATACTTTTATCTATTGTGCCATGGGCCACGGGCGTAGTCACGTAGCCACGGGCTCAGTAAACCCGTGGCTAAGTCAAAACTGCACGGGTGTAGGCATCACACCCACATCAATTCCATATCGAGACCCCTCCGTGCCTCTGAATGCACGTTAAGCCGTTTCTCTCGGCTGTCGTTCGTAGATATTTGACAGTCGTTACGGGTAGTAGGAAGCCCGAAAATCTGACAACCAGTCTTACCGCGAGGTATCGCGGGTAGGAGCTAGTGAGTAATAAATTACAATATGCAATAAAATAAGCAATGGGTATTGTGGGCTTGTCGCTAAGTATTACCAGCCACACGCGTTGATCGATCAGGTTAAGCTACACTTGCCGCGGCTAACCGTGGACCTGTCCACGGACTAATCCGTGGACAGGTAACCATCTTTACATACCAAGACCGCTCCGTGCCTCGGAAAACACTTAACCGTTGGTCCTGGCTGACATTCGTGGATCTTTGAGCATCGTATACGGAGTATGAGAAGCCAGTCTTACAACCAGTGGTTTACCGAGAGGTATCGTGTAACCCAGTAACCGGGTCGTAGAGTTCAGATAGGGTTTGAATCCATGTAAAGTTCTGCTATTCAGTTGTACCCAGTTAGACTGGAAGCCGACCCCAACATAAGTAGCTGGGAAAAGGTCAGGCAGATCATGATGTATTTATTATATGGCTTAAAAATATTAACGACGCACTGACATGTTTATCAAATTGATATCTCTAAAGAGGAAAGTGTTATAGTATTTAGTGATAGGTGTGATAACATCGGTTTATACAATTGATGTCACACCCTTTGCTGATCGTCAGAATGACGGATAGTAACAGTCCCTATCTGCTTTTAGGATTCCTTAATATACGAGTACTTCGAGCAGTAATTTGTATGTATCGTTCTTGTCTGCGTATCCACAGTTCCACAATTCCACACGTCATCTTCGTGAACGTCATAAAAAAAGGAGTTCATTCTTTAGATAATAATTGAAACTATATTTCATGTTGTCCGTTAAAACAACTGTAAAATCAATAAGCGAAATCGATAAAATTTCGTTTACGGCCTCTTACGGTCAGGAGATGTATCTAAATATTAGCCTCACGATCACTTGCGTCTCACAGTGGAACGAATGTATGGGAGCGGTTGGACGTAGACATGTCCGAAAAATAAGAGTAAAATTATGACAAACTAATGATGCCATCTTATTCGATTACTTAATGCCTTCATAAATTGTGGTGATGAATTTCTTCATAACTCCCATATTTCGGGAGTAATTTGAGAAAATGTGAAATTTTACTATGAAAATGAGTATCGAGCTCTCTCCCTCCTGATTCCGGGCTTGTTTCAAGTAGCGGTCTCTAATATCGTAATGCTATTACTAAGAGCTATATTTAATACTAAGACACATAGTGCGCCAAATGTGCACTTTCTGGGATAAAAGGAAATGAAAATTAAAAAAAAAAAACGTTTTTTCCCCATTTGTATTTACTTTAAACCGCAGACAGACTTATTAAGAGGTCTATAAATATATTATATATATATACAGAAATATATATTAACAAAAATATTCACAAGAACTGATGAGAGTATGACTTTTAAGTAAGTTGATAATAAATTACCTAGTTTCATTAAAAGTACAATAAATAATTAAGATGTAAGCTCTAATTTACTAAGTTACACATTTTAAAACAATAACATCATTTAATTATCTTCGTCATCATCATCATCATCAATTAATTCAAATTCAGAATCGATGTCCGCTAAATCATTTATGTTAACAAATTCGATATCACTTTTCTCAGAATCCGTAAGCTCATAAAATTCCTTAAAAGAAGATTTTTTTACAAACTTATTTCCTTTTGGACGGATACTTGTAACAAGTGGATCAGAAGACAGTAAAAGATTGTGCATAATATCTTCATTGCATGAGATACTGCTATGCTTTCGAGAATGCCCCTCTCTATATTTTCTAAAATCTTTATTTCTAGCCTCAGATGCCTCTTCGGATAGAAAACCAATGGGCACAATTGACATGTTCTGAACTATGTCTGGCCCATGCATTAAAATTTTATGAAGTGAAGAAGGCATATAATACCATGGGTATAACTCCACGTAAAGCTTAGCAGTATCAAAGCAGAACTCTCGGAATTTAGTTACGTTGATCTTCTCTCCTGATGAAATACACTGCAAGATCACACAGATTTTTCTTAAAAGCATAGCATCTATTCCGGTCAGTTCAGCAGATTTAGTGTAGTTTTCAAAAAATCTCCTTGCCGAGTTGCCATTGTTGGTGGATCCACTGCCTTGTTTCACAACATCGAGAAGTAAGCCCGTTTCTCTTCTTACAGCCTCTTGAACTCTTTTCTTCCTGTCATCAACTTGCCTTTTTGCTATATCACCCCTTACTTGCCATGATTTTATGTCTAATTTGTAGGAAATGTGTAATAAGCATTCCATTGAGCGAATCCAAGCGTGAAGGGTGCTTAAGCTATATTTATACATGTCCTCGTTTGCGTGTTTATCTTTGATTAACTCTAAATTATTCATTTCTTTAGGACAAGCCTTGCATATGTCACACACTGAAGCTGCTGTATTGGATATAATGGAATGAATTTTACCATCAATCATTGTCAACAGCAGTTGGTGTTTGACACTAATTCCATCAGTGATGGTGGATGGAGTTAAGGCTTCAATCTCTGCTTCGATTTCAGCCATCTCTCTCTGCACATTTTCTTTGGTTTCCTTTATAAACTTAAACAATATTGGCCGGCAAAATGAAGTGGAAGATGGTCGCTCGTTTTCCCAAATTGTTACACCTTTTGAGACGAGCCGCAGTGGTACAAGACTAATCATAAAATTACTAGCAAGATCGATTTGCTCATCTTCACTCGTCCTTTGATGATAAATGCTTTGGCTAGATGATCCGTCAAAACCCCATTTGCTGGTCAATACGAGCTGTTGATTGGGATCAACAGGGGTTTCTAACGACCTAATAAGTCTTCTTGAGGTTAAATCCATCAAGGCTTGTAATTTGATTTTTGCAGAGCTCTCTGTAACTGTGAGATCTTCTTTGGCCGGATAGCACTTAATTTTTTCTTTAACCAACATGTAGTAACTCGGGTATTGAAGAGCTCCTTCTTGAGTGTTGAAATCCCGAAGAGTGTTATAGCGCCATTTCGATAAGTTCATCGATACATAAAGAGCCAATGCCTTCAAAGGGGATATTTCCCGTACCTGAATTGATTTACCTTCAATGAAGGCTTTGATTTTTGAGGCCTCTTCTGGATTCTCCGTCAAGTATTTCATAACATAAGCTGTATCGCTTTGTCCTGCCTTTTGAAGCGCCCTTTCGGCCGAAAACATAATTTCAGCGCTGCTACTGCTGCATGAAAGACTATCTTCAGTGCGTCTTCTTTTTTGCCGGTTACTAAGGTCCTCAAAAGATTTACGAGGACTAGGATGTGTACAAGTTGAAGCATCAGATTTAGCAGGAGAAATTATGGGCTCGATGACGTCACTTATATTTTCTGTAGAAGGTTCCATATTTTCATTCTGTAATTCCGGCCATTGAATTGCAGCCTGTAGCCAAATCTCATGTTTCTTCCGAAACTTATCTGTGCTTCTTCCAGACTGTGTCCATTTTGCATAAATGCGGTAGCAAAATCGACGACACCAGTCTTTTAAACTTGTTTCAGCACTTTCACATAACTGAACACAACTGTTATCTTTTAAAACACTGAACAAATAGTTAAAGTCGCGTAAATCTTTATGTGCGCGTGCGCATAAAGCAACGTGAATATCAAGATTTGTATTAAAATTTGGAAAATACATTGCGAGATTAGCTTGGATACAACGAGGTGTAAATCAACACTGATTTTAAAGTTACTAATAGTGACCTATTTATATAAAATCCAGGTATCCCAGGTATCCTTTGTTAAATATTGCAAGGTAATTAGTTATTGTGATAATTAGTAAATGATGCATGCTAAATTAGTGTATTAAGAGCCATTTAGTAATTAAATAATAGCAATGTTCTTATCAGTAATCATTAGTGCATCAGTTTTATATGTAAACCTTAAGTCCCTAATTATATATCCTAATTAGCTTATATCTTCTCTAATTGGCTGCTCAGAAATGTTATTGTAATAAGGTAAACCTTTAGAAAAACGGTTTTAATCAACAAAATAAACAAAAAATAAAAAAATTGTGTTATAAAATAAACATCACTCTTTATCCCAGAAAGTGCACATTTGGCGCACTATGTGTCTTAGTATTAAATATAGCTCTTAGTATTAGCATTATGATATTAGAGACCGCTACTTGAAACAAGCCCGGAATCAGGAGGGAGAGAGCTCGATACACTCATTTTCATAGTAAAATTTCACATTTTCTCAAATTACTCCCGAAATATGGGAGTTATGAAGAAATTCATCACCACAAGTTATGAAGGCATTAAGTAATCGAATAAGATGGCATCATTAGTTTGGCATAATTTTACTCTTTTTTTTCGGACATGTCTACGTCCAACCGCTCCCATACATTCGTTCCACTGTGCGTCTGCGCAGTGAAGTTGCGTTACCACATCGTGTGCACAAGTCTTTACTTGAAAACGTTATGTCAATACAATGTGAGTTTTACCACGTGTGGTGATACAATCTTATCTTTGATTGTATTAGCAATTAAGTGTTTAGTGAAATATTATGTTAGTGCATCTAATTACGCATTTTTAGGGTTCCGTACCCAGAGGGCCCGTGCCAACGGAACCCTACTTGCCAGTGAAACTCCTGTGAAAATCGGTCCTGCCGTTTCGGAGATTAGCCGGAAAACTAGACAGAAACTAGCCAAAAACAATTAAAATTTGTTTTTGTTTGTTGTAAGTACCGTATATACTTTCATACGCATTAAGTCAAAAGTACTTATTTTAACGTTATATACAGAAATTTCAATTGTATTTATTTGTATAAATGATGAATTGATGAGACACCTAAGAAACCGACAATAATAATTTGTATTCGCCATTTTTCCTATCAGTAATTAATAGAATTACCTCGTAAACATAATCAGATAAATTAATAATCGAAATTATAACGTTATAATTAGTATCTTAGACTGCCTTACCTTTGGATTTCTGTATGTAACTTTGGACCTACCTATAATATTTTTATCTTCATGTGCAAGAATAAGGTCAGACATTGGCATAATCTGGCTTTTCTAAAACCAAGATAATAAGCCGTTTGTCCCGGCTGTCATCGTGGATGTTTGACAGTCGACGAATCGTCAGAAGCACGAAAGTCAGACAATCAGTCTTACCAAAGATCTTGTATTACCCAGTAACTGGGTTGTGGAGGTGAGATAGGTAGGCTGTCGCTTCATGTAAAATACTGGTATTCAGCTGCATGCGGCTAGACTGGAAGCTGACCCCAGCGTTGTTGGATAAAGGACAGGCAGAGCATCACTACAGGATAAAAATTAGTACAAACACACATACTGGGTACATCATTAAGTGCCCGGTTATAATGGTAACAGGCTCGCCCATTAGAACATAACTGGCGGTATCAGAGTACCTACTATTTTACATACAACGAATAAAGAAAATCAATCAACAAAATCAGAAACAAACAAACAAACACACGTCGCGAAATTCTGATCACAATTAAATCAATAACGTGCACAGCGTGGGTAGATTTGACGTCACTGCGTGAAAGGGAAGGGGATAGCACTCCCACGCCACCTACCTACGCGTACCGACAAGCGCGCGCCCTTTATAAAAATGAAACTAGAATTTATTTTGCCACCAGGGCGGCGCCATGGTTAAGTAGGTTGGTAGTTAGTTAACACTAAACATGTCACATCATCATTTCAGCCAAAAGACGTCCACTGCTAGACAAAGGCCTCCCTCGAGCACCGCCACTTCGACGGGTTCAGTGCTTCTCGCATCCAGCGGATTCCTGCGCCCTTCACCCGGATACGGTCCACCTTATGGGAGGCCTTCCAAAGCTATGTCTTCCAGTACTGGTCGCCCCCCCAGAACCTTTCGGCCCCATCGGCCATCTGATCTGCGAGCAAAGCTCACTGCCATTTAAGTTTGGCAATTCTTCGGGCTATGTCGGTTACCTTGGTTCTCCTGCGGATCTCAATGTAAATGTATGTGTCGATGTTTAGAGTAATTTATCTACCTCTGACTATCCTACTGACAGGATGACATTTGACGGTTTTGACATAATATAATTATCTCTTAGCGTGAGAAGTATACAGTTACGAAATTATGTTCATTCCTATAAGCATATCTGCTGAAACACTTCTAGAACTCGTTTTTTGTTTCAATTATTTTTATACAGATACAAAGACACCGACTTACAAAATTAAAGTTATATTTCACTTTGTAGTATTTTTTGGAAGTAGATTGTCTTTTTTTTTGTTTTCCTCCATCCAACATTAACAACATTTTTATTACAGAGGAGTATTCCGTAGCTCGAGCCCCACGTAGATGTGGTTGACGATACTCGTAGTAATGCGTGGAATTTTTCATTAATGCTTAATAGAAGCGCTGGGTCATTGTGGAATTCGGTCGCGTCTTCTTTGAGGTCGAATATTTGAAGGGAATTGCTGAGAGGTCTGTCTTTATTTGTACTTTTGGTACTTAGGTTGTGATGATTGGAATTTTAGTGGTCGTTGTCTAGTATTACTGATAAACAATGCAAAAGCTTCACTAGATCGCATTTTTGCTACACAGCTTACAAGTTTTCATAAGGAATCCTTATGGAGTAGTCGTGTGAAGCTCTTAATATTAATTTGTCTATTAAGGTGATTCTAGTCGCCATTTTCTCCATACAAACTTCGGGAGTGTATTACTCCACTGTTCGACAATGTACATCAAAAATTAAACATGTTATGGTTTTTTCTCATTATCAATATTCTCTGTACGGAATCAGATTACTAAAATAAAAAACCATTCAAAAGTTAGGAGCCAACAAAGATTCGTTTTTCTTGCTAGTTTAGCCTAACTTTGGACGTGTTTATGTAATGAAAGAAGTGTAAAATTTTGTTGTTTGTTGTGTGTTAAATTGATTTATGCAGTGGTTTTTTCATAAAACCCGATCTTCCGAAGGACTTTTCTTAATTTTTTGCGTGCCTGTTTTACTATAAATGATCCTGCATCTCACTCAATACCGATATGCGTGTGGACTAGCGTCTAACTGCTCATCACTGACTACCTCTGTTGGATACGATGCCTGGTCAAATAGCGTGCTTTTTAGCCAGGCCCACTAGTGAGTTCCAGCCCGCGACTAGATTCCCCTTAAGAGTCGGTTCCAAAGTCGCAGCCCGGGGTCTAGAGTTGTACCCGGTAGCCATAGGCTGGTTGCCTATTACATATGACATAAATATAACTGGCGACAGGTGGGTGTACTATAGGAAGGTACACCTCTGCCAAACCCTTCGGGGAAAAAAGGCGTGATGATATGTTTATGTATAGAGTTTATGAAAAAAAAATCAAACCAAAGGGTTCAGAGGCCCTAGTGTGAGTTTCATTTAACCATCTACACCAAACGCAGTGAGCGCGTTTGGAGCTCCGATTGGTCCGTCACCAATCCAGGGCCAATCGGAACGCCAAACGCGCTCACTGCGTTTGGTATGAAACTCACACTAGGGCCTCAGAATCATGGACTGATTCGTTGACAACAGATTTTTCGTCGATGTCCCTGCCATGTAAGTACCTGCCTAAGTGCGTATGTACCACCACAGTGCGACAGATTATATTAATCCAAATAATATTCGTACAAATATGTGCTACAGATACGCTGGGCTGGGGCACTTTTGGTGACCGATAGCGATTAGAGTACCTACAGCAGATAAATAAAAATGCTTTGCATCGAAGCGTGAAACGAGATTATGGTTATCTACAACACAGTATTAAAATACCTGAGAAATTTATATTTTCAAAGTAATTCGCGTTTTCAGGTGTGAAGTAACGGTTGCTTATAAGGTGCCCGTCAAATTAAAACGGCTGTCATGACAATCTGTCATTTTCAAAAGTATTTGTCGTAATGACGGATGCGCTACGTTTGGCCGCGAAATTACAATTTTCTTGCGTTTTTTTTTTTGCAATTTTCGGGTCGGTGTCAGATTTTATGCTGATAGAAATATGTTTCGCGACCGTAACACGTATGTATTCACAGAATTATAATCATTAAAATCATCAATATAACTGTCAAAGTTTGTGGAATCCCATTGAATCATTTCTTCATAAAATAGTCATTCGGATTAAATTAAATAATTAAATTAAATAATTATGATAATTCTGTAAAGCCATACTCGCTTCGGTTGCGAATCATATTTTATTTAAAATACAACCTGAGACTGACCTGCGAACTGCAAAAAACATAATTTCGTGGGCTATCCTCCAGCTTCCACCTTAAGGAACATAAAGTGAAAGGTTTTGAAAACTACAGGAGAGAAGATATTAAGTACCTATAAGTGTACAGGATAAGTTTTTATTAAATGCGCAAACTGTAACCATGAATTCAACATATCATTCTAGACCCCCCAGCGCAGAATTTTTCGTCGGATATACAAAAAAAGATCAGCTGTTCCATTCCATATATTTTGACCGCGTTGGTATTGCACTTTTCTATGAAATAGCTGATTTTTTTTTTCGTATAACCGACGAAAAATTTCTGCCTTTGGGGGTCTAGAACGATATGCTGAATTCATGGTTACAGTTTGCGCATTGGATAAAAACTTATCCTTTATGTGAAACATGTGAAAAGTAGTGCATCTAAACTAAGCAGTGACTCTCAAGTGTTCAGATAGGCAGTCGCTCCATGTAAAATACTGGTATTCAGTTGCATCCGGTTAGACTGGAAACTGACCACAACATAGTTGGGGGAAGGCTAGGGAGATGATGAAGAGTCAGAAGTTGTTCCTTTTACTTCCATAAACAACCAAATTTTATTTTAAATAAATTCAATATCTTACCCAATCTCCTGGTCATCCAACAGCTGGTACTTAATCCCACGCATCTTGCCGTATTTTTCGCACTTATTGTTATACACGTAAACAATACCACTGTCTCACTCACAACACAACACTGTCATTATTTAAACACTGAAAATATACAGCTGTGTTTGTGTTCCTTTTTCGAAACGTCAATTTTGACAGAAAAGGCCGTTATTTCTTTTTCTGGTGAATTCAACAAAATAACAATGATACACAGATATACGCGTCAAAACTATAACCCCGATTTTACTGTCGCGTAGTCAGGTAAAAATCCCATCGATTTAAGTAACTATACTAGAACTAGAGTTATGTTTTTCGGGAAATTATTATTAAAAAATCGTTCATGATTATTCAATATGAAAATTGTTTCTAATTCGTCAGATAATAAAATGGTCAAACGCGTGACTGTCAATTGAAAATAACTCAATCATTAAATTAATAGGTAAGCACACTTTAAGTCCTTTATCAATTAAGTACGTGTTTGTTTACCTATTTGCGCAAGCGCGTAATTCTGCTCGAGTCCCGTGTGCAGATTTCTGTCAGTGTGCAGAGTCCTTTCAACGGCTTTAGCTGACATTCAGACGGACGTAATAAAATCGCGGCGGGATTTTTTGCGCACAGGATTTTCAGCTCTCGGCCTTAACAAGGCAGTGCATTGAAGATCCAGTGCGCGTAGACCCCGCCGCGATTTTATTAAGCCCGGGTGAATGTCGACTTAATCTTATATGTAGAGCAGTGGTGGCCCAGTGGTAACTGCCGTGACTTACGAGTTTTAAGGTCGTGGTTTCGGAGTTCAGACCCTGACAGCCGCTTTACTTTGTGTAAATGAACAACGACTGAATAAAATTTGGAACACTACGCTGCGTTCCAGAACGGGTATAACAGACGTAGGCAAGAAGGCTGCCAGGCTCAAAAATCGGATTGGACGAGTCACATCAGCCGCAAGCAGGATGACCGTTGGACAAAGGTCTCTACACAATGGGTGTATAGCCTAGACCAAAAAAATAACAAAAAAGAAAATTAGGTCACAGTCTCTTTTAAAGTATTGGTCAGATCATGTGAAGACCATGTAGAGGAGGCCTGTGTGCCAGCAGTGGGAAAATAATATGCTGATAATGCTTCTGACCGGACGCGTAATACGTAATTCTGCGTATGTATGTCCCGAGTGCACAGTTAACGTCCCGTGCGCAAGAGTCGTGCTAAGACACGCGAGTCCGCCATTTTCGAACACACGCGTCGTTTATCTATACCTACTTATAATAAAGCTTTAGTCGACATTCACACGGATGTTATAAAATCTCGGCGGGATTTTTTCGAACACTTGCACGGAGACTCATCGCGCTGTACTTTAATGGATCCTCAATGCTCGGAGCAACACAGAGAGTTATAATCGCCAAAATCCCAGCGCGATCTTATCAAGTGTGTATGTCGACTAAGAGTTTGTTTGTTTGAACGCCTAATCTCTCGAGCTGCCAGTCGGATTTGAAATATTCTTGCATTTGATAGCCCAATTCTTAAGGAAGCTTGTAAGCTATTTAGCATCACTCTAAGACCCTGAGGAGCTGAGGAAACGCCAAATAAGCCACAAAAAACGGTAAATTAAAACAAAGTTATAGCACGGGCAGGCCTTGCGATGCGACGGGCTAGGTCTCGGGAACCAAACGAAGTCGCTGGCTAGTATGTTAACTAAACAAACGAAGATTACTTAAAAGTATTTCCCTATTCAATTGTCGAAGCAAAAACTTTGTAGGTACCCCTTTTTATGAAAATAACGAGGACGGAGAGGTATGAAATTTGGCACAGTTAAAAGTTTTATATGAAGAAAGAGTGCATAACGCTTATAATTCTTAGTTATGGTCGAACTTCGACCATTTGCACTAGGCAAACATATTAATAGGACAATAATATTGTTCGGGTATTCACATTTCGTAGCATTATCATCAGTATCATAAAAATGATGAACAAAATAAATTAATCGGTAACAGATTAGTGATTTTAATCCTTAGCAAGAATTTATTAAACCTTTTAATAACAAAACACAATGCATTCAGGATTATCAGACACACCCATGTAGGGTTAATTCGACCTAACTTTTAACTAACGTAAACCCTGTTTTTCTGGAAAATTCAAGTGTGTTATGTAATATCTAGTCCAACGTGTCCTGTTGTCTGCACGCAACAGGAGTTGATGGAGGCTACTGAAAGTGCCAAGCTTGTATGCAAATTCTGGGTTTGGCTGTATAAATATGTATAGATTACTATCGACACGAAAGTAAGTTGGTGTGTTTTCCTAAACAGCGTGTTTTGACAACGTGAAGTCAAAACTTAATTCATGTAAAATACCATTAGAAAATCATTATTTACCCATTGAAGCACTAGTTATCACAACAATTTCTTCAGGTTTTTAAGCACAAATACTAAACACACGAAACCAAAATGCACAACGAAGAAACTAAATCCGAAGCCCTTACTAAAACTCCAACAATAGAACATGTCCTGTCAAATTGGCGCCACTTGCAACGGCACACGCCATCCAAACGTCAAATACGGTACATTGGAATTTAGTTCCCTTTTCTGCCGTTGTCAAGTGATATTGGACACTCCAACCAGTGTCGGGTGCAATTGGCATTACTGCGCATGTCTACGAAAGTGCTCAAGATAGTCTGTGAACACTTGAAAAATTGATAACATAAGTGTCCAGTAGTTTTAATCAATATCGAGGCAGACCCAGGAGATGATGGCGGGTCGAATTCGACGCCTACAGACAGGATTGGCCTACACTAGCTCAAGGCAGAGAGGACGGGATAGGAGAACGGGAGGCCTTTGCCTTGCAGTAGGGGACAACACGGACTCAAAATAAAATAAATTCATCATCATCATCATATCAGCCGAAAAGCGTCCACTGCTGGACATAAGCCTCCCCCAAAAGGGGGGATTTGCCATAATCGCCACGCTTGGCAGGCGGGTTGGCGATCGCAGTATGGTCGTTAAATGCATAGAGAACACTGCTGCCCATTCTCTAGTAAGACCCTTAGTCGCCTTCTACGACACCCACGGGAAGAAATGGGATGGTTTTACGTCCGGCACCACACGGAACAAATAAATTAATAAGTTTTAATTAACATTATATACGCAATAGTCGCCATTCCAGCTAAACACCCGTCTTACGGCGTGGTATCATGTTACCCAATAACTGGGTTGTGGAGGTCAGATTAGCAGTCACTACATGTTGCATCCGGTTAGACTGGATGCCGACCACAACGAAGTTGAAAACGGCGAGGCAGATTGATTGTCTATTCATTAAATTAAAAATGGTCCTTCGAGCCGGATTCCGATTACTGATGAAAAAAAGAACCAGAGATTGATAGTGCTGTCCTATGAGGTCTTTAGTATTTTTACTGGTATTCAGCTGCATCCACTGAGGTACTACGAGGTAATACGCTAGTAATATAGTTCAATGGCTGCATCCCGTTAGTCTGAAGCCGACCCTTTTTTTTTTTTTTTTGGCTGGGAAATCATCAATTAACTTCTCCCGCTCTGGGTGGAGCGGGAGGGCGAGGGCGTGTCAGACTTTTACTGACTAAAACCCACCCGTGTTCCCTCATTTGCCTGTATGCCAGGGGCGGCGGTATCTCTTTCGAACAACCCGCACCCCTGGCAGGCATCGGCCCTTGCGGGCCCCATCTGTTGCTGCTGACATCTCTTTGAGGCGCGCGTGGAACACAACGCGCCGTCGACCTGGGCTTGGTCCTTACCGGACAGCGAGCTACCCATTACTCGCCGTCCGCAAGCCCGTGCCTACGGTGGCCGGGAATCAGCCTGGGATTCCCGACGCCCAGGGCGTCTCCTGCGAAGGCCACGGCTGTGAGGGCGCATGTACTGCATCTCCCTCACGTGCGCCGCCTCCCTCAAGCCGACCCTTTAGTTGGTAACAGGCTAGGCAGGTGATGACGTCAGTGGCCCCCTAGTATCATGACACTCGTGTGGTGATCACGTGCAAGTCGTGTAAATATAGTATTGCTTTAAAGATAATTAGTTATCGTTAATTATATATGCAATAAGCAACAAAAAACATGGAGATACGGAATAGATTGCAATCTACATTCGTGCTTATTATTTATTAACGACACTTTCAAGACAAAAGTCGTATTATAATAGTTTGTTATCAGAAGCTAACTAAGCTAAGGGCATTTCTTCGAAATCTATACATACCTACATACATTTAAGCCAATAAATAAAATTGAGTGTCTGTTTGTAATGTAAAAATAACAGCTTTTTACTAAAAGCATATGAAAGTTTAAGAGATATCTAGTACCGTGACCAATACTGACCATGTACTGTGTCTGTTTGTTCCGGCGAATCTCTGAAACCGCTGCACTCTCCGAGAGTTAAAGTCCTGTTAAAATAAGCAGCTAATGTTATAAGGAGTGATAAAGGCTGCATAAAATTCAAAACAAACAAAAGTTATCGATTCACCCACAAATAAATTAACTTCGTGCGAATCGCCTATAGAACATAACATAGTATTTAAAAGTGCCGATTCGACCGTTCCGGCGACTAAATTCATGCTGATCGACCTATAAGCCATTTAGATGTAGGACCAAGGCTTATGTGAACCGAAGGACCAAAACATATTTACCACCATTCAAAACATGGCCTTAATACCAACATTATCTATATCATTAAGCCACACTTATCTTAAAACAAATAACAGAACGGAAACAACAAACAATTCTGAGAAATACTGCCGTCCCTTTTTAACATGTTGCTATCTTTGTCGCGTGCCATACTTTCACTGCATAGCAAGGTTTTTCGTGGGATATTACCACAGTCCGGCTTACATTATGTACATATATAGCTTTAAAACATTAGGCGAAGACCAAAGAAACGATGGATGGACTGTGTGAATGACGATATGGTTAGAAAGGGTGTGACTACGGAGATGACGACTGATAGAGAAGTGTGGGAGAAAAGACATGTTGCGCCGACCACAAATAAATTGGGATAAGATTGGTCTGTGGACAGCTGACCATCTTTACATACCAAGGCCCTCCGTGCCTCGGAACGCACGTTAAGCCGTTGGCCCCGGCTGGTGTTGCCAGGTCTTACAACCGAAAAGCCGGACAGACCAGTCTGTTTAGCCGGACATTTGGGTAAAAAGGCCGGACACCCTTCACTTTTTAGTCTTAGTAGGTAAAACACTACAATAAAAATTAAAACAAGGTTTTTTTTTATCATTTACCATAAAACCTTCCCCAATTCTAATGAAACAACAAAAAAGATTTATGAATCAGTCTTGTTTATTATGGACAGAGCTTATAGCGCTAGCGACACAAGATTAGGCAGGCGGAGCGGAAACCAACACATGGCAATGTAAAAAAAAATAGTTAAATTTAAAAAGCCTAACAAAAGCCGGACAGGCCGGAACACTATATAATTTGGCCGTACACGCAACCAAAAGGCTGACTGTCTCCGGCTTTATCCGGGCGCCTGGCAACACTAGTCCCGGCTGTCATTCGCAGATTTCATAGTCGTTAAGTTACGGGTCGTCAGAATCAGAAGCCCGAAAGTCTGTCAACCAGTCTTACCAAAAGTCAAATAAAATATTTAAAGTACAAAGCAAAGTAAAATAATTATATTCATCTACATCCTGTTACACTGGAAGCCAATCCCAACAGGTAGATGATGAGGTACATAACTGGGCCACCATTATCTTCATGTCAAGGTCGCACCACGGTATACTAGTAAACTACTTACGTACGCCAGTTACAACGATACAGAATGGTTATTGCGAAATGCCCTAAGGCGTACTTGACGATGTTGTAATATTGTACTTGTGAACTGAATCATATGTCGGAAATAAGCGAATATAGAATCTACATAAACTATAAGTCGACATTCACATGGACGTAATAAAATCGCAATCGCTTGGGGGAGGCCTCTGTCCAGCAGTGTACATCATACGGCTGAAACGATGATGATGATGAGAACAACAATATCCATTACGTTGCAGATGAATTATTCAAACATACGGTCTACCTATAATGAAGCAATGGATTACTAGTTTCTTGAAAATCTTTAGGATTGTTATAGAAAGTTTGTTACGCAGGACACTTGTAATACCGGTGGAAAATTAAAGTAATAGATATATAATTCTGAACGATCCCAATTTTCTCATCGGTTATAAAAAAAATATATAGGTGTTCCATAGATTTTGATTTTTTTTTTATAGTGACTGAAAAGTTTCTACTCTAGAGGGACTAGAATCATGTCCATGGTAACAGGTCGCACTTCGATCTCGGGATGCCACCTTGTATAGCTAGACTTTCGAGTTGTTTTTATTGAAATCAAGCAAGAGATTTCCAACAATAAATTAATTCACATGGGTTCAAGCCAGGTCTTGTACCTTTGCATCTTCTGCCTGCTGATATTATGCCTTGCCTTTGCCAGAATCAGCTGCCATCTGGCTTGGAGCACACATAATTTCACGATGCCTGCTTACGGGAATGCATTGGCTTATATTCAAATCCTAGGAAAACTCAGCATTGTTTATGCAATCCAAGCAAACAATTGAATATGTGCCAATGAAGGTCAGAAGACTTAGGAGCTCAAGGAAGTTATCAACCATAACATATTTCACTCTTCCCAGAAGAGGTAAATAGAATATGAATGAATGAATGAAAACGCTTGCCGCTGTTTGTCCGTAGATGGGTGACCATCTTTACATACCAAGACCCCTCCGGGCGTCTAAAAGCACGTTAAGACGTTGGTACCGTCTGCCATTAGTGGATCTTTGACAGTAGTTACGGGTCGTCAAAAGCCCCAAAGTCTGACAACCAGTGTCACCAAGGGGTTTCGTATTACCCAGCAACTGGGTTTTGAAGCTCAGATAGGCAGTCGCTCCGTGTAAAATACTGGTATTCAGCTGGAACCGGTTAGATTGGAAGCTGACCCCAACATAGTTGAGAAAAGGCAGGCAGATGATGATAAATTAATTAATGAAATGGACCGACCCCAGAGTATTTGACCAGAATCGATTAATCGAAAGAACCGCAAGATTTACACTAGACCCTGAGGCCTCACGTTTCATGGTGCTACAGAGACCATAGCATATCAAGGCGTATACCGGGGGTGCACTATGGTAAGGAAGACGTGCCCTTAGGATAGGGAAGGATTGCAAGTCGTATCGGATATGCATCCTTGAGTAGGCATTGAACTAGTGGATTTACGAATGACGAGTAATACGTAGTCCGCATGTGGCGCTACAATGGGATTCGTAAAAATAATGAACTTCAGAGGGTGAATTTTCAAAAAACTTCCTTAGTGCTTATCTCTGTTGTTTATGGAACACATGTGCTAAATTTCAGTATTCTAGACCCAATTGAGCGATCTCTATCAGTGAATGAATTTAACATTTTTATTAAGTCGATTGTGAGGTTAAACTCATGACAAATCAATGATTAACAAGAATTTTCTCAACGTCTATTTGACGAATTCGAAAACAAAAGCTAGACAATAGCAGTTATTTTATAAATATGGATAAATCAAACGAAGTTATTTTAATTTTGCTTTTATAGCTCTTGGTTGATTAAAGTCAAAAGTATTCATCCATTGTGGGCGAGTGTAGTGCGAAGTTTCGCCGCTGGAGGCGCTAGCAGCACACACAGTAAACAAATATTCTTTCTCATAGCCTATCAACTAAATATTGATATTCTGTGAATCATTTAGAATTTAAGAATGATGTTTTAATGTGAAAGATTACATGGATATGGTAAATGTGATATCGCTAGAAAGGGGGTGACTACCGAGGTGACGCGCATTGAATTTTCAACTCTCAGTGTTAAACCAAGAACTGAGAATTCTTCAGTGCAGCTTTGGTCTTTGGTTTTTATCACGTTCGCACGGATGTTTTCGCGCACTGGATCTTCAAATTGAAATTCGAACAGTGTGTTCTTTTTTTCGACGCGCTGTTGAATTCTCAATGGTCAGTTCAACACCGAGAGTCAAAAGTCAGTGCGCGATGATATCCCGTCGCGATATTTTTACGTTCGTATGTACGTCGACTTACTGACCTAAATAAAAAATACTAGTACATTCTACGCCGTCAATACCTTCCCACTATTTACCTAACTAAGTACTTCTTACTATTTAATCTGAAAGATAACCACGTACTCGAGTACTAAGTTCCAAAATACCTTGACACATCAAAATGGCGCTAGCAGCTTACGCCACTGACAAAGTTAGTCACATCTGTCTAGCCTTTTTCCAACTGTGTTGGGATCGGCTTCCAGTCTGATCAGACGCAGCTGAATACCAGTATTTTACATGGAACGACTGCCTATCTGACACCCACAACAGTTACTGGTAATACGATGGCAGGACTAGTTCTGACTACAGTCAAAGGTACGAACATTTAGAATTAGTTCGCTTATTACCCGCGGTTCAGGATTTTCTGGTCTTTTGGTACATACTCTGATATCTATGAGATAAAATTATTTCAATCTTTATTAGATAAGCACATCAGTATTTACATTTAATTTGTTTGTTATGGCGAGGATATTGGTAAATTTTATGGCTGTATTTTGGGTGCGTTTCGTAATTTTTATAAGTGATTGGTTTTCAGTTGTTTGATGATTTACCGATTGTCGGGTAAGAATTTGATTTCACAACAAATTCTTACAATTTTGATAGGAACATTATATCTAATAGTAGACAATAAAACGCTGAAAAGCCGCAACAGCTTTTTTAAGTGTGTCCTCCAACTCACTGACGAACGGTCAAAGGAAAGGCTGTTTTTAGTTTTTATTATTTATTTCTGCTTGAGTAATTTTTTTTTTGGTTTATTGGCGTGTGCTAGTTGATATATGACAAATATTTTAATTTTATGTTTTGTTTTTCGTAACGTTAATTACGTGCCTATCATTGTATTGAATCAAGTTCTTCTAACTTAACAGACAGCTGTGCTGCTGGGGAGTTTGTTGCGCCACTTCTTCTTCCCAGCTAAAACACTAGGAAGTGGTGAAGGGCGGGCGTTAAAGACTGTCTCATATAATTTTAACATTCAAAAACTGCTGACATCAGTCTAGTGTGAATAAATTACTGTTGATTTTCATTGAGTTTTTGATTTTGATGAGATAGTGCTTCCTTACCAAACCCTGACTGAAACAATTTTTGTCCTTTTGTCAAAAATACCTAAAATCATCGGTCATCCAAGTCATTCTAATAACATTAGAGGGTAATACAAAAAGTTAATTAACAATTACAATTTAAAAAATTAGCATTTAACTCGTGACATTTTGAAGAAGTGCAAAGTGTCACGAGTCAAATGCAAATTTTCTTATTGATCGAATAATTAGTGCACATCGCTTTGTAAACAAAAAGACGTTATGTATTAGAAAATGGAAATATAAGATTATTAAGAAAACACTTTTAAAACTATGTAATAACTTTATCATTCTCTCTTCATTCATCTCTTTACACGTTTTTCAATTTAAAAACCACGTTACAAACATTTAATTAAAATTCTGAGTGGATAGCACTATATTTATGACCTTTTTTCATCAGTCTTATCCAACACTAACATTATAAAGAGGACAAATTATATTGTTGTACAAACAAAACACCAATTTAAAAAATTAGTTCACCTATGGAAAGCTACATTATTCCGGAGTAACATGAGATTTAAATTTCACATGGACGTAGTAAGTGCTTGTTATTAATAACTGGAATCCGGCTCGAAGGACCACCATTTTTTATTTTATTGAATGGATTATTATTAGAAAATCAATTTACCTAACCATTTTCCGACTTTGTTGGGGTCGGCTTCCAGTCTAATCGGATGTAGCTGATTGCCAGTATTCTATAAGTAGCGACTGCATATCTGACCTCCAAAACCCACTTACTGAGAAACAAGATACGCCTTAGTGACGACTTAGATGCGTTTAAGGGAGATCGTTCAGACAAGGCACAGGGAAGAGTGAAAAGCTATAGGGGACACCTTTGCTCAGCAGTGGGAAAGACATCGTCTACCTAGGCTTTTCCCAACTATGTTCGGCCTCTAGTGTTTCCGTATTCAGCTAAGTACCGGTATTTAACATGGAGCGACTGCCCAGACTTTCAGGCTTCTGACTACCCGTAACTAATGTAAAAGATCTACGAATGACAGCCGGGGCAGACAACTTAATCTGTTTTTGAAGGCACGGAGGAATGAATAAACAATGGCCAAAGTCATGTCCCCATTGCCTCGTGTATCGATGATAAAATTATTATTCAATCAAAAGTAAACAATATTTCTTACGACGTAGAAAATGTAGTTGTTAATATAATGATTTATTAACCATTTTATTTACGTAAACTACATATAAAACTGACGAGTTTCGTTGTTTGTTTGAACGCATTAATCTTTGGGACTACCAATCGGATTTGAAAAATTATTTTTGCATTTGATAGCCCAATTCTTGAGGAAAGGTATAGGCGAACATCACGCTACGGGCCTTGGGAACTGAGCAAAAAGAAAAAAACGTTGAGCGAAAACGAAGTCATAGCTTGGGAGGCGCGGGCGATGCGACGGGACGCAGTGGACCGAAGGCCGAGGGAGTTAAAAAATGGGTTTTATTTTAGTACTAGCTGACCCGACAGACGTTGTCCTGTCGTAACTATGAATATTGAATTCGTATTGTTATAATATTAGAAAAGTTAATATGGTCGCTCAGTTTTCTTAAATTTTCTAATGTTACACGGAACTTTTTAGTTTTTTTCTTTCATAAGAACCTTCTCCTGACAATAGCCAACACAACAAAAAAAGAATTTTCAAAATTGATCCAGCCGTTCACGTGTGAAGCCGTGACCAAGGGAAATAGGAATTCATTTTTATAAATATAGATACAGATATTGTGAGACTTCCACACGAGCGAAGTCGGGGTTTGAAGCTAGTTGTCAATATAATTCATAATTAACATTATAAATGACGTGTCGCCATTTCAATGGCAAGATGTAGTAAATTGTCTATTTACTTTAAAAACAAATGTATGTTAATTCGTCTGTGTTACAACAGCTGCTGGAATTTTCGGTGTTTTTCTGCATTTTTGCCTCATATTATCGAGTCTTAAATATTTCATGTAATTTTGTGATTATAATACTACAATCATTTTATTAAATACCTACAAATTTTATTATTTAAGTCACTTCGCACATACATTATCTTTTATTTTATTGTTCTGCATCTGCCCTAAATGAATACCAGCGCTTTATTTTTTTGGTTGGGACATCATTTTATTTTCTGGGTGGGAAATCATCAAATAACTTCTCCCGCTCTGGGTGGAGCAGGAGGGCGTGTCATACTTTAGCTGACTAAAACCCACCCGTGATCTTTCAGTTGCCTGTGTGCCAGGGGCCAAGATATCTCTTTCGAATAACCCGCACCCCTGGCAGTAATGCGACACATTTTGAAATGTCGCAGCATAAATCCTGAGATATCATGACTTCATGAGCCTTTCGGCCTCGTCAAGATTTTCTGTAACAATTTAAATTTTACTTTTATTTTGTTTTTATTTTATTTATTTGTAATGTTGAGTGTGTTAAGTTTAGTTTGTGATATTCCTGTGCGAGTCCCAATAAATACCTGTTCTTTCTATTGTATATACGACAAGGTATTGTGTTAACCAGTTACTGTGTTGTGGAATGTGGCTGTTATTCTAAAGCCAGACGCCCTTCACATTATGCTGTTAAAATATCTATTATCGCAGTTTCCAAATTCATTTCCTTAATAAAGAGGAAATGGGCAATATACAGCGGCTAACGCGTATTACAATGATCATAGTTATCGTGTTACTAGCTGTTAACCTAGTCTCCTTCTGCGATCCAGGACTAAAAGAAGCCAATGTCCTTACTTAGGTTATGGTCTATCTATGTGCCAAATATCATCTCAATCCGTTCAACCGTTTTAGCGTGAAAGAGTAACAAACAAACATTCTTCGCAATTATAATATTAGTTAGGATTAAGAAGTCAGGTATTTCTTTATTGACTGCCTCGTTGGTCTAGTTGTCGCAAGCGCTACTGCTGAGCGTGAGGTCCTGGGTTTGACACCCGGGTAGGGCAAAATTATATTGGATTTTTTCTATACGGAATTTCTCAGTAGCAGCCCGGAGTCTGGATTTATTCCCGGTTGATGGCAATAGGCTAGGTCCCCGTTATAATAATCAGGCTATAATATTCCCAATGCTGGGACACAGGCCTCTTCACTATGAGACAGAGTGGGCGCACTTATTCGAATCCACCACGCGGGCCAGTGCCGGTTGGTAGACGTCACCTTTCTTCGAATTTTTGGTTCTAGGACCTGCCAGTTTATTTACGATGTTTTCCTTCACCGTTTTGAGAGCAGTGGTGCTAAGACCCAGCCTGCATTCGAACTCACAACCTACATCTCGGAAGCTGGGGCCAATACCACTGGGGCACTACTGCTCTACATCTCCTCCGACATCGGGAATCCCAGGCTGATTCCCGGCCACCGTAGGCGCGGGCTTGCGGACAGCGAGTAATGCGTAGCTCGCTGTCCGGTAAGGACCAAGCCCGGGTCGACGGCTCGTTGTGTTCCACGCGCGCCTCAAAGAGATGTCAGCAGCAACTGGTGGGTCCGCAAGGGCCGATGCCTACCAGGGGTGCGGGTTGTTCGAAAGAGATACCGCGGCCCCTGGCACACAGGCAACTGAGGGAACACGGGTGAGTTTTAGTCAGTAAAAGTCTGACACGCCCTCCCGCTCCACGCAGAGCGGGAGAAGTTAGTAGATGATTTCCCACCCTCAAAAAAACCCCCATTACATGGGACTTAAACATAACTGGCGAAACCTCTGCTTTACCTTTCAGAGAATTTAGGCGTTATGTTATATTTATAGGATCATTAAGATTATCTTCACTTATATATACCCGTTTCTCTGAAATAACATTGAAGTCACCGGTCGCATAAAAGAGCGATTATGCTTTTATGATTTCACAGTAATTCAAGAATAATCAAGGTATTGAGTGGGTTGTTTATAATAATCTGTCAATTAATGTTCCATGTCTCATGGCCAAGTAATAACAGCCGCACGGGTCGATTCAAGGTTAAGCTACGCTTGCTGCGGTCTGTTCGTGGATCTCCGATCCGTTACATATAAGACCCCAAGCGCTAAGGCAACGAAATTAAAATTTTCTTAAGTTTTTTTCAATTTGCAGTTTGTATTTTGGTTACGTTACAGGCACAGACATATTTGGAAACAGGTTTGGCAGATTGATTGATTTGAATTGAATCTAGCGTAGAGTAAACAGGTCTATCTGCAATTAGTTGGTCGTTGAAAAAACTTTCTACGTTTAGAATAATAATAACTTTTTGGAAAAAAAGCAGTGGTACACCTATGGTAACAGCCTCGATTAACCAACTCATTTAATTTATTCATAAAACAATTTACTATGTGTTAAATATACACCGTGAAATTTTAATGGTTGTTTTCTCGCAGCGAAATGGTTTTGTCTTGGTAATACAGTCGTTTTATAAATAAATAAAATATTAGAAACAAAAATCGCAGATTAACCATTGTGAAAAATCACCACGTGCGAGAGTTTATTTGTGCTTTGAACATTTATGCATCGCTGTTGGGCTTTGTCGGAGGTGCGTGCTATTCAATTAGTACCTACAAGTTACCTCTAGTGTTGAAACGATTTGATGATTTTTTTTTTAATTACTTTAAAATAAAACAATCTATTTTTTTTAACTTTTACTCTATGCTTCGAAAGTACTCCTTATGGCAAGTTGTTGTGCCGCGGGAAAACAACCATTTAAATTTCACGATGTATACACATGCAATTTACTACTATACAATATACTGATAGACTGTGTTGTGAGTTCGAACTTCGAAGACATGTGACATCCACCAACCCGCACTGGCCGGGGGCCCAGTGCGGGTGCAACACGGGGGTGTTGGATTACGGCCCACCTCTCACAGAGTGGAGGCCTGTGTGTGTCCCTTCATTGAGAATATAGGCTAATTGTGTGATTTGGAAAATGGCTCTGTTCTGTTCGAAACGAGGGCGTCTCTAAGCACGGTCTCCGTAGTTACGGGCGCTTCCTAATCCGTATCACCTACGTACATTAGATTAGTTTGGGGCCCGAACTAAGATTGAATGACCACACGATTTGGCAGTTGTCTTTACTCCCGATATATTATGCCTGTCCGAAAAAAGTCATCATCATCATCATCATTTGAGCCGAAAGACGTCCACTGCTGGACATAGGCCTCCCCTAAGCTCCGCCACTTCGACCGGTTTTATGCTTCCCGCATCCAACGGATTCCTGCGGCCTTCACGAGGTCATCGGTCCACCTTGTGGGAGGCCTTCCAAACTCTACGTCATCAGGTAAATGGTCGCCACTCCAGAAAGTTTCGGCCCCGTTGGGCATTTATTCAGCGAGCAATGTGCGCTGCCCACTGTCACTTAAGTTTGGCAATTTCTCGGGCTATGTCGGTTACCTTGGTTCTCCTGCGGATCTCTTCATTCCTGATTCGATCACGTAGGAAAACTCCAATCATAGCCCCCTCCATTGCCCACTGCGAGCGAAAAAGTCAATATAAAAGAGTAAGGTTCATCTCGAAGTATACAATTAATTTCGGACGGGATCCCATGTCAAAACATGACAAAAGCCTCTTTTTAACCGACTTCAAAAAAAGGAGGAGGTTCTCAATTCGTCTGTTTTTTTTTTTGTATCTTTGTTACCTCAGAACTTTCGACTGGGTGAACCGATTTTGATGATTCTTTTTTTATTTGAATTTCCCATTGTCCCATTTCAATTTCATCTAGATTATGATGATGCGTTTCCCGAGACAGACAGCGGAACTCTTAAAAAAATAACAATAAATCAACCGCGATTGTTGCTATCGCGTAAATATGCATTGTTTTGACCCCAAGGATGAAGAAATTTCGAATTAGTGGGGTAGGTACTATAACTAAAGACTGAAAAATAAAAAAAATTACCAAAAAAAAACAACCAACTTCCGAAAAAACACTACAAAGTGAAAAATTAACTTTAATTTCGGAAGGCGATGACAAAAAATTAAAAGACATTTCCAAAGTCACCGACTTTCGACTTAGGTGGGTCGGTAAATAGAGGTGCCACGTATTTTCCGCAGTACGTTCATCCAATCACAGAAACAAGCGATGAGCTGTTCTACACAGCCAAGCTTTGGTTTTTTCGAAACAAAACCTGTTTTGCGTCATTAAATTTAACTTCTACAGGGTTTTCCTTATGTTATTTACAATGTCCGGATGCATTACTTATGTCATGTTTGCCCATTACTTATTTCAAGGCACCCAAATGTTTGTAAACAAACACTCTTCTAAACCCTTTTAATAAGTATCTGAACATACTAAAGTCAACTAGCGGGCCTATCTTTTCCCATCTTGGGGTATGCTTCCAGTCTAACCGGATGCAGCTGAATACCAGCATTTAACATGGAGCGACTGCCTATCTGACCTCCACAACCCTTACTAGGTAACATGATACCCCTTGGTATGACTGGTTGTGAGACTTTAGAGCTTCCTGCAACCCGTAACGGCTGTCAAAGATTAGAAATAGTACAATATTAGACTAGCTGACAAATGCGTGCACTGGCTGGACAGGTCCACTCAAATCTGTGTGGTTCTCTCCTCGAAAGACCATGTCAGACATGAACCTGCATGGTCCTCATATGGCCTGCCATATGTCTGGCCTATAAAAAAGACTGTGACCTCTTGAGTTTGTTTCAACCTTTCTTCTCAGAGTAGTCAGATTGGAAACGCCGACCTCATCTAGTTTAAAAAAATATGGTCCCCTCTCTGTGAGAGGGATTGGGCCATTATCCACCACGCGGGCCCCGTCCGGGTTGGTTCATCATCATCATTTCAGCCGAAAGACGCCCACTACTGGAAATAGGCCTCCCCCAAAAGGGGGGTTTTGGTATAATCGCCACGCTTGGCAGGCGGGTTGGCGATCGCAGTATGGTGGTCATATGCATAGAGAACGCTGTTGCCCATTCTCTAGTAAGTCCCTTAGTCGCCTTCTACGACACCCACGGGAAGAAATGGGATGGTGCTATTCTTTACGTCCGGCACTACACGGAACTAGTGCGGGTTGGTTGCTGTCTTCGAATTCTTGATCCTAAGACATGCTGGTTTCCTCACGATGTTTTCCTTCACCGTTTCGAGAGTAGTGGGGATGAAATAATTTACACAAAGTAACGCGCCTGTCTGCATTCGAACCTACGACCTACAACTTGTAAGTCACGGCCGTCACCAATGGACCACCACTGCTCTTAAAACAAAAATCTGTTCACCAAAACTACCTTAGCAGGCTGTGGGAACTACAGGTAGCAATAATGCTAACAACGCAAAATGCGAGGTAGCGAGCGCATACAGCGGAGCGGCCAGTCGTAGTCGGTCTTCCCCGCGCCATAACTATAACGTAAATACTGATAAGTTAAATAAGAATCGTCACTGTGCTTATGACGAATGTAAACAGTTAATACTGGACTTTAGTATTTTATTTGACCCGTCTCTACCCAATACAACGAAGGTTCCAACACAGGCTGAAATATCAATAATTGGCATCCATTACTGAATGAAAACGGCAAGCTCAGGAATTATACGATAAATATCAATAGCTAAGAAATCTCTCGAAGAATGAGTCTTTAAAGGATTAATCTGTGGGTTATGTAGCTCCATTGTGGATTGTGGACGATGCCTGTAAGTAATCAAATCGCTCACATCCTTGACTCATACAATTTAAATTCAAGGATATGTTATAGACTGGTTAGCTGTACTAACATTCGCAAGAGATGCGCACTAAAATCTATCTGCCTAGTCTTCTCCCAACTATGCTGGCGTCGCCTTCCAATCTAACCGGATGCAGTTGAATACCAGTATTTGACATGGAGCGGCTGCCCATCTGACCTCCACAACCCAGTTACCGGGTAACAAGATACCCCTTGGTAAGACTGGTTGTCAGACTTTCGAGCCTCTGACGACTCGTAACGACTGTCAAAGATCCACGAGTGACAGCTGGGACCAACGGCTACGGCGGCGGCGGCGGCTGTAATTATCTTGCCACGAGCCCATCTCTTTTTGGTCTTATATTTTTAAACAAGTTCAAAAACTAAAACCCGACTACAGAAACATCACGATCCAAAAAGTTTGAAACACGAAAATATCCTCATCTGAAAGCAGTAGTGGTATGTCACATACATTGTAGCAGTAGCAAGCGATCATAAGCTTTAGGGCAAACTGGCATACGACCGTTTTGAACGAAAAAAAGGGAACCGCCTTCAGAAAACCGACCCACTGAAAAGCACAAAATAATTTTTATATACGCCACCGCTATCCTTATCCAGTCCCTATCCCGTCTCTATTCTTACCCCGTAAAGCAAATTTCTGCCAAAAACTAATTAATACCTAATAAGATAAGGACGAGCCTCGTCTGAGTGACTATGTGGTAAATACAATAACCCTAATGGGACGTTCCGTGTGATGCCGGACGTAAAAGAATAGCAGCATCCCATTTCTTCCCGTGGGTGTCGTAGAAGGCGACTAAGGGACTTACTAGAGAATGGGCCGCAGCGTTCTCTATGCATTTGACCACCATACTGCGATCGCTAACCCGCCTGCCAAGCGTGGCGAGTATGGCAAAACCCCCTTTTGGGGGAGGCCTATGTCCAGTAGTGGTCGTCTTTCGGCTGAAATGATGAATAAGATAAGAAAATTAATAATTATCTGGGTAGGTATTTACTTATTTTTTTAAGTCGGCGCCAAACGAAATTTTTAGGACAACGAAGAACGTTGCAGTTACTTGCACAAAAAAGACACAGTTTATTCATTAAATTTTCGTAGTTAAGAAGGACAACGCAGTCAAACGATTTTGTCTTAAAGGTAGGTACTTTCTATTTATTATTTCTTTGTAGATATGCAAATATTGGGTATTTATTCTAGTTTTTCAGTCATCACAACACAACGCCTACTTTCAAACACATGTATGCCACAACATTTTCTCTATTTTATTTTAATTTATTTTTAACTCTATTCATTTATTATTACGGACACACACTTCACTATGTACTTATTATTCGAGCGTAAGGTACTCGTGGGTTGCAGCTGAAAATCAGCGTCAGGTGGTGCATACTGTGTAGCCACTTGACATTATGCTGAGCTGAGGCCCTTTTGGCATTAATAACATTTATTTATTTATTTATTTATTTAACCATTTATGCACACACATATAAAAAGACAAGAAGAAAGGAACAGAAAAATACGTACATAGGTAATGCTTATTTCTACAGAAATCTCTTCCAGCACACCTGCGATAGGAGAGAACAACAACAACAACAACACACACATTGTTGTGTTTTATTCTTAGTTTTAAGGTTTTATAAGCTGTAATGCCAATAAACGCACTTTTCTTTCTTTCTTTTCTTCTTTCTTTCTAAATTATTATTTTTTCGAGGCATTATTGGTTTACTACATTCGTCGTACTATTTTCTCTGTTTGGCAGCATTCTTTTTGTTTTTGTTGGTTTGGCACTGACTTGAAAAAGTAAGTAAATACATAACCAGATAATTATTAATTTTGTCCTCCTTTTTTTTTGAAGTCGTTCAAAAGAGGAGGTTCTTTGTTAGACTGTACGTATTTTTTGTTAGATAGGGTAGCCACAGGGTGGTCCCATGTCCAGGAAGAACTTAGAACCAAACAAATCCGCTCTGAGCCCGCGTAGTGGATTACGGCCCACTCCCTCCCACAGACAGCCTGTGTCTCAGCAGTGGGAACGTTATAAGCATACTTATTAGAACGTTATATTATTCTAAATGATTTCATTTCCGTAACTAAGTTTGTACAAACACTTTTACACGTCAATCATATTTTTTAAACTAGATGAGGTCGGCGTTTCCTATCTGACTAATCTGAGAAGAAAGACCGAAACAAACTCAGAGGTCACAGTCTCTTTTAAAATCCAGACATAATCTTGGTCAGATGATGTGAAGACTATGTAGATTGGTGTCTGAATCTTTTAAGGAAAGAACCACACAGATTGAGTGGACCTGTCCAGTTAGTGCACGCATTTGATGGTAATCGTGCAGGTCTTCCAGAACTAGACTGATAGAACATAATGTGCTATTTATATCATTACGAGTGGTCGCACGCTGGCCGAAATTCGACCCTGTTTTTTTTAAATTAATTTGTGTATTTCTTTCTTAAGGTGAACCTAGTCCACATTTTTCCCATACAAACTTCGGGAGTGTATTACTCCACTGTTCGACAATGTACATCAAAAATTAAACATGGTATGGTTTTGTCTCATTATTAATATTGTCTGTACGGAAACAGAATACTAAAATAAAAAGCCATTAAAAAGTTAAGAGCCAACAAAGATTCGTTTTTCTTGCTAATTTAACCTAACTTTGGGCGTGTTTAAGTCATAAGTCATAAAAGAAGTGTAAAATCTGAAAAACCAAGTCGGTACCGACAAAGCTCAAATATCGAAAAGTTCAATAAACTACATTGGTCATTGATTAATGCAGTGGTTTTTATATAAAACCCGATCTTCCGAAGGATTTTTCTAATTTTTTTACGCGCCTGTTGTACTATAAATGATCCGGCATCTCACACAATAATGTTGCGCGTGTAGACTAGCGTCTAACTGCTCATCACTGATACTACCTCTGTCGAACACGATGCCTGGTGAGACAGCGTGCTTTTTAGCCAGGCCTACCAGTGAGTTCGCGCCCGCGACTAGGTTCCCCTTAAGTATTATTATGTAAAAATAGTAGCGTTCTGCACTTCATCTCCATATACATTTTTACTGTGCTAAATTTCATACCCCTCGCGTAATTTTCGTAAAAGGGTTTACTAAGTACAAAGTTTTTGCTTCACATATTAATAATATAGGTACCTATAGAAACCTGAAATGAAATACCCTTTAAAATGAACCACAGCAAGGATGCTTGGAGGCAGAAATAGGTATGGGTTTTCCTACGCCATCGCCATGCGTCAGTGTACATAATAAATATGACTTTGAATAAAGTTTTTTTTTGACGAATTTGAACAACGAAATGCATGTTCATTGTATTGAATTTAAATACAAACATATCATGTCCGTAACAAACGAGTAATTTAGCATTATTATTTATCCAATTTCGCGCTAAATTTGTAACACTGTGAAACCGGAGCATTGTATTGGGCTCTAACTTCGTCAGTTACCGCATCTAATCTGCCTTTTACAATAACTTTCACTTAAATAGAACCCGATGCAGAATTACGCGGTAACTAAAAAACCATTTTATAGAATTCAACTTGGTAAGTACTAAAGTTACGCAGAAAAACAAGACAGACGGAAATCCACCAACAACCAAAAAAAAAAACAGTTGAAGATCGAAAACAAAATACAAATTCGATTCGAAAAAAGAACACAGCACACACCGAACTTTTCACAAATCAAAAACTGGTAGAATTACCGAATCAGCGGAAAAAATCAGAGCATTTTGATTTTGGAAAGTGTTCCGAGTCGCTTCGAGCCAGTTCGGCAACTTTCGCGGTACATAACGACTGACGGTTCGCGGGCGCGCGCGTGCACTGCCGTAGAGTCGACGAGATACCTTCATTGGAAGAGCTCTAGTGGTGTGAAAAGACAGACTATTATTATTTATCGATAGTATTTTTTGCAAAGAACGTAGTAGTGAAGTTTTGTGTAGATTTTTAGACGGATACTTTGATACGGATACGTCGTGTCACGTGGGGTCCCACGGTTGGAGATTAAAACAAGCAGGTAAAAATTAGTGACCTTATTGTCAAAGAAAACTTTCCTTTCCGTAGTATTCCTAATTCGTTGGCTTTGCGTTAAATCACAAAAAAAAAACAATTTTATTATTGGAATTCAAGATTCGTTGGCCTCCCAAAATGCTGGACTGATGACCTGGTGAGGGTGGCGTCGAGTCCTTATTTGTGGCGATACTTAAAGGACACCTATTTCAGTGGACGTATTTTAGCTGAACGATGCTGGGAAAGGTGAAGAGGTTAGAGGCGGACTAAGGACCAAAAAACCAAATACATAGATGAAAATGAATCAGTCAAGAAAGGAACTCATCGTCAGAACACACTTGAAGTACCGAAGTCATTGTGGAAATCAATTCTAGTTCCATCTCTGTAAGAAATGAAGCCTTTGCCCTACATTGGAACAGTTACAGGGTGAATGACTGAATGAATGAAATGTATGGATTAATAAATTCATTAAATGCCGACCCCAGCGTGGTTTTACCAGGCTCGATTAATGGAATGAATCTCAAGATTTGCACTAACCCCTGAGGCCTCATGTTTCATGGTGCTACAAAGACCATTGCATAGCAAGGAGTAGAGACCTGGGGCGGCTGTATGGTAAGGAAGACGTGCCCTTAGGATAGGGAAGGATTGCGAGCCGTATTGCATATGCATCCTAGAGTAGGCATTGGACTAATGGAGAGATGGGTGATGCAAATATCCATGAGAGGACATCCTTTAACGACGTTGCCGCCACTTGATTCTGGTCGAGGTTCACCGGTGCATCATTTGCTCTTTTCTAAGCAATGGAACAGTTGCTGGCTGATTATAATATTCAATGCAATCTGCTTCGTCATGAATATAATAAAGTTCAATATATGCTCATACCTCATATCAACATGATCAGTAAAAGTATGTTACATAACGGTAACTTTTAAGTTTTACATACTTTTGGCATTTCATTTATTGAAATGGCAATACGTACCGGTTTTACTTATTTGAACGGGAATGTTGACCTTTATTTCTTTCCCTTTGCACGAAATGTCATGTTTTCACAACCACTACTAACGTATTTTGAATGGAGTCTCATCTTCGAATTAAAATAAATAAAGGTGAAGGAAGTTTCTTTTCTATCTAACAAGTAGCATCATAGCCCAGCAGTGGGACCAGCCACTGACTAACATTACAACATGACATCCATACATTGAGACAATTTGGTTTCATCACAATATATTTTTCTTCACCGTTTAAGAGCGTTCATCATACGCGGGCTGGCAATGGGGTATTTATAGCAGTTTTTCGTGATTATTTCAATAAATACAAACAAAAGTAAACATTTCAGCCATGCACTAGATCGTTGGTATTTTCAAGTTTGTATGCTATTTTTTTACAGTAACTTTGGTATTTACTTATAAAAAACGACATACCGTCAATTATTTTCTATTTGCATTACTTATTACGATTAAATGTTTTTATTAAAGAGTAAATGTTAAAAATAATTATAAATACCAACGAACTAGTGCTTGGCTGAAAAAAATAGTACTTTTGTTTATATTTAAGTAATGAAACAATCACGAAAAGCTACTATAAATGTATTGTTGATGAAACTAAATACACAAAGTAAAGTACCTGCCTGGGTTCGAACTCACGACCTCATAAGTCGGGGCCTATACCACTGGGCCATGACAGACCATTCGAAGACGTGACATCCACCAACTCTCATTGGGCCCGAGTGTTGCATTATGGCACACTTCATCTCATAGAGAGGAAGCCTGTGTCCCGTGACATCATTATAGGCTGATTATGCTTATAGATATATGAAGTAACATTAAGAGAAAAGCCCATCGAGGTTTTACTTCTTGATTGACGTGTATTGAAAAAGGCACAAGGGGTCTATTTCCTCAAAAATTTGTAGTTGTGCACAGCATAAGAGTTAACAACAACAGTAAAGCACCGATAGGCTTAATCTAATATCTTGATCTATCAAAATAGACAAACATCGACAACCTCCTATCGACAACAGCCCATCACTAAACAGATTACGATACTTAGATCATAGTATCGCGTGAAAAGCGACAGCAGATCTAAAAACCACTCTATTACGTTGGATTAAAGTTTAAAACCAAGCGTGTTATGAGACAATCATGTCTATCCGTTTGTCCCGAGTGCTCAATGACAAAGATAAAGATTCTGCGAGCGGATTTGTGAGTAAACGAAGTATGTTAAATGTATTAAAGGGGGTCAGCAGAGGTGTAATTCGCCAGTTGTGTTTAAGTCCCATATAATAGAGTGCGAACCCATTCCAACCATCATTACCTTTTCCCACCTATGTTGGGGTCGGCTTCCAGTCTAACCGCAGCTGAATACAAGTGTTTTACAAAGAGCGACTTATCTGACCTCCACAACCCAGTTACTGGATAATACGATACCACTCGGTAAGACTGGCTGTCAGATTTTCCGGCTTTTGACGACCCGTAACGTCAATGATCCACGAATTACCTTCGGGACCAATGGCTTAACGTGCTTTCTGAGGCACGGAGGGGTCTTGGTATGTAAAGGTCACCCATCTACGGACCAACCGCGTCAAGCGTAGCTTAACCTGATCAATCGACACGTGCGACTGTTATTACTTAGCCACAATTCCGAATGGGAAGTTACAGTATTGCTGAGTGTCTTCCTAGTATATCTTACAAGCTTAGCACGAGCATTAATTTGTTGACGGAAGCATAAACATGACTATCAACTAAATGATGTACAATAGGAGAAGATAGTTGTGTTCTTCTATTAATTATCACAGTTATGCGTACTAAACGAATCATGATTTTGTAGATAATCGTTTATACTTTGTGGTCGTCGAGTAGAAAGTTTGTTGTCAGTGTGATTTTGACAGTTTGGGAAGAAATATTCTTCTGAAATAGTCTACATAAAAAAGGACCTAGACAAAGATCGTTAGAAACGAAAGACAAAATGACAGATTGTAGAAGAATATCTACGTTGCGATGTCAAAAATGGAGAAACGAAATGTCACTTTGTATTGAAAAAGCACTGTCTATTCTTCGTAGAAATATAAAGCGTCATGCTAGGCCAGCTGCTATAATATTCTTAATGTGAAGGTTTGTATGTTTAGATGTTTGTTGCAATCACGCAAAAACGACTGAATGGATTTGGATGAAATTTGGCACACATATCTATACTAATACTAGCTGACCCGGCGAACTTCGTACCGCCATATGTTATTTCTCCAGTCGCGACTGGTAAAATCAAATCAGTTGGTCGATTGTTTCGTCAAATATCTGCCAAAGTCTTCTGTCACATACCGTCAATTACTTTTTGTGTTAGATTGTAAAAATTAATTCTGATCAAATCTAAACATTTTTTTTTAAATTTTCTTATATACTTACAAATCTTGCCCTGACAATAAGGAACACATAAAAAACTTATCATCCAATTTGGTTCAGTCGTTCGGAAGTTATGCGCGTACATACATTTCGGCGATTCATTTATATATATATAGACTAGCTTTTGCCAGCGGCTTCGCCCGCGTGGAGGTCGATGTATTATACATATAAACCTTCCTCTTGAATCACTCTATCTATTAAAAAAACCCGCATCAAAATCCGTTGCGTAGTTTTCAAGATTTAAGCATACATAGGGATATAAGGACAGAGAAAGCGACTTTGTTTTATACTATGTAGTGATTATAAAGCTGAAGAGTTTGTTTGTTTGATTGAACGCGCTAATCTCAGCAACTACTGGTTTGAATTGAAATATTCTTTTAGTGTTGGATAGACCATTTATCGAGGAAGGCTCTAGGCTATATAACATCACTCTAAGACCCTCAGCGTGATGTTTCCCTACGCGATCGAATCAGGAATGAAGACATCCGCAGGAGAACCAAAGTAACCGACATAGCCCGAAGAATTGCCAAACTTAAGTGGCAGTGGGCAGGGCACATTGCTCGCAGAACAGATGGCCGACGGGGCCGAAAGGTTCTGGACTGGCGACCGTGTACCGGAAGACGTAGAGCGGGAAGGCCTCCCACAAGGTGGAGCGACGACCTTGTGAAGGCCGCGGGAATGCGCTGGATGTGGGAAGCACAAGACCGGTCGAAGTGGAGAAGCATGGGGGAGGCCTATGTCCAGCAGTGGACGTCTTTCGGCTGAAATGATGATGATGATGATGATGATGATGATGATGATGATGATGATGATGAAGACCCTTAGGAGCCGAACAAAGAGATAAAAAGTCACGCATACGAAGTACTTGCACGGGCAGACGATTCGAAGCGACGGGGTGGGTCGGGGAGCAAAAAATTTGACGCGAACGAAGTCGCGAGCAGAAGCTAGTAGTTTATACACTGAATTAACACAGGGTACTTTTGATCCCGGGAGTGCGTTCCCGTGGAATAATTTTCGACCTCCATCCGGGTGAAGCCGCTAGCAAAAGTTAGTGTGTAATAAACGAAATTGACACACTTTAACTGTGTACTAAGACGCCTTATCATTTAAACAAATTAATTTAATTTCTACATCAGGCTAAAGGTCACATTTACTTAATTATATTATCAATGAAATACTGTACTAAGCCTTGATTAGGTGTTGTCTTAACTCATGGAATTTAACTAAAACTATCCTTACATTCAAAACACAACTGTTGTTTTTTTTTTAAAGTATATTGTGTTTTTTAGTCTATGATATGTGTGCGAGTCACAATAAATACCGTTTCATTTTTTCTCTCTTTAACTGTTATTTTTTGACATTTACATGAAATGGTTTTAACAAGGAAAATTGACGTAGTAAGTCACTTTTCTTTCTTTTTCTCAACAATTAATTCATTATTTAGGACACTTCGATAAATAAGGTTACTACGGTGATGTCGGCTGTTAAAGATGTATGGAAAAAGACATGCTGCGCCGACCCCTAATAAATTGAGATAAACGCCAGGAGAATGATGATAATTTCGTAATTAAATGTCTTTTAATACAATTTAACTCTGTGTTTCTTGTTGGTGCCGCTTTTATAACAAAAATAAAAACGCCTATCACTTTTTTCATAGCAAAGTTTTAGAGCTGTGTTTCAACAACACGCTGCTATCATAATTGCTTTAGGCGTTTCATTTGGTGCGCGCTTGCGATTACTATACTAAACTTTCTAATTGTTCTAGGCACAAAACATTAGCTCTCCTCTATTCATAATAAAATCAAGTCATTTATTCAAACTAGGCTCAGAATCAGCAGTTTTCAAAATTACATAAGACTTCTCAGCTAAGAAGTGGTGAAAAATATAGATATCATAACAGACAACAATGGGGTGGGCTTTAATAGAAGGCTAAGTCACCCAAAGGGCTATGCTTGGAGTTTCCCTACATGATCGAATCAGATATGAAGAGATCCACAGGAGAACCAAGGTAACCGACTTAACCCGAGGAATTGCCAAGCTTTAGAGGGCAGGGCACATTGCTCGCAGAACAAATGGCCGATGGGGCCGAAACATTCTAGAGTGCCGACCGCGTACCAGAAGACGTAGAGTGTGGGCCTCACACAAGGTGGACCGATAACCTTGTGAAGGCCGCAAGAATCCGCTGGATAAGGGAAGCACAATACCGGTCGAAGGGGCGGAGCTTGGGGAGTCCAGAAGTGGAAGTCTTTCTGGCGAAATGCTGAATGATGATGATTTACTATGGGAATATTTTGTACCCTGCTGCGAGAAACTTAGCTTGCGTCAGAATTGAGTAACACACTAACGGCTTACATCGTTTTTCGAACATATGTAGCAATGGATATACAGGGTAAGGGGAACGTTTCCGAAGCCAGAACGTAGGTTTTATACAACCTAAATGCAAACGGATACCAATAACCTTTCGCGTTAAATTGGTTATTTTGCATCAATTTAAAACGTTTGACGCTTCTGTAATGTTTGTACTTATTTTATTTTGGCAGCGCTTTACAAAGGATGCCTAAACCTAAAGCCGCCGCCTGGACTTGGGGTCGTTCTAATCTCAAATAATGGCTTATTTAACTGTTCTCACAGCACAGTGTACAAAAAATGCTAAAAGGATACCTAGGTAAAAATTGTAAAAAAAAATAGATTTTTTATGGTAATGTATCGAGAATCACTAGCCCTATCACCTGTCTTCGTTTTCGGGAGCGTTTCCCTTACACCCACCCTGCTAAGTAAAAACAGCCACTCGGATCGAGCGCTCAAGTTAAGCTACACTTGCCGCGGTAGGTCAGAGGATGGGTCATCTTTACATACCAAGACCCCTACGTGGCTCGGAAAGCACGTCAAGCCGTCGGTTCCGGCTGAAATTCGTGGATTTTTTGACGTTCCGGGTCATCAGAAGCCCGAAATTCTTACCAAGAGGCATCTTATTACCCAGAAACTAGGCTGTGGAGGTCAGATAGGCAGTCACTCCATGTAAAATACTGGTACTTATTCAGTTACATCCCCAACATTGTTGGTATAAGACTTACCTTCTAAAACATCCAATTTTTCTCCATACGAAAACGGGCGACTAAAATCAATTCTATTTTTTTGCCTTTTTCTGCCTATTTGAAATTAATGATTTCAATTCGACCGTGACGTCTGCCTACACCTTCCAAGGAATACAGGCGTGATTTTATGTTGTAATTAGTTGCTATGCCCCGTCCACATACCAAGACAATCGGCCTTATTATTATCTGTCTCAACCAGAGATAGTTCCAACTCATTGACTATCGTTCAGATAGCAGTCTGATTGGAGTGCAATCAATCGGGAGTGAAATATATTCATAATTAATCAGGCATTTGATGGGTCTTTAAATAATGTATTATTTTTTACTAGCGTTTGCCAGTGGCCCCGCCCGCGTGGATGTCGGTTATCGCATAAAAACATAGCCTATATCCTTCTCCATATCCCAGGCTATATTCCTGCCAAATTTCATGACGATCGGTTCAGCGGTTTGGGTGTGAAAGCGTAACAGACAGATACACAGAGTTACTTTCGCATTTATAATATAAGTAGGGATTATCGACTGCCTCGTTGGGCTAGTGGTCGCACGCGCTGCGGTTGAGCATGAGGTCTTGGGTTAGATTCCCAAGTCAGGCAAAGTGTTATTCGATTGTTTAATCTGGAAAATCTCTTATTTATGGCAACAGGAAGTTTGCGCGCTTTGACTACGCTTTTCTCCTTTCTCAACTCTCCCACACCTCCATCGTATCTTGTGTCTCATTTCCAATATCTATGTTCTTCTCACACTAAGAATCTACGTTCCTCTAACAATCTTCTTCTACGCTGTCCTTCTCATACTTCTGACTTTGTTCATTCTTCCTTTCATATTCAGTCCATTCTTCTTTGGAATGCGCTTCCTCTCGATATCAGGACGGCCACCAGTCGGTATGCATTTAAGCGGAAATTGCAGAGGTATTTTCATAACGAATAGGGTAGAATCATCTAAACTCCTCATTCCCTTGAGAATATATATGTATTTATATGTATATATATATATATATATATATATATATATATATATATATATATATATATATTATAAGTATTTATTATAGTAGATATGTATGCTTGTATGTGTATTATTAGTTTATAACCTATTTATGAACCAATCTTATCATTATGATGAAATGTGGATGTACTATTAGGTCCGACCAGGCTTTCATTCTCTACTTCTTTTACCTCTGCCCAAGTTTTCGAAAATTACAGGCGTGATTTTATGAGATAGGTACTGGCTTTTGCCAGCAGCTTCGCCAGTATGGTGTCGAAAATTATCCCACGGGAACCAGGCGAGGTCCTTTGGTCCTAGGGGTCATGACGTCCCCCAAATCCGGAAACGTAAACCTTCTTAAAATAGTATTTTATCGAAATATAATAATATGTAGTCTCTTTTTCTTTGACCCCCAAAGTCTGGCTGCGACCGGCCCTGACGTTCAGGGCATGTTCATGTTCTTAGGGCGCCTGATAATCTAGTTATAAAAAATGCAGGCTGTGTGAGCAATAAAAAGTATTTTGCAGGGAACTAATAAGTAATATAATAACATAATAAGACGATTTTGGTAGATAGCAGGGCCGGCTTCTCTTCGGAATATGATACTGTCAGTAGGGTTGCCAACCATACTTTATAATAACGTATCCTACTTTATTTTTGGTATTTATACTTTATACTTTTGCATACAAATAAAGTATGTAAAAATACTTTATTTCCAACCTTTACTGTGAAGCGTAAAATAAAACAATAATTATGGGTACTTAACTATTAAACGGATGACGGAAACGATTTTTATAATTACTAAATGAAATGTTAGATGTCAGATGTGATGTCAATGTAACAGGACAGGACAAAGACTTGGCTACAGTGCTGTCTGAACGCGCGTAGAGTTTTAAATTTAAATTTTGACTGCCAAACAAGCTTTGAATTTTTTAAACATAGCAAAAATTGTTAGCATGTGCTAAAAGCACACAAAAATCCGTTTTTAAGGCAATAAAAACATGAAATTTGTAAAAATACTTTTTTTCTTCCAAATACTTTATTTTTTTCCTATTCAAACTATTATATACGTTATTTTTGTCAAAAAAGTTGGCAACCCTAACTGTCAGTAGTGTTTTATAATCACACAGTCACACTATAGATATTTAATAAACCATAAAATTAAAACATTACAAAACGCCTACATGAAATTTTTGTCTTCATATCCCAGCAACAAAACAACATGCTTTAAAATAACTCGTAGGCGCGACCGACTTGTCGTGAATTCAATTTCTATACAAAATAATGTTGTCATGACGTCATTTCAGGCACGTGACATCCCGGTTTCTAAGCGGCCTAACAAGCCTATTTCTGCCGAGTTACAATAGAGACAGTAATGAAAAATGTGTGCGCGTGAACGAGATGAAGAAATACCGAGATTGAATTTCGTAATGCGATGGGCTCGGACCTCGGTCAGATGACTGATAGTGTGTGGTCGATGCTTGGCGTAATTGCATTCATAACCTATAATTTTGTTTACATTTGCAATTTGTTTGTTGTATTTATTGAATTTATTAATTTTAGTTCCGTGTAGTGCCGGACGTAAAAGAATAGCACCATCCCATTTGTTCTCGTGGGTGTCGTAGAAGGCGACTAAGGGACTTACTAGAGAATGGGCAGCAGCGTTCTCTATGCATTTTACCACCATATTGCGATCGCCAACCCGCCTGCTAAGCGCGGCGATTATGGCAAAACCCCGCTTTTGGGGAGGCCTACGTCCAGCAGTGGACATCTTTCGGCTCAAATGATGTAGTTTTATGTTTATAGTTAAGTAGTAAGTATTTGTTTGATGGTACAAAACATTGATACAGATAGTGATTTGAGTCAAGTGTTTTAATTAGGAATTTGGGGTAAGTAGTTGACAATTTATAGTAATTAGTACAGTAATAAGTAGTTTTAGATAGCGGCTATAATAACTTTAGATTGGTGTTTAACAGATTATTTGCTGTGTGAGGAAACATGTTTTTTCAAGGTTAAGTATTGAAAATAGGAAACACGTAATTATGTTAGGCCGTGCTCGCCCAGATATGATTATAAATTACAAACGACGCGATGGTTTTCTTAAACATTTTAATGTTTCTCTTTACGATAAATATCAATGGCTGACTGACATTTGTAAATTAAATAGAATGTATTGTTTCCCGAGATTACTTTTCTCCGATTCTAGTAGTTTTTGGAATAAAGGGGGTTTAACAGATATTATTAACCTGACGAATTCTTAAAAAAACATGTTCAGACTGAAAAACATATTCGTAACTGTTTACAGTTACATGAGTTCGGTACAGGTACAGGTAGGATAGAATCATTTTTCGCAAATTGGCATGAAGCTTATAATAGAAAAGTAGAACGAAATAAGAATTTAATGAAACGTTTTATTGAAACCGTTATTTTGTTAGTTAAACAAGAAGTAGTTTTTCGCGGCCACAATGAAAGTCCGAATTCCGATAACCGCGTTACCTATATCGAAGCCTTGTTATATCTGAGCAAGTTCGATTCAATAATGGGGGTAAATCCCCAGGTCACGACAGCGTTAGCAGTTCAAAAAACATAGAAAGCACTCGGGGTAGGTGTGCACCTGCGTGCAGCAGGTGCACACCTACCCAGAGTGCTTTCTATGTTTTTTATCCTGTGTTTAGGCCACTGCCTGATAATCTAATGCGGACTTTAGTTGTACCAATCATCAAAAAAAAAACGGATAATAGGGTAGGTGCTCCAGTGAATGAACACACCCCAGTGAATGAACAAAACGGAGTTTTTTGCAAAAACTAAGAAATTAGAATATTTCTACCCAACGCAGTATTTTTTTTAGTAATTGCTACTCTTTTTCCTATTATAGCGGCAACAGTCATTTCTTATGTCACCGTTTGTTTTGAAATGGCGAGCATTTAAAGTTGGCAGTGTGGTGTAACTGTGTATTTGTTCGGGCAAAAATTTAGGACTCAGGTAAGACGCAACATTTTTGATATCACATTGTAGCCGTTACTGAACTATGTATTATAAGTTATTTATTAATTCTAATAAAGGATAGTTATACTATGTATCTCAAATCGATTTCATTGCCATTTTAGCCAGTTTTGAGTAAATTATTAGGTGTCCCAGCATTGGAACTAAAAATTGTTTGAGATCCGGTGAATGAACGGTCGTTCATTCACTGGACAAACATCGATTTCATATTTTTGTTAAAATAGGTGTGTAATTTATTTTTATGCCGATTCATGTTTTGGGAGTAGTTTTAAAAATAGATTTCTGATCTTTAGGCCGGTATTGGGACAGGTATGTTCATTCATTGGTTCATGAAATCTAGTGAATGAACTAAAATTTTTCATCATGTTCAAATATGAGCTTTTGTCATGAAGATGTAACCAATAAATGAACACAACATTTTGGCTTGATTTCATCCTTTTAAGACCTATTGTCGCTTTAGATTACCATGGATTCCAATAAAAATAAATACTAAAGGTTTCTATATACCTATATATATATATATTCTGGAATTTGTACGGAGGATGCCTTTGCTGCCTTCACTAACAGTGTGGTAAGCCAACTAGACAATAAACTGAACTGCTATGGTGTCTTCCTAGACTTAACCAAAGCTTTTGACTCTGTCTCTGTCCCTCAACTTATTTCAAAGATGGAAAGCTTAGGAGTCCGTGGAGTACCTCTCAAATTATTTAAAGACTACCTCTATGATAGATCCCAGTGTGATCTGTTTGATTCAGTCATCAGTTCATATGAAAAGCTCACCTATGGCATCCCTCAAGGTAGTATATTAGGACCAACACTTTTCCTTATATATATCAATGATCTATGCAAGCTCTCCATCCCTAATTGCGATTTTTTTTCATATGCAGACGACACGGCTCTCCTAACGTGTTTGACAAAAGCTGGGAGCAAGCCAGAGATAGAGCAGAATACTCGCTTCGGTTAGTAATAGAACGGCTGTCAACTAACTTGCTGACGTTGAATTTAGATAAGATGAAACTAATCACGTTTTACCGCCCACGATCAACAACCCCATTCTCTCTCCCTCATATAATAAAAGCTCACACTTGTCCCCCTCATCTATCAGTAGGTTGTAACTGTCTTGCTCTCAGCACAGTCCCCAATATTAAGTAACTGGGTGTGATTATTGACGAAAAACTTAACTGGCACGCTCATATAGAGGCTCTTTGCACTAGAATCAGAACACTAATATATAAAGAACATATTGAAATGAGAGAAGAGGAAAAGAGAATTAAAGAAGAAGAAAAAAAAATGAAAAGAAAAGGAAAGCAGAGGCGAAAGAAAATGATAAAAAGAAGAAAACAGGAAGACAAAGAAAACAAAAAGAACAAGAAAGAATATCAAATAGATTGCAAACTATAGTTTTGTATAATTTAGAAGCATATTGTTTGAATTTTGTAAATGTGAGTACCATGCATCAGTTTATTGTGTTGTGATGTACGTTGACTTGAAAAAGCATGGCAGTTGAGAGTATGTCATGCTCACATAAATGTCTCACTGATGGTGGCGCGTGTGTTGGAACATTCGGTTCCCTACAAAATGGTTGAGCTGGATGGTGCTGATCCACGCGTCAAGTTCGTGAACGGGCGCTGTCGGTTGAGACTGGTCATCTCCTAACTTCCAGGGCTTATTTTTATCTTGTATTTAGAATTGTTTATAATTACATTTTTTTACATTGTTCTCACATACAGAAGCAACAAGAATAATGTTCCCAAGATTTTGTAACATTTCAACTTGATTTTAAAAGAGTGTCCGTGGAGTTTCTTGCCCGTTCTTCTCCATAGAGATCTACGTTTTGGAATGGGCAACTAGCTTCAACTTTCCAACTGATCGACTTTTTGACAATTCAAAAGTGCCTGTAAATGGTTTAATTGAAATAAATGCTTTGAGTTTGAGTTTGAGTTTGAGTTTGAAAGAAGAAGAAAAACTTTCGCGAAAGCGTAACAATAAGGAGTACGAAGAAAGCTCTCAAAATAATCTAAAAAATAAAAGTCAAGTAAAAAAAGCTAAGCTGAACGATGAAATTGAAATCGATGAGTCTGTACCAGCATCAAACGATTTATACGGGAAGTATGTTATGTAAGTTTCAAGACGGAAAAAGAGTACGTCACTATGTAGGTAAAGTTCTTATGGTAAACGATGAAGAACAGAAATATTAGATAGATTTTCTTAGAAAAAAATCTGCATGTGATAACATTGTCAGCTTTGTAAAACCACATGTAGCGGATGTAACGGAAGTTGATTTTAAGGTATGTGAACCTGAATATTCCAGACGTGGCTTGATCTCTTTTCACAGTGTGACATTTAGAGATGTAGAATAAACAATAATAACGCCGAATAAATATAAAGACTGTATTCAGACTGATTATTGTGATTCTAGGTAGTTATATAAATTACTTATTGATTAAAGTTTAAGTAAAGTTTGTTTCAGTTCACAATTATGTTAACTAGGTGTTAACTAGTGACTGTTTTTTTAAATGTTTTGATACTTCTAAATATATTTTATATTATCTTTGAATTAAAAGATATGAATGGTGCCTTCTAGGGGTCTAAATAAAGGTTTATATTGATTGGGTAAGAGTTTAAAGGCTTTTATTTAAAAAAAATAAAAATTGTTAATGATTGTAACAGATTTAGAAGCACAGAATTTATGCTCGTTTTGTTAAGCTGATTTTTTGGACTGCATTTATTAAATAATAAGGATTTTTCTGTATTACTAATTAAACAAAGATTGTATTCATTTACTAGTTTTATTTAGTTCATTTACTAGAAAATTTCGTTCATTCACTGGGGTTTTAGGGTATTTTTCAATTTATTGCTAAATATCTAAGTAAGTATACAGGCTATGTCGTAAAATCAACTTAATAAATATTTTTAAATATAATCTTATTACCATGACATAGCTTTGGACCGTATCCCTTATAGGCAAAATACTGTAATAATTTTTTGAAGTTCGAAGATCGCTTAAGTGTTCATTCACTGGAGCACTTACCCTACATCAGATGTAAACAACTATAGATCGATCTCTCTAGCCACCGTGGTCGCCAAGGTGCTGGACAGTCTGCTTGGTCAGCACCTGGATAAACACGTCTCGCTAAATGACGCGCAATTCGGCTTCAGCCCCGGCCTTTCCACCGAAAGTGCTATCCTGTGCCTTTAGCAGACTGTACAGTATTACACGAGTAGAAACACCCCAGTGTATGCATGCTACCTTGATTTATCGAAAGCGTTCGATCTTGTATCGTATGATAATCTATGAGGTAAATTAAGGGATAAAACTTGTCTATCTAGAGAAATTGTGCTATTATTTATGCATTGGTATACCAATCAAAAGAATTCTGTAAGATGGGCAGGCGCTGTCTCGGAGGAGTACGGGCTGGAATGCGGGGTGAGGCAGGGTGGGCTGACCTCTCCCACGCTCTTCAACCTGTACGTCAATGAATTGATCGATAAGCTCAGCAGCATCGGCGTCGGGTGTCATATAGATGGAGTGTGTGTGAATAACATCAGCTAGGCTGACGATATGGTGCTGATGAGCCCTTCGATTGGTGCATTACGGAGGCTCCTGAAAATCTGGGAGTCCCACGCGGTGACTCATGGGCTCAAATACAACACGAAAAAGAGTGAAACAATTATTTTCAGGCCGGAGAAAAAGCGATACATATTAGTTCCGAAATTCATTTTATGTGGTACAGCTGTAAACAAAGTCGAGCAATTTCAATATTTAGGCCACTGGGTCACTGAGGACCTTAAGGACAGTGTGCATATTGAAAGAGAGCGCAGGGCGCTGTCAGTCCGATGTAACATGTCGGCCCGCAGGTTTTGACGGTGTACGAGGACTGTGGCGCTTTTTAAAGCGTACTGTCATCCAATACGATAACGCGTTCCGGGTGCTGATGGGGCTGCCGCGCCACTGCAGTGCCTCAGCGATGTTCGTGGCGGCTGACACAGACGGCTTTGCGACCATCATGCGCAAACGGTGCGCTTCTATTATGTGCCGCACGCACGACAGTCTCAACGCCATCCTGCGTGCGCTGGCGGACCGGTGGGACTCTGATGCTGGCTCGATGGATACGGCTGCACGCAGTCGTATAGTGATTTGTCACCATCATTCGGGGAGTCCATCCGGACTTGCCACTAATATGTAATTGTCCTTCTATTGATATTATTAGTAATTATTACTAATACTAGTTTGTAAGTTCACGAACAAACTATGGATTTAATCTCATGGTGAATCCGATATAAATGTTATTTTTTAATTTTTTGCATCCGTTTTACGAGACCACATTAGATTCGAGATAGAGAAAGCTCAATTTCTGTCTGTAATGATTGACGAAACTCCCGGTGTCAGTCATAGGGAGCAATAACTGTTATTTTTCGATATTTTTCTGAAACTGGAATCAAAAAACGATCCCTGGGTTCTTACGATGTTAGCGGAAGTCAACCGCTCAAGTTTTATCCAAACAGTTGTTAGAAATACTTGACCAGTATCGGTCTAGGAATAAGTTAGTTGGTTAGTTTTACGACGGCGCGGCAGTAATGTCTGGTGAGCACGGTGGAGTACAAACAAAAAATCGCGATGCATGCCCATGGCAATGTTCGTCCCATGTTACGATCATATATCAAACTCTGCCTGCGACTTCGTACGCGTGGAAGTCGTAAGACACTACAATCTACTAAAATAACAGCCACATTTTTATAAAACTTTCCTGTGTATACTGCGTTTGTAGTTTTGGTAGATTGTAAATACAACACACGGGATTGATGACGTTCCGTTGACGTTGTGCGGTGGACTAACAGTGTCTTAACTATAGATATATATTTTATTATAACCATAAATGACAGTAGAGGCCTAAACTTCATGATAACGTCTCGAGTTCTCGACAGTCGACTCGAACAAAAACAAAATCAACCAAAGTGAAATTGAACGAATTGACTAGAACGAAAAGAAAAGACTTTTAGACCGAACGAATGGACACTGACTGACCTACTAACCAAAGACACCTAACTATATATCTATACTTTCAAGTCTATATTCGACTTATTACTATATTAGTCAATACTTGCCTAGATAAGTTTATGCCACGTTTTCTAAACCAAACGAATAAGATCTTTCATCCAAACTTTATCCCCCTTTTCCAAACCCTCCTCAAAGGGGTTAATTTTTTTTTAAGTCTTTTGTTTCTTTTACATTATTTGACTTATAGGTTATTTATACCAATTTTCGAATTAATCAAGACAAGCAGTAAAATCATCCATTGTAAAATTAACTACCCCTTTAGGGGTAGATTTTTGAAAAACCCTGAAAACCGTTATTCTTTATTTTTGGTTTTAAGTATAAATACTGAGTTTCGAGTTAATCAGGCCGCACTTTAAAATTCTTCCATACAAACTTTGACACTCTAAATCCCCCTTTAGGGGGTAGTTTAGAAAAACAATAAATGACCAACTTTATAATTTACTTAGAGAAGTATTTGTGCCAAGTTTCAAGTATATTAACTCAAGGAATAAGATTTTTCATGCAAACAAAAACCCCCTTTTCACCCCCTAAAAGGTCGAATTTCCAATAACCTCTTCTTAGTGCTCCCCTACATTATAAAAAAAAGCCGTGTGCAAAATTAAACATTCCTGGTCCTAGTAATTTCGGCTGTGCGTTGATATGTCAGTCAGTCAGTCAGTTTCTTGTTTTATATATATAGAAGATTTAGTATTTAGCCGATCCCTGGAAAATATTCAGGAACAGTGTTTTGTTTTTGCTCCGGCTCACCTCTCCCATAAAATCACTCTTCGCCACTGGTAGATAGTACGATAACCAAAAGATCGTAGCAGCGGCCTACCCCGTGGTGGGAATGCGTGAGTTTATGTATGTAGGTTAACTTAACAAAATATAATAAAGTTAAATTATCTTGTACTTACGGAGGCTTCTTCTCCAGCATTTCAGTAGTTTCAACTGTAACAAAACAATAATTAGTACTTCTGACACGGATGGGCTTTGTGAATGATGACATGGTTAGAAAGGGTGTGACAACCAAGATGACGACTAATAGAGAAGTGCGGAAGAAAAATACATGAAATGATATGTTTATTTATGTAAGTAGATCATAAAAGACACTTTTACACTTCAATATTTTGTTGGTCAATATTTTATAAACTAGATGGCGCCGGCATTTCCTAGCTGACTGTTCCCTGAGAAGAAAAGCCGAAACAAACTCAGAGGTCATGGTCTCTTTTAAAGTCCAAATATTATTATTGACATCTGTACTTTAACTGTGTTCTACAAATAAACAATTTGAATTTGAATTTTTATATTATTTGAATGTTATGTGAGTCTAACAATGCATGGCAATGTCTGGAAGGGCCTTTTGAAGAAAAAGCCATTGCAGCTTTGAGCTGACCTGTCTCAACAGACGGCATGTATGTGTCAGTTACCGTGTAGCTCAACACTATTTTAGAGAGCTCAACGACCCGTCACTAGACGCTACCAGATTTGCAGGATATTTACGTAGGCCATTTACAAAATACTCAAAACCACCAGACGAGTAATAAAGTCATATGTTCACAGTTAGTTTTTCATGTTGCGTCGACCACAAATAAATTGGGATAAGGGCAGGAGAATGATAACATACCTATTTTCTAGGCAGGAGAATCATTCGAGACATTCATTCATTCATTCAATAATGGCGGCCAATTTTTTTTTTGTTAGTTCAGCCTGCTAAGGTATTTTTTAATTACTCTCAAGTTAAATGATTTTATTTCTGTGAGTAGGTTTGTACAAACACTTTTACACGTCAATCATATTTTTTAAACTAGATGAGGCCAGCGTTTCGTATCTGACTACTCTGAGAAGACAGGTCGAAACAAACTCAGAGGTCGCAGTCTCTTTTAAAGTCCAGACATAGTCATAGTCGGATCATGTGAAGGCCATGTAGATTGGTGTCTGAAATGGTCTTTTGAGGAAAGAACCACACAGATTGAGTGCACCCGTCCGTCGTAGAAGAAGCATACAACTTCACTCTAAGACCAATACTGACATACGGCTCAGATTGCGGGGTACTAAACTACTAAGCAACAAGACGAGAGCTCTCTGTTAGTAATGGAAAATCCTTAGGCGCCTATTCGGTGCAGTGGTGGAAAACGAGCCATGGCGAACGCGGTACAACCATGAGCTCTACGAGATGTATGACGAGCCTAATGTAATCCATCAAAATAGGACGTCTTCGAAAGGCAGAGCATGTCACAAGAATGAACGAGACCAGAGCAACCAACGACTTGACGTGCCTTCCAACGCACGGAGGGGTCTTGGTGTGTAAATGTATTTTTTCTTTTTATCCAACAATAATTTTTCGTTTAAGTATCCATCTTTATACTAATGATATACCTCCATATTTATAAACGCTACTTAAAGTTAAGTAATGATTAGCGTCTGTTTAACCATACATTTTTGACAAAATAAGGGGTTAATGCAAAATAATGTTTTGTCGTTATTTGTCTAATACCGTGATATGTTTTGATACTATCTATCCTGTAAAAGGGAGTCCTTGGTGTTGAGAAATACATGGCATGGCTTAGTTTAGGCACCAGTCTCCCGATATTACTATCCATTTTTTTTTTATTTGTGGAAGAAAAAAAAAATATTTAAGAGATGGTCACCTATCCACGGACCAACCTCGCCATGCGAAGCTTAACCTGATCGGTCGACCAGGCTGTTATTACCAGGGACTGAAAGCGGTTACGGTAAGAGATTAAGATACCTCAAAAATATATCGGTACCGATTTGAAATAAAGGTTGAGCCATACCGAAACCTTTATAAATAAAGGTTGGGCCAAATAACGGTTTTAACCTTTATACGATTTCGGTACTGAAAAACATGCGAGACCTCGGTCGAACACGTTAGAACTTGTATTTTGTACATTTTGCTGTAAGTACTCTTTTACTTATTTCTTTGTATCTTGCCGACTATGCGCCGGGTAATACCTATGTTTTTATTTTGTCGACCGCTGATCGTTCATCAACGTAATAAATGAACGAGAACCAATGACAATAATGCTACCTACTTTGATTTGGTGATTTATGGTAATCTTAAGAATCGTGAACTTATCTCTGTAATATCTGTAAGTTATGTTTGAGGGCAAATGTCATGTTTTTATGCAATCGTCATATTTTACGAAAAAATATTACTATACTTATGTAATATTTTAACCAATATTAAATTCAATTTAGTTTATTTCAGATATAGACCATACAAATTTTATACACATTATTATTTCATTTATTGTTTTCCTTACATATTAAATATATTTTTAAATATTTTAACAAAACTCATACAAAAACATTAAAAAATTAAAAAAAATTGGTTACAATAGTCCTGTCAGTGTTATATCGATCCCAGTACAATGTGGCGTGACCATTCTCGAGAAATGGGTCGGGCACATACCTGTAATACTACAGGTATGTGCCCGAAAGTCTGAAGTACCATACGATACTTCAGACTCCACAAGGTTGTACTGCAAAGCAAGTTGCTGGTGGATAATCCTAGCTACTAGATTGTGTCTGTGCAAGTACTCGTTAGCAAGACGAGAACAACCGGAAACAATATGTCGGATTGATCCACCGGGACAGTGGCATGCCCGACAGATGTCAACCGTATCGTCCTTGAAAATGTATTTCCGATCATTATTCGTCATGATAAATTCATCCATAATCACACTGACAAAACCTTCGGTATCCCCAAAGAGGTCGACCAAAACGCAGCGACGATAAAAGTCTACATCAGGCTCATGGAGAGCCAGGAAAAAGCGTCCGTGAAGCTCTTTGCCTTGCCATACTTCCTTATGATCATTAGTATCTAGTACTGCAGGTTTGCGTCAGTTCTTGTTCGCCAAAGAGAAAGGTTCAGGGTGAGGCCGTTGTCCACTGCGACTACATCTCGATGCATCCCCACGTTAGTTTGATAGAAATATTCCCTGAGACTGCAAATCTTGCGGTTGTGGAGGGTTCTAGCATTTAAAAAGCCTCCAAACTTCCGTGAGATGTACAGTCTCATCACTGATGACCGTGGGTGATGCATCCGATATGTCGTCAGCAATGTACGGACTTTCCTATCCAGAGCGTCAAGTTCCATCTGAGTTCATTTGAGTATGCCGAAAGAATACATCAAACCGGCATGACCCAACCGTTGAAGGCACGCACCTTGTTTCCGCCTAGTAAAATACTATTTGACACTTTATTCAGGCGGCCAAAGAAGCGCTCCTTCAACGATTGTTTCATGTCGGCAGCATTGATGCCTAATACTTCCGACATACCCAAATACTTGTAGGTTTCGGTTGAGGAGAGGACTCTAAGGTATTTAGAATCCGTAAGTTAGGTTCCCATGGATTCTATAATCCCGCCTTTTTTTTGGGTGGGAAATCATCAAATCACTTCTGCCGCTCTGGGTGGAGACGGGGGGCGTGTTAGACTTTTACTGACTAAAATCACCTGTGTTCCTTCAGTTGCCTATGTGCCAGGAGCCACGGTATCTCTTTGGAACAACCCGCACCCCTGGCAGGCATTGGCTCTTGCGGACCCTACCGGTTATCCCCCCTCACTTTCCATGCATGACTACACCTTTGTCCACAAAAAAAAATATCCTGATAACTGAGCTACTGAACGTTTCTGTTACCTTCAGTAGCTCCATCAGTCGCAAATTGAGGGGTGTGATATCCCCTGACCACCTCTTCTCAACCGATAGCCTAGAGCTGAATTCTCCCGAAGTGTGCTTAGAGGATTCAAGGCTAAGCAAAACCAAAGGGGACTCAAACTGTCGCCCTGAAATATTCCGCGTTCAATGCTGATCGGTTCATCAATCGTTTGGATCTGTGGACATCCTGGATAGAGAAGGACCATCCTCCACTGCCTCATACACCACTTCATGAAGGTGCGTAGAGTTGCGTCTATTTTTTACTCCAACACCCTCATGAGCCATGTATGTGGCACTGAGTCATAGGCCTTCTTATAATCTATTCAACATGTCGAAAAATCCTTCCGAGATCTACGAATCTGTTGGACTATGGCCATGTTTATAAGGAGCAGCTCCTTAGTACTGCGGGACGCATTCTTACATCCATTCAGAGATTCAGACATAAGTGGCATCAGTATACGGTGGACGCGCGTCAGTCACACCTTGAGCGGATATGGGCTGCTCCCAAGCTCTGTATACCCACCGTTAATCATTCTGAAATATGCGGTCTGAGTCTGAGTGTGCCGATCCACTCTTCGCCTATCTATACCTACAGATACGGTGTGCCCATGTACAAACTTTCTGCTTCAGGAAGTCGATGCGATCTGTGACGCGGGGTGCATATTCTCGAAAACTAATAGTAGTTCCCGAGAACGCCCGCTTCACAAAACTCATCACCCTTGGGCGTGTATTGCCCTCCCTGAAGCAGATGAGCTTCCCGATGAGTACCCTGGCCTCATTAATACGACGGTCAATCCTGCATTGCCAGGCTAGTGCGGCGGGTTTCGGTCGTGCAGCTCGGTCAGAGTTAGGAAATTTGACACGAACTACACGAGATGCCGCAACAGCTATGCAATACACGAGTGTGTATCACAAAAGACTGCGCTGCTTTCAATAATATTTTGGTAACAACGCATCCAGGGCGTGTGCCCTGAAAAACAGAGCACTGGTGTGTGCTCTGTAAACAGTAGATTATACCATAAAAAAAATAGATAATACATCGCATAGAAACGAAACTCCCGCTCTAGACGCATTCAAAATCGCATTAATAGTCTACAGTTTTGGGGCGATTCAATCGCACGTCCAGCCACACACTTGCCGTCGCTGGAGCTGGATGTTTCGTTCCGCGTTGAAAATTTTCGCTGCCTACTTATTGTGGAATTGCATGGTGAAATGATAAATGATAAATGATTTTATTTCTATAAGTAGGTTTGTACAAACACTTTTACACGTCAATCATATTTTTTTTAAACTAGATGAGGTCGGCGTTTCCTATCTGACTACTCTGAGAAGAAAAATACCATTTCCTTCATCGGCATCAGCCTATTACTGTCTCACTGTTGGGCATGGGCATATAAAAATAGATAAGTATCGAAGGTCTTTTAATATTTTTTCCATCAACCCAGCGGCGGCGTTAGGGACGAGATGACATAGTACCTAATAACAACGTGCAATTTAACATACCTATGTGATGTTATTATAGTTATATTAAATGTAACTAATGTAACTGTACCTACCTAATAAAACCACACAGACTTCTAGGTACTTACGTTTACGTATTGGCTCTATACGTTTATGAGAAAAAAAAATTCCAAAACATCATCATCAGATAAAAAAAAAACGAAAAAAAAACCTTAAAGAAGAAAGATAAGAAAACCTTGGGTAGGCACTCGGCTTAGTCCGGTTTACACTCTCAGCTGTGTCTTTCCTATCGGAAATAAAAACCATAACTGAGTGATAATAAAGTGCAATTAGCCAATCAGGGCTTCTCAAGTGAACGTCAAAGAAAACCCCTATTTATTAAGGTTTAGGTACTGCTACCGATACATTTACTATAGGTTAAGGTACTGCTAACGAAATGTACAGAAATGCATTTCCAACCTCAAAATTCCGCTACTGCAAATAAAAACGGTATCGAAATATTTCGGTAGCCCTTATTTAACGGTATGACGTCATACTGAAATTTAAAGGTACCTTAATTTTTGGGTAATTCAGTCCCTGGTTATTACATTTCCAATTCCAGTATAATAAGAGCGCCCCTATTATACTGGAAATGTATTGCGTGGTGCCTATATCGTCGTTTGTATTTTATTTCTATCTCCCTCTATCGAGATGTATGAGGTCATTACAAATTAAAATGACTCAAACACAGCATTGAGCACAATATCCGCCCACAGCCGATCGAAGGTCTCGCCCCGATATCGAAGTAAACAAGTGGTATTTAATTACATACAAACAGATAGATTTATTGCGAGACTTAGAGCACGTTCCACGTACGTAATAAAATCGTGGCGGGATTTGCGCGCACTGGATTTTCAACGCACTGAATAGCGCCGAAAGTTGAAAATTGAACACTTTCGTTTTTCGACGCCTTGAGATTAGGGCATGCACCAGGGTTATACCCGGTTCCGAAATACCCGGGTATACCCGGTCCTACCAATGTATCTGCAGAACCGGTTTCGAAGAAGTACACCCGGGTCCCCCGGTTCTTTAAAAAATCTGAAGTTACTTAATTCCGCATTCAAATGAAGCGGGGCCGGGCCATAATAGGTAATAGGTAATAGGTAAAACGGGCTGTTTTCCGCAACTCCACGTCAAGGCGCGTATTTTGCGTATGGGTGGGAGAATGAGTTATTCGATCCACCCCAGCTCCTCGAGAAAGGCCAGCAGCGCCTTGGTGTTGCTGACAATCTCACGTAGGGTACCTGGGTTACCGAAGTATTTTGCCCTGTAATTAGCGACCACCGGGCAGTTCAACAGCACATGAGCCGCTGTCTCGTCGTCCTCCATGCAGGCTCTGCACAGCGGACTGTCTGTTACTCCTAAGACAAAGAGGTGTTTGTTAAATGATCCGTGGCCAGTTACGGCTGCTGTAACGGCGCGCAACTGTCGTTTAGTTAAACGGAGAACCTGTTTCGTGACGCGAGCATCGAACGCAGGAAGTGCTTCCTTAGCCTGCCTGCACTCACTTAGGTCCAACCATATTTTGTGATGTTGATCCCTGGTACGTTTCCTTACCAGAGTGCGTAGATACCCGAAGGGGAGTGGCACAATGGGTTCTGGTCCCACTGGTGCCATGCTCGACCCCCTCCTGGCAAGTTCATCGGCTGCATCGTTGCCTAGCGAATTGCTGTGTCCTTTGATCCACTGAATGGTAATGTTGTTGAGGCTACCTACCTCGTTGAGGCACTGGTGGCACTTGTATATCAGCCCAGAGTCAACTGTGTGACTGTTCAGCGCTTGCAGAACAGCCATGCTGTCCGAGACTATGCGGATCGAGTGGTCCTTAACTACCCTGGCCATGATGGCAGACCGGCCGAGCCATAAGCGTGTCATTAAAATTCACGCTCTCACAAATTCACGAGCTGGCAACGTTGCGCGAGTTATACTGCATGCAGTCGTTGCACAATCGCATCGCCTACCACCCGCGTACCACTCTGCTTTCTTGCCGCGGGTCTCAAATCACTACTCCAGTAACCAGTAAAAATCCCAGACAAAAAATGATGACGTTTACAAAACACTATACGTTACTTCTGACTACGGAAAAGAGTTCCTTGATTCTGGATGCAAAGACAAGTTGGAGTAGCATGACAGAGTTTATGCAACGTTTTATAAAACTCAAGGTATGCATCACCAAAGCGCTACTTGATATTGATTCTGAGATTAACTATAAATGAGCTTCACGAGATTTTGGACATAATTAAAACTATCATTGAACGTTTGTGTCGGCGGGATGCATCCTTGGTAACAGCTGATGTCGCAATAAAATATGCACTGAAAAAACTGAAAAGGATGAATACAACTATAAGTAAGGGGATGGAAAGTTCTTTAAATAAAAAGTGCTTGGAGCGACGACTTATTGAAGCAGCTACATTTCAATACTTAACGAATCTGGGCCAATACTTTGCTGATTTTGAAAACGACGATTTGGCTGTATTTCTTTAAATATTCAAAATCAAATGACAAATTTAAAAAAACTGGGGTCTGGACTCAAAAGAAAGAGCGATTATCAAGCATGGTTTCAAAAACGTTTGAACACATAAAGCACCCTCCTTTAAAAAAAAAGGTTTACAAAAAGTATTTATGATTTTTTAAATTTGTTATGAACTTTTATACCCCCTTATTTATAAACGTTGTTTAAAGTTAAGAAATGATTAATGTCTGTTTAACCATAAATCATCGTTTATGAATATACCCCTTAATGTCTGTAAAAAAAAATGTCTAACAACAAAGAGGCCTAAAACATGTTTTGCTAGCTTGCTTACACATTACTTTAATTAAATCAAACAAAAATGAATTCATTTATCAGCAGTTGCAGTTTAGTTAAACTTTTGGGAATTTTCGAAAAAAATCATAAAAATGAGGTTTAAAAAAATGGTTAGACTTCGCCTACGACAACAATGGCTTTAATGATTCTAGACTATCTTCGCCCTAAAGATTTGCACCCATCTGTCAATCAGCCTGTATATAGGAATATATATAGGAACTACAAACATTTGTAACCAGAACCATTAACCGGCTTTCATTACTAATCCCGCCGTCTGTTGTTAATCCTTCTAAGTCAACTGACCAATTAACCTTGATGACGTATAAAGCTTTCTTTAGCTCATTGTAAAAAGAGCATGCGATTTGTACTTTACGTAAACATACATAACAAACACTACTCAGCACCCTCTAACGTTGCCACTATCGCACTATCTCGCTCACACACAATTGTTAGCTCTAGGCGTGCAAACGAAGTTGAATATCAAAAATGTTTTCTTTTTTTTTGAGGGTGGGAACTCTTCAAATAACTTCTCCCGCTCTGGGTGGAGCAGGAGGGCGTGTCAGACTTTTACAGAGAAAAGCCCACCCGTGTTCCTTCAGTTGCCTGTGTGCCAGGGGCCACGGTATCTCTTTCGAACAACCCGCACCCCTAGCAGGCGGTTTACTAATGTTTGCCATAATTTTAAATACAATAATTTTATATACTATACTTGTATTTGCCATAATTTCATTAGAAATAACGCTTCAGTTGCCATAATCATGAAATTACATATAATCATTTTCAATAACTTCATTGGTTTCATAATCGATCAAGTGTCATATTAATTTTAATCCATTATGGAGAAGTTGCAACTTCCATAGAAAATTACCCCACGACCGACATCTAAGGAAAATATCTCAAAAAATAGATAAAAATTAGTATTAATAAATTGCATACCTCCGATTGTCATACTTACTGGCTATCATATTTAGAAATTGCTCCAAATATTGCGTCTTTCAGGCGCAGTATTACTCTTTTCTCACTACATTTCTTCAATCATGCATTACCTACTACTCTAAAGACCATAAAAAGTGGAAGTGAAAGTGGAAAAGTGGAGTGGAAGTCAGGGTCTTAAAGCAAGTGCAGGACTGCGAGCGGAGCGATTTAGGAGCACGCGCGCAGGCACACCTCTATTGTTCTCATGTTAGTGAGCGAACAACAATAGTAATGGTTCGCGGACCAATGTACGGTTTTTAACCACCTAAGTGAGGCCGGGCCATTGTTAAATAGCCGTCCGTGCGTAATACCTGTAATTGTTTTACAAAATAAATAGATTATCTAATCAGTAAGCGTTACTTGAAATAATACTTTATAAATTTGTTATTATTAATCCAGTATAATAAATACTATCAAACAATTGCAAATAAGTTAATACAGTGTTTAATTGCTTTTTAACCCTATTTTAAAACTAAAATCAGAAGTTAGTATAATATTACAGGTATTCTGCCCCTCAATTTATATTTAAGCAATTTTTTTAAGTGCTAGCCAGGAAAGATGATCACCGGAAGTAAATAATTTTTTAATACTCATTTTTAGCCATTTTTTGAGATAGTTATCGTTGCAGACGGAAATGGGGTATTTTTGCTACTTCTTCTTTATTTGCTATATTTTAATTTTCAATTATGTCGTTTTCCATAACATTTATTCACCATAATATTCATTTGCCCACCTAAAAATAAACCTAATCTACCTTGCATGCTTGCTTTGCAACAGAGGAAATCTAGCGTTGTGTGGTCACAGTTCTAACCTAACCCAACCTAGCCGATTCGCATTTGACAAACTGTTTATTGTTTAAAGTAGATACCTACTAGGTAGGTATATGACACAAGTGCAATATTTTTTCTTCTACCAACATGCTTTGAGATAGTTCACTTGTTGTGTAGTTCCCTGTAAGAAGCATGCCAACAAGCATACACCATGCATGCAGCAAGCATGCAAGCAAGCATGCAACATGTAGCATGCAAGAGAGCATGCAACATTCAACAGGCATGGTTTCTGTAACGGCTCCGGCGCTGCGGAGCTCCGGCGCGGCGCACAGTGGAACGAATGTATGGGAGCGGTTGGACGTAGACATGTCCGAAAAAAAAGAGTAAAATTATGCCAAACTAATGATGCCATCTTATTCGATTACTTAATGCCTTCATAACTTGTGGTGATGAATTTCTTCATAACTCCCATATTTCGGGAGTAATTTGAGAAAATGTGAAATTTTACTATGAAAATGAGTGTATCGAGCTCTCTCCCTCCTGATTCCGGGCTTGTTTCAAGTAGCGGTCTCTAATATCATAATGCTAATACTAAGAGCTATATTTAATACTAAGACACATAGTGCGCCAAATGTGCACTTTCTGGGATAAAGAGTGATGTTTATTTTATAACACAATTTTTTTATTTTTTGTTTATTTTGTTGATTAAAACCGTTTTTCTAAAGGTTTACCTTATTACAATAACATTTCTGAGCAGCCAATTAGAGAAGATATAAGCTAATTAGGATATATAATTAGGGACTTAAGGTTTACATATAAAACTGATGCACTAATGATTACTGATAAGAACATTGCTATTATTTAATTACTAAATGGCTCTTAATACACTAATTTAGCATGCATCATTTACTAATTATCACAATAACTAATTACCTTGCAATATTTAACAAAGGATACCTGGGATACCTGGATTTTATATAAATAGGTCACTATTAGTAACTTTAAAATCAGTGTTGATTTACACCTCGTTGTATCCAAGCTAATCTCGCAATGTATTTTCCAAATTTTAATACAAATCTTGATATTCACGTTGCTTTATGCGCACGCGCACATAAAGATTTACGCGACTTTAACTATTTGTTCAGTGTTTTAAAAGATAACAGTTGTGTTCAGTTATGTGAAAGTGCTGAAACAAGTTTAAAAGACTGGTGTCGTCGATTTTGCTACCGCATTTATGCAAAATGGACACAGTCTGGAAGAAGCACAGATAAGTTTCGGAAGAAACATGAGATTTGGCTACAGGCTGCAATTCAATGGCCGGAATTACAGAATGAAAATATGGAACCTTCTACAGAAAATATAAGTGACGTCATCGAGCCCATAATTTCTCCTGCTAAATCTGATGCTTCAACTTGTACACATCCTAGTCCTCGTAAATCTTTTGAGGACCTTAGTAACCGGCAAAAAAGAAGACGCACTGAAGATAGTCTTTCATGCAGCAGTAGCAGCGCTGAAATTATGTTTTCGGCCGAAAGGGCGCTTCAAAAGGCAGGACAAAGCGATACAGCTTATGTTATGAAATACTTGACGGAGAATCCAGAAGAGGCCTCAAAAATCAAAGCCTTCATTGAAGGTAAATCAATTCAGGTACGGGAAATATCCCCTTTGAAGGCATTGGCTCTTTATGTATCGATGAACTTATCGAAATGGCGCTATAACACTCTTCGGGATTTCAACACTCAAGAAGGAGCTCTTCAATACCCGAGTTACTACATGTTGGTTAAAGAAAAAATTAAGTGCTATCCGGCCAAAGAAGATCTCACAGTTACAGAGAGCTCTGCAAAAATCAAATTACAAGCCTTGATGGATTTAACCTCAAGAAGACTTATTAGGTCGTTAGAAACCCCTGTTGATCCCAATCAACAGCTCGTATTGACCAGCAAATGGGGTTTTGACGGATCATCTAGCCAAAGCATTTATCATCAAAGGACGAGTGAAGATGAGCAAATCGATCTTGCTAGTAATTTTATGATTAGTCTTGTACCACTGCGGCTCGTCTCAAAAGGTGTAACAATTTGGGAAAACGAGCGACCATCTTCCACTTCATTTTGCCGGCCAATATTGTTTAAGTTTATAAAGGAAACCAAAGAAAATGTGCAGAGAGAGATGGCTGAAATCGAAGCAGAGATTGAAGCCTTAACTCCATCCACCATCACTGATGGAATTAGTGTCAAACACCAACTGCTGTTGACAATGATTGATGGTAAAATTCATTCCATTATATCCAATACAGCAGCTTCAGTGTGTGACATATGCAAGGCTTGTCCTAAAGAAATGAATAATTTAGAGTTAATCAAAGATAAACACGCAAACGAGGACATGTATAAATATAGCTTAAGCACCCTTCACGCTTGGATTCGCTCAATGGAATGCTTATTACACATTTCCTACAAATTAGACATAAAATCATGGCAAGTAAGGGGTGATATAGCAAAAAGGCAAGTTGATGACAGGAAGAAAAGAGTTCAAGAGGCTGTAAGAAGAGAAACGGGCTTACTTCTCGATGTTGTGAAACAAGGCAGTGGATCCACCAACAATGGCAACTCGGCAAGGAGATTTTTTGAAAACTACACTAAATCTGCTGAACTGACCGGAATAGATGCTATGCTTTTAAGAAAAATCTGTGTGATCTTGCAGTGTATTTCATCAGGAGAGAAGATCAACGTAACTAAATTCCGAGAGTTCTGCTTTGATACTGCTAAGCTTTACGTGGAGTTATACCCATGGTATTATATGCCTTCTTCACTTCATAAAATTTTAATGCATGGGCCAGACATAGTTCAGAACATGTCAATTGTGCCCATTGGTTTTCTATCCGAAGAGGCATCTGAGGCTAGAAATAAAGATTTTAGAAAATATAGAGAGGGGCATTCTCGAAAGCATAGCAGTATCTCATGCAATGAAGATATTATGCACAATCTTTTACTGTCTTCTGATCCACTTGTTACAAGTATCCGTCCAAAAGGAAATAAGTTTGTAAAAAAATCTTCTTTTAAGGAATTTTATGAGCTTACGGATTCTGAGAAAAGTGATATCGAATTTGTTAACATAAATGATTTAGCGGACATCGATTCTGAATTTGAATTAATTGATGATGATGATGATGACGAAGATAATTAAATGATGTTATTGTTTTAAAATGTGTAACTTAGTAAATTAGAGCTTACATCTTAATTATTTATTGTACTTTTAATGAAACTAGGTAATTTATTATCAACTTACTTAAAAGTCATACTCTCATCAGTTCTTGTGAATATTTTTGTTAATATATATTTCTGTATATATATATAATATATTTATAGACCTCTTAATAAGTCTGTCTGCGGTTTAAAGTAAATACAAATGGGGAAAAAACGTTTTTTTTTTTTAATTTTCATTTCCTTTTATCCCAGAAAGTGCACATTTGGCGCACTATGTGTCTTAGTATTAAATATAGCTCTTAGTAATAGCATTACGATATTAGAGACCGCTACTTGAAACAAGCCCGGAATCAGGAGGGAGAGAGCTCGATACACTCATTTTCATAGTAAAATTTCACATTTTCTCAAATTACTCCCGAAATATGGGAGTTATGAAGAAATTCATCACCACAATTTATGAAGGCATTAAGTAATCGAATAAGATGGCATCATTAGTTTGTCATAATTTTACTCTTATTTTTCGGACATGTCTACGTCCAACCGCTCCCATACATTCGTTCCACTGTGCGGCGGCGCGGCGGTCCCTCGCGCCTACGCGATTTTAAATTACACTCTAGGGGTAGGGCAGACAAGACTGCGTGGAGTCGGATTTACAGCGATTCGTTTCTGTTACTAAAACCAAATGTTTTAGGACTATCAATTTTACTATAAACTAGCTGTGCCCGCGACTTCGTCCGCACGGAATAGTTTTTTACTATAATTTATTTATCAATAAAAACTAATAAAAATTCTAAAATAAAAGTAGCCTAAGTTACTTCTTATTACACCAGCTACCCGCCAGTGAAAGTCGCGTCAAAAACGGTCCAGCCATTTCAGAGATTAGCGGGAACAAACAGACAGACAGACAAAAATTAAAAAAATGTTATTTTGGTATATGTACCGTATATATTATATATTCATATGTATGTAGCAAAAACCGGTTATTTTAATATTACAAACAGACACTCCATGTATAGATGAACATTCGGAATAATACACATTATATAATATAATACACATTATATAATACAATACTTATGAAATATGTGTGTGTATGTGTATGAACATATGAAAACAATAAACGTTTCTAAATTATATTAATTGTGGCTTAGTTCAAGTATCGATAATGTAATGTGTTACATAAAGAAACGAATGATTATAATACATGCTATTATGGAAACTTATTTTATGGCAAATAAAAGTTATGACTAATAAGTTGATATGACAAGCGTTATTAGTATAAATGATAATAGTGCAAGTGCAAGTAAATATTATGAGGGGAACGATTATGGAAAACAATAATAGTACAATTTTTTTTATGGAAAACAAGACAATACCCCCGGCATCCGCCCCTGCGGACCCCACCAGTTGGTGCTCACATCTCTTTGAGGCGCGCGTGGAACAACGCGCCGTCGACCCGGGTTTGGTCCTTACCGAACAGCGAGCTACCCATTACTCGCCATCCGCAAGTCCACGCCTACGGTGGCCGGGAATCAGCCTGGGATTTCCGACGCCCAGGGCGTCTCCTGCGGTGACTAAGGCCGTGAGGGTGCATATATTGCCTCTCAATCACATGCGCCACCTCCCTTTTCGCGAGCATTACTGCTTCGCAGAAAGAGGTGACGGCTACCCATGCACTCTCGCTTCGAACCATGGCCTGGACCAGGACCAGGACGCGAGAGATCGCCGCTACCGATCGCCTCCACAAGGACACGGCGGTGCTCCGCCCAAGCCGGGCAGACCTCCACCGTATGCTCCAACGTGTCCTCAGGGCGATCTACGTAGTGGATACACCCGGGCGTTTCCTCCCGCCTTATCCGAAACAGGAACCTCCCGAAACAACCGTGTCCGGTGAAGACCTGCGTCAGGCAGAAGGTGAGGACGCCACAATCGTGTCTTGCCCAGCACTGGGTTGCGACAATCGCGTTTTCCATGTCGCCATGAGATCCCGCCGGAGCTCTGTCCGCTGTGCCGCGATCCGATAGATGACGCACAAAAAACATTAATATTTTTAAAATAGACTATAATCTCACTAAGCTATGATTACAAATTGTTTGCGAAATAGGGATTATCGTAAAAAGCCTACAATTTTAAATATGCATTGACGTTATAACAGAATGCTAAACTTTAAACTTTATTTTAAGAATTTTTGTGACTGACTGTAATGAAATATATGTATTTTATAGGTAATTAGTAGATTAGGAGAATTGATAAAATCCCCCAGGAAAACAAGCTCCGCTGATGGGTATTTGTGTTGGGCCAATTCAGCTGCCGCCGTTAGATGGTCAGTCTTGTTGTCTCCTGATCACCGCTGTGTGACCTGTAAATACTAACATAAATGGCTTTACGAGAGCCGGTGTCCACCAGCAGACACAAAGTGGAAAAACCCGCAACCTCATAGCAGCGGAGACGTTGACAGCATATGTCATCGCGGACGTACACACAGACCACAGCCTGCTGCTTAAAATTATGCTCAAGTGAGTATCCTGGGTAGGTGAGGTACGCCACGTCTAACGGAGTCGCTATCTTTGACTCAGTCAAAAGAACAAGTGCGGCTTTTCGGTCTCAAGATGGGCCGGATTGATATTTGAGTGCAATCCACGAATATTAGCCAATTGCACTTTTAGTGGGAGGAAGTGCCGCCGTTGTTTAAACCTATTCTTTTTATTATTGCGCTTCATGGGGTTTCTAAGTTTTTTTGGGAATTAAAGAGAGAAGGAAGCGAGTCCAATTGCTAAACAGCTCCCACAAGCTTAACTCGACAGAAACGAAACTCACCTGGAGACTGCGGGGACGCCCGAACCCCCCCGAAGATGCGAGGTGGCGGGGCAGCCTTTCGCACGTGGCTAGCGTGCTAGTTGGGCCCCCAACTTCCTGCGGTCGGCCAACGGCAAGACCGTGCCTCGGATCCCGCTACCCTCCAGAGTAAGTTGCCATGTCGAGGTTCACTCCTGGGCTGAGACTAGCCTTGGACAACGCAACTGCCAAGCCTAAAATTCCCCAAGGCACTGGTACTCCCACGCATCGACGAAACACAGCAAGCTGCTTGACGCCCGACTCCGGTGGGAGGGTGGTCGCGAACCAGGCGGGCGTTAGCCCTACCACCGCAAGGGCCAGTCATCAAGGCATTGGGTGTGACTGCCCAAGATACGCCAAGCGCTCGGTTCATTTGAGTTACTGGTGGAACAAATTACGCTACACGAGGAGGCTTCTTCATGCACCCTATTGAGAACCTCTTTGAAGTCGGTTAAAATACTAGTGGTCGCCCAGTGGTCGAAATTCGACCATAATTCATTTAATTTTTAGGGTTCCGTAGCCAGATGGCAAAAAACGGAACCCTTATGGATTCGTCATGTCTGTCTGTCTGCCTGTCCGTTCGTATGTCACAGCCGCTTTTTTCCGAAACTATAAGAACTATGCTGTTGAAACTTGGTAAGTAGATGTATTATGTGAACCGCATTAAGATTTTCACACAAAAATAGAAAAAAAAACAATACCTTTTTGGGGGTTCTACATACATAGAACTAAAACTCAAAAAAAAATTCATCAAACCCATACGTGTGGGGTATCTATGTATAGGTCTTCAAAAATGATATTGAGGTTTCTAGTATATTATTTTTCTAAACTGAATAGTTTGCGCGAGAGACACTTCCAAAGTGGTAAAATGTGTGTGCGCGGAACTTCTAAAATAAGAGAATGATAAAACTAAAAAAATATATATGTACATTAGAAGAATGACATAATAGAAAATGAAAAAGACATAATAGAAGATGTACATTACCATGTAAACTTCCACCGAAAATTGGTTTGAACGATTTGAGGTAGTAAGTAGTTTTTTTGTTAATACGTCATAAATCGTAAAACGCAATTTACCTTTCATTCAATCAACTCAAATATAAAAATTACAAAAAAAAGCATTTAATTTCACAATCATAAACCTTATGCATAAACCGTGAACCATTATTTTCTAATAATAAATCTGTAAAAGGTGCCTAAGTAAATAATAATTATAATTCGCGCGTTACTTGCTGCTACGGAACCCTTCATGGGCGAGTCCGACTCGCACTTGGCCGATTTTTATGTATTATTATTTCCTTTATTTTTATAATATTAATGCATTAATATTATAAAAATAACGGAATAGCTTTCTGCTCTCCTTCTCCACATAAAACTTTTAATGTGCCAAATTTTATATTCCTCCGTCCACGTAATTTTCGTAAAAAGGGGCACAAAGTTTTTGCTTCACATATTAATATGTATAGTTCACATTCACACTAAACAGACACACACTACATACACATAAACACACATGCTTCACACTGAGATAATAAGTACTAATGTAGTACATATTACCTCAATGATGCTTCTAGTTTCTAAGTAGTTCTTTTTAATATTACTTTTAATATTATTTATTTATTGTTGACATTGTGACTTAAACAGGCAAAGACACTGGTCCCTATGATACAGTTAACACTAGTTTAGGGACCAGGGCATTCACATTTGTGTATATAAAAGTATTGTAAGTAGTGTGTTTATGGTATGTGTCAATAAAACTTATTGTATTGTATAGTTTTGTAAAATATAAATACTTACATGAGGAAGACATGGTGATATTTCTTCCTTATAGTGTAATTTAAAAAAAAAACACTTTATGTCCAGTCCATTATCATTATTTAGTTTAATCTGAAACAAAGAATTTATTTTTATTATTATTGATGACTAGCTTCGGCGGCGTGGACGTCGGAAAATATCTCATGGGAACATGCTACTGGGACAAAAAGTAACTAATGTTAATTCTAATAACATCAGCTATCTGCCAGTGAAAGTCAGGTGAAAATTGGTACAGCCATTTCAGAGATTAGCCGGAACAAACAGACAAATTTTTTATAAAAAACTATGTTATAGATACTGTATCTATATATACTTTCATATGCATTTAGTAAAAATTGTTATTTTGATGTTACAAATGGACACTTAAATTTTATTTAATTTGTATCGATTTTACATAAACTTGGAACAAAACTACCAAGATAATAATTTGGTTACATTTAATATTTGAATGAGCAGAAATTTAAACAGCGGATATTTTTAGCCTATCTGAAATTTCTATATATCTTCAATACATACAAATAAATTAAATTGTAGTGTCTGTTTGCAACATCAAAATAACAGCTTTTTTCTAAATGCATAAGAAAGTAAATACAGAAACAAAAAAATTATTAGATAATACAAACGAATGAAGAGCATGAACAAAAGTTAATAATTACATAATTTTACTTTCACTGAAGTTAAGTAACTAAAAGGACAAATTGTTGAGATTTTTTTTCCAAATATAATGCAGATAAGTGAGAAATTTAAAATTATAATGATATTAATACTTTGTGGTATTTTAGACTTGCTTTATCATTTTATTCTTAGTTGCAATAATATAGTCAAAGATCTCTACTTACCCCGTCTAGTCACTTTAATATGTAAGCAACAGATATTTACAATAAAATCTCAAATTCTAAACAATTACTGATAAATCAAGGTCCAGTACAGTCTCATTAGCATATTTGGGTCACTAACTTCTGACAATTACGATATCATAAGGACATATACAGAATTATTTCTGATTTCATATCTTAAGCCAGCTAATCCTTTAAAATTGTGTAATCTCATATGAATTATGCACAATATCTACAGATAAACCTAACGATAGACCATCCTAATTGACGTTTGCATTAAAAAATTCAAGAAACTACATGAACAATGAGAAAGTTGCATACGCCACAGACTTCACAGAAATCATTGTTGTGTTAATTTGCTCGCTGTATAAGTCACAATTATCGCTAAATACAAGTGGATAACAATACTTACAAGCACCACAGATTCCTCCACAATGCTGTTGACCTTTATTTAGGCCGCCTAAACATACACTATTGCAGAAAACCGATTAAATTGTAAACTACTTTTTATCACGGGCGAATACCTCACGGATTTCACGTTTTCACACCAGAATTCAAAATAAAAATTATATAAAACACTGTATGGAAGAAGCTAGTTTACTGGAAATTTATCAAAACTATTTTTTATTGTTTGTTTGTTGACAATTTAAACAAAAAAATGCTTTTCTGTGAACAGCAGCAAAATGTACTTTTCATTTCATTATGTCATGTTGACGTTTGCGTTCCGAACACCACATACAACTAGATTAATAGAGAAATTAATATGTTCCAAATTGTATACTAAATTATAACCTAGATATAAAAATGTAGCTGCAAGAACTCCAATATTTTTGTACACACGGGGGAAGCACTGAGGTAGAGCACCAAACTAAAAAAAATAAGGCAATAAGAATAATTCAGCACAACAAATAGTGTTTTAGGTTTTTGAACGAAACAGTAGGGTAGTTCTACGTTACGAAAGTTTATCCGACTGAAATACTTATAAAAAGTATCACTAAAATAACTCAAGCGCGAAATGGGTAATTTTTTGCGTCGTCTTATTATGATAACATTCAATTCAAAGTCGATAATTTCTTTTATATAGAATTAAGGCAACACAGCAATACTACTTATTAATACAGCCTGATTCTTTCAAACTTCATGGCAGTTCAGAACATGAGGTAAGCTATGAGAGAGATATGAGGTACTGAGAGTAGTGAGAGCTACCATAAAGTTTGCATCGGACTTTACCACTACTACGGAAATCATGTTGTTTATAGTACCCACATTTTTAACCCGAATTTAAATGTCCTTACATTCATTAATGAGCGCTATGCAGAGTAGAACTTAATGAATTTCTCAAGTCAGACGCTATAAACTGCAAACGTAGAAATTCGCGCGCGTGTGCCATTTAGGTATAAATGTAATCATTAGGTATACACTCATTTTGTCACACTGTTCCTCGATCTACCTCCTCTTTATTACATACCAAGTATGTTAACGATGATCTGTGAGTATCTATATTCGACATTCTGGCAAAAAGCATCAAGATGATTTTTAAACATAATGAACTGATAGGTGTTTTTTTTTGTATTGTCAAAATGATAGAAACTGTCACTCTGAGTGTTATACATTCAGGTCAGTATGAGATGTCAGATTGTATGCTGAACAAAATATGATTCCCGACTGTAACACACATATTTACAGGATTGTATTATACTCATTAGAATTATCAATGAAAATGTCCAAGCTCATTGAATCCTATTTAATAACTCTTAATGAAATAGTCATTCAATTTCAATGAGATTAAATTAATTACAAAGTGCAAAAAAGTAAAAAAAATAACAATTTCGCGGGCTACCTTAGCGTATCCACCACCAGTCGACAGTGATTAGTTTGTTAATAGTTTTAGTTAAGTTAGATTATTGTATTGCTATTATAATTAATTATTAAGGTATAAGTTGTTATTTACTTACATTTGATTTTATAAAATGTAAGGTAATTATAGTTCTGAATCAATCGCCGAACTAATCATCCATGAACACTTCCCACCTCTAACGTTGTCAAGGGCGTTGACGTCACGTCACTTGTCAAATTGTCGACGTAAACAATCTTTCGGAGATTTCCTGTATTTATTGTTTATTTTGAAATAAAACTCGCGTAATAAACATGTCGGCACATAATGTGAACGTTTGCGATATCACAGACGACGTGAAGGAAGTGTTAAAGAAGTTCAGGTTTCAAAAGCACACTTCGAATTCTGCGCTTATACTAAAGGTATTTTGGATGTACAGTTTTCTATTTTTTAAACATTATTCCTGTTTTAACTACCTATAAATTTGTATATCTATTCTTCTTCCTGTAACCTGGCTATTGATGGTAATTTTCTATAACAAAATTGAATAGATGAGCTTCATTGGGTCTGACTCATTGAACCGTATCTACTGGCGTACTTACGTCATTTCGATGATATTAAAGTACATGCAGGGGATTTGCTTATTATTTTATTACTTCGAATGATTCATCGTCAATTAGCAATATAAGAAACCAACAATTACACTATGTAAATTGATGCAATCACATAACATTGTGACCAAAATAAATACATATTTATTTATACTTAATTCAAGAGACAAGGTTATTCCAAAGTAGATGTTAGCCGTACTTAATACTATGTCAGTTTATTGTACACTAGTTTTTGCCAGCATTTTCGCCCCCGTGGAGGTCTTAAATTATCCCACAAGAACATGCTACCAGGATAAAAAGTATCCTATTTGTTAATCCGGGTTATAAATGACCTGTGTGCGAAATTTCATGCAAGTCGGCCGCTTTGGTGTGACTGAGTAACAAACATAATAAAACTAAAACAAAAAACAACCAACTTCCAAAAACTCACTACAAAGTGAAAAATACCTTTAATTTCAGAAGGCGGTGACAAAACATTAAAATACATATCCAAAGTCACCAACTTCCGACATTAAAGTTATTTTTCACTTTGTAGTGTTTTTTTGGAAGAGGGTCGTTATTTTTAAGGTTTTATTATTCACTTTTTGTGGTTCACATGTATTTACCCCTTCACAGCGTACCGGCGTGATGTTATGTTATGAACTGGTGTAAACAATAGACAGACATGAGATTTCAGCAATCCCAGTCCATTTGCTATCATTTATTGAGTAGTGCCGTTGCCTCCAAAGTTCTTCATCAGATCTTCACCAAATTGTAATGGGACCACTCCGAGAAACTACTCTTCCAAAAACTACCCAAATCACTTCGAGTGTGCCTATAATTTTTTTTATCACTAAATGGGTCTGCTCTTGACCTCGTCGAGAAGAGAAGAAGAGAAAAGTTCTCTCTATTGCTCCTGGATCCCATTATCAGATCCTGACTTGATGATCATGTGACCACCTGCGAAGTGTACCATTTCAAACAAAAAAAAACAATCCAAATCGGTCCAGGCATCTTCGAGTAATAGGGGAACAAACATTAAAAAAAAGTTTCCAACAAATTGAGAACATCCTCCTTTTTGTAGTCGGTTAAAATATAGACAGACTATATCATCATCATCTGCTCAGCCTTTTCCCAACCATGTTGGGGTCGGCTTCCAGTCTAACTGTATGCAGCTGAATACCAATATTTTGTACATCCATGTCAAACGTGTGTTTGTTGTGTGTTTGGTCAAACAGGCAGTCGCTCCAGTGACTGCCTGTTTGACCTCCACAACCCAGTTACTGGATAATACGATACCCCTTGACAGACAGACTATATATCACATTTATATTATTAGTAGGATTAATTCCAGTTTTTCTGACAATGTCTTCCACCAGCAAAGTCAGTGTGTCAGCAAACTCAGAAAGAACATTTCAAAAAATAGCCGACACTTTCCCATTGCTGAGGGAAGACCTCCCGAAATCCTTCACCTCATTCCAACCCTTGCGGTACGTGTCGAGGTCGACTCGACACGTCTTTTTGTGCCAGCTTCGTTGGTGCCGTCCATCCTCATGCACCCACTGTGTGGCTACTATTGCTAGAAAGTACAGATGAATTGAAATTCACAATAGAAATATAGGCTTTTGTGACTGTGACCACAGAGTGAAATCTACTTACTAATTGAGTACAATAAAAAGACTACCTCCTTGGTCTAGTGGTTGCAAACGCTAATGCTGACGCAAAACGCTAATGCTGACGCACAACATGAGATCTTGGGTTCAATTCCCAGATCGGGCATAGTGTTATTGGGTTTTTGCATCTAGAATTTCTCAGTAGCATCACAGAGTTTGGATTTGCGTGGTGCTATGTTAACAATAGCTAAAAATCAACAAAACTTGTACAGCAAACTCGAATTAAAAAATTACGTAGGTACACCATAGACTTCAATCAGATACCAAACAGATACGTTTAAAATTTGTCGTGGTCAGCGCTGTTGCTTCTACCTGTGTAACGAAACCATAGTGCGATGTGTGTTACAGGAATGGATAGAATAGAGTTTTGTGGAAATCGGTTGTCATGGTATAGGCATGTGATAAGGAGGAATGAGGAAAATGTTGTGAGGAAAGTGTTGAGTAGGTACGAATGTGGATGGCTATAAGAGTAGACCAAAAAAATGTGAATGACGATATGGTTAGAAAGGGTGTGACTACGGAGATGACGACTGATAGAGATGTGTGGGAGAAAAAGACATGTTGCGCCGACCACTAATAAATTGGGATAAGGGCAGGAGAATGATGACTATAGATATCAACTAGATAGCAAACAAATTCGTTAAATGTTTTTCGTGGTCGGCGTTGTTGCGTCTGCCAGTGTAACGAAACCTTATCGCGAGCCCCCTAAAATCCTACCTTACGTCCAAGCTGAAACACCTGGCTACGTGGGGGGCGGACACGCGTACTGTACAACTGTACAAAAACTTATGCGGCTAACAAGGAAAGGTAACCCCTTTATGCGAAAAACCTCAACAAAAAGACAGTGTCCGTATCCAATCGCAGACACTGTTTAAAAATAAAACACAAACATGTACTTAATCTTAAACAAAAAAAAAAAACCCAAAAAGCGAAACAACAAATAAGGCAAAAAAAAAAAAAAAAAAACCTTATCGCGATCAAATTCGACGCCAACTCCATCTAGTTGCGTTATGGGTACTATAATAGGGTTAAGTGTTGATAACTGTGTTTAAAAATTTTACGATACAAAAGTTTTGGAAACTGTGTTTATTAACCGATTTCAAAACGGACGAGGTTCTCAATTCGTCTGTTTATTTTATGTTCCGCGATATTTCCGGAAATCTGGCTTGTAGCGACTATGTACCAAGACGCCTAACTACAAAAAAACCGAGTGTTTTACGGTGTCCCACGTTTGGATAGCGCCCTAACTTTCTGACATAATAATCTTCTTTTAATATTATTTCCAGGTGAACAGAGAGAAGCAGACCCTGGAGGTTGACGAGGAGTTGGAAAACGTGGAGCTGGAAGAGCTGCAGGATATATTGCCCTCACACCAGCCGCGGTTTATTGTCTATAGGTGAGTATAATATTCCGCAGTGTGTAAAGACGAAAGCCTTTAACAGGGCAATTGAGAGGGCTATGCTTGGAGATTCCCTACGTGATCGAATCAGGAATGAAGAAATCCGCAGGAGGACCAATGTAACCGACATAGCTCGAGTAATTGCCAAACTTAAATGGGCAGGGCACATTGCTCGCAGAACAGATGGCCGATGGGGCTGTAAGGTTCTAGAGTGGCGACCGCGTACTGGAAGACTTAAAGTTGGAAGGCCTCTCACAAGGTGGACCGATGAGCTTTTGAAGGCCGCAGGAATCCGCTAGAAGCGAGAAGCACAAAACCGGTCGAAATTGCGGAGCTTAATGGAGCCCTATGTCTGTAAGGGGTATTGTATTACCTAGTAACTGTGTTGTGGAGGTCAGATAGGTGACGCTAAATACTGGTATTCAGTTGTATCCGATTAGACTGGAGGCCGACCCCAATATAGTTGGGAAAGGGTTAAACAGAAGAGAGGCATCCATTTCAGAATCTGAGATAATTATTAAGTTCGTCTACAGAAGAACCAGTTATAGAACAATTGTTCCCAGGATTTTGTAATATCCTAATAAAAAGGGTGTCCTTGAAGTTTCTTGCCCGTTCTTCTCCATAGAGATCTATGTTTTTGATTGGGCAGCTGGCTCCAACTTTGTGAGTTACTGTCAAACTCCTTGACAATTCAAAATTGCCTGTGTATAGATAGCATACATGAGTCTACTATTATCAAAAACAACAATGTCCACTTTTGTAAAATGTCCACAATTCATTTTTTTTAGTTTTATAATGTTCAAACTACTAAAAAATATATGATTTTATGTTTTATAACAATAAAAAGATCTAGAAACATGCAGGTAGTAATTAAAACAAACCTTCTAGGCCGAAAACAATCTAAAACAAGAAAAACAATTGGACTTTGTTGAGTTTGATAAGTAATGTCGGACTTTGCGCTTTTTGATGCAAACGTAAATGGAGATTGTTGATTTTGTAACATATAAACTTATCACAGACATTCTCAAGATGATTTTGATACTTTGAATTCATAGTTGGGTCTTGGTACTCACGGTACAAAGGTTAATAAAAAAACTTTTACTTTTAACAAATATAATATAAATAGGCATTATGGGTAGGTGACATCAGTGGAAAAATAACTTAAATCTTAGTTTTTACTAAATTAAAAGAGAAGGTAATTCCTGTTGCTCTTCACAAAATAGTTCTTCATTACTATCGTCAACATTTTCAGTCGATATGGATATCTCCTGTGAGTTTGGTACTACTCGAGTAAAGTACTCCAGAGTCTCTAAATTGCGCCATTCGGTGCCGTAATGTGTACATAATAATTTATTAACGTCTCTCAACTTTAATTGTTTTACTATCACACCTGGGGCAACGACAGTTGGAGCAAGCATTGCAGTGGTTTTATTTTTTCTGCAGATATTTTTATATTCACCTGTATCGATTCTGTAATGTAGCTCTCCTCTTAAACCGACCATTTGGTTACATCTAGTCGCCCTTTTTAAATAAAACCTCTTACATTTTGAAAATTGTACATGCCACTTACTAACATCTAACAGTGTATTTTTGGCGGCAGTTTTCCAGTCAAGCACTGTACATTCAGATGCAATATTTATAATGGTCGAATGTTGACTCATCACATCCGTATACATTTTTGGATCTGTTATGGCTTCTATATTTCGTAAATCTTTTTCAATGCGAGCAAACACCCTATCAGGAGGAAGAAAGGAGTGCCCTACTACAGGGAACACTACTTCAATCTGCTTAATTTGAGCTGGTGCATCTTGTATAAGCCATTTTGCAAGCATTGCCATCATCATGGTATTTTTATTTTGACCAGAACAGCCATCGGCCATGAGACGAAGTGAATTGCATTCGGGAGGGAAGTTAGTATTAATTAGACGATGATGAACTGCCGATGCTATTAGATTGGAATCCTTTGCGAATTCATTTTCTGTCCAGCAATAACTAAAAACGTTTTCTTTTGTAAGTGATGATTTTGAAGTACCCTCAACCACTGTAAAATTATGTAAATAGAGCTGTCGTGAGTAATAAGTTATTTGGTCTGGTATCTTTGGAAGAGGCATGTTCTTCTGGCAATCGAAAGACATTATTTTTAACGATGGATTTCCGTCTTTCAACATGTCAAAAAAAGCCTTTGCACGACGTTTGTGGACCGTTTTACTGGTCATTAAATCCTGTTTTTCGCGGTCACTCTTCGCCGTTTTCAACTTCTCCGTCAGTTGCAGGCATGTCGAACAAACGTCAACCCGAGGACTGCCGAAGCCCAAATTAAAGCAGGTGTTAAAAATACTCCGGAAATATAAAGGTTTAACTTTAAGGTGCTCAACTGCCTGTTGATTATACATCTTGGCCATTTTATTTATGCTCAATTCAGATGGCAAATACAGGCGCTTCGTATTGCCACGACAATAATGCGGTTCCGAGCATTTAAATGTCTTGATGAAAGTAATGACACTTTGCTTCTTATCAGTAAACTTGTGCGACTTGTGATCACCTCCACGATTTTCTTTTGGGTACTTTCCATGTAAATAGAAGTTTTTTACTGAACTTTCTATGCGGTTCCTTTTTATATGTAATATTCCTAAAAAGGCTTTTTGGCAAACTTGTTTCATTTTGCGTTCTGATTTACAGTGGATATTGTATTTTAACTGAAATTTTCTATCATTATATTTTTTAGAAGATGTGGCTCTAGGGCGTTTGCGTTTTATTTCCACGGCCTTTACATGTTTTAATAAGAATGTGTCTTGTTTTACCTTTTCCTTGATTGAAAAAAACATTTCATGGAAGCGTTGTAAGTCACTCATAGTGATGTCTGTGCATTGCAACTTTTTATTTTTATGTTTGCATGAAGGTTTATCCGGCAAATCTTTCGCAGCATACCTAAAACATAAAATATGCACGAAAAATAGAATACTAATAGCATACTAATTAATAAATAATTAAAACTGTTTGATTCTAGAAGTAATAGACCAACTTTAGTTTTATTTAAAGTAATACAAACTATTATTTCATGATTATTGAGTAGGATCAACACGTGTTAGGTGTACTATACTTACAGCTTCTGCTTAGCTTTATTTCGTTTCCAATTTGCAGCGTTCGTTCCACGTTTTCGTGCCAAACAAATGTCAACAACGTCAGGATACCTTTCCATTGTTAATTATAAGCCTTTTGAACACTAAATAATTGACAATATACCACTTAAAATGATAAAAAAAAGGGAGCACTTTTACATTCAATCTGTAACAACGGCCATACTGCGAGAAACAAAATGAGGCCCTCTGATTGGCTACTATGACCATTGCTGAAGTTGAAACATACACTGTTGGACATTGTTGATTTTGTAACATACATTGATTTTGTGATGTGATTTAAAACCGTTTTTTGCTGTTTTTGTTACATACTGAGTAGTGCATCAACTCCTCTTTTACCGGTACAATTCGAAACCACAGACAACTCAATTTTGGCAAAGTATGGACATTGTTGTTTTTGAAACTAGTGGACTCACATGTGAACATGTTTTTCTGTACATTTTAGCTACAAACTGGATCACGACGATGGACGGGTGTCCTTCCCTATGTGCTTCATATTCTACACTCCACGCGACGCGCACATGGAGTTACAGGTCTGTAGCTAAAACACTTTTTTATTTATTTTGTAACCCGCTTCTGACCGCGACTTCATCGGCGTGAAGTTTCTTGTTTTAACATAAAATATATTCTACTAGTTTTTGCCAGAGGCTTTGCCCGCGTGGAGTTCGAAAATTATCCCACGGGAACGTACTTCCGGGATAAAAAGTACTTATATTATGTGTCAATCCAGGTTATAATGTATCGTATGCAAAACCTAAACAACACGCTATAGTACCAGTCCCAATGATTTTGTATACATCGTCACAGTATATAGGTCTAGTTGCCGCTAGCGCGACTGCCGAGCGTCTTCTTTAATCGGTCCCTCATTACTGAGGATCGTGGTCACTGGACGCCTTTAAGCGGACAATCTGCCTCCATCGATGCCTGTCTGAAGTTGCCATCACCACCTGTTGAAATTTGCTGGAGGAGGTAGCTTCCTTTATTTGGTCAGACCATCGTGTTGGCGACCGGCCCCGTGTTCTCTTTCCTTCGGTATTGCCAACAATGACCAGCTTTTCAAGGCTGCTATCTCCCCTTCGCAGTATGTGGCCGAAGTACTAAGTTCAATATCCAGGCCGGGCAAAATGTTGTTGGGTTTTCTATTACGAATCTTTCAAAAGCAGCCTGGAGTCTGAAGAAAATAGAAAGAAAGAAAAATTGATTAATGTTGACAACTCCGAGTGAAGCTACTTCGAGCGTTGTCAGAGAAGTTTTTGAAGGAAGGAACTTCGCGCCATAATATCTCTGAAAGTCGCGAAACGCGTTTGATTTTCTGTTCATGTTATTATTAATACGTGTTTTAAACACCCTCTGTATAAAAATAGTCAACATTTATTTGTCACAGAAACGTTTAGATACAAAACAAACAGATAAGATCACTCGAATAAAAAAACATGAAAACAAACCAGATTTATACCTACGAACACAGAACATAAATACATACATAGTCGTAAGCTACACGCTGTGACTGCGACAAGATAACCCTTCCACTCAGGGCCCCAATTCTGTATCGTTATAATGATTCGCCGCGGAATCTTATTACGTTCAAACTACGTCAGTATCGTTTTTTACACGCTCTATATTAGCTTCACCTGTATGTATGTTTGTTAGCGACTCCTTTGGGCGCGATTTTGACCCACTTTAAACGGTCAGATTTCATTTAAACTTTGTAGACTTATCGAGGACCGATGACAATTCAATTATTTCAACAACAAAAAAAACACGCTTTTGTAGTTAGCAGAACTAAAAATAAAAAATAAATAATACTTAGCTAGAAAAACACGCTTTAAAAACCAAACTAAAAAGTAGAAAATAATTTAATTCTTTTAAAAAGCGTGGGGTGCTTGATATTAATTTGTTATAAAAATACCTCAAAAGCAACCCACGCTTTTTAATAGAATTAAATAATATTCTACTTTTTAGTTTGGATTTTAAAGCGTGTTTTTTTAGTTTTTTAAACTATTATTTTTTTAGAAATCAATGTAACGGTAAGGAATCGAAATGTTATATTCTGTATTTTCCAAGACAATTTGTCGATATTATTAATACGATATTAGCAGAATTCGTGTGTGATTGACGTGGTTACGAGTAAGGAATCTTTAAGTGGTCATAGTGAATTCAGGCCCTGCAGGATACTGTGCTATGGGACTCACAGCACAGCTCTAAATTTTGGTCAGTCTGGAAATAAGCTCAGTTGATGGCAATTCTCGTCAGCTATTACATTGTAATTAAACATAACTGGTAAAATGCTTGCTCTGCCTACCCGCTCGTAAAATACAGGGGTGATGTTTTTTATTATTTGACGCTTGTAGCTAAGTAATAACAGTCGCACAGGTCGACAGATCAGGTTAAGCAACGTTTGCCGCGGTTGGCCCGTGGATGGGTGACCATATTTACAAACCAAGATCAGACCATCTTTACAGAGCACGTTAAGCCGTTGGTCCCGGCTGTCATTTGTGGATCTTTGACAATCGTTACGGGTCGTCATAAGCACGAAAGTCTGACAAAGGGGTATCGTGTTACCCAGTAACTGGGTTGTGTAGGTTACATAGGCAGCAGGGAGGTGTCAATTTTTCTTAGAGAGAAGCCCGTTTAAAACTTTCTGACATAACAAAGAAGAATACTTACTATCAATGTAACATAAGGTTCCGACGAATTGAGAACCTCCTCCTTTTGGAAGTCGGTTAAAAATAGAAATATAATAAATCGAGTACAATAAAATTGAACAGCTAACTGAAATTTACATAAGGTGCAATATTCCTCCATCTCGTTCTCGCTATTGCATTTTTCTATTTCCGTCTCTATCGTTACTCGTTATACAGCGGCTTGCTCTCATCCAATATCAAGTAGTGCCACGTGACCTGGAATAACATCATTACGGGATCGCTGTTGTATGAATTTTTAAATTAACCCGGCGCCAAAACGTCATTTTGGCGCCGGGTTGATTTAGAACATTTTCTTTTTGTTGTACTTGAAAACTAAAAATAAGCGTTTTTGTTGTTTGAATATTATGGTGAATTAAATAACCGTAGTGTAACTATATTTTTGGCAAAAGTAGACACTATTTACGTGCCATTTTTCAAAAGCGGTATATATACGAATCACTGAAGGGAAGCCGGTAGGAATCGTGTTATATGGTGCTTTCGCCACTGATAGGCAGTCACTCTTTGTAAAATACTGGTATTCAGCTGCATCCGGTTAGACTGGAAGCTGACCACAACATAGTTGGGAAAAGGCTAGGCAGATTAATTGATGTTTTTTTTTAATATTTGCAGGTTATGTACGCTGGCACCCAAAGGGCGTTAGCAGCGACCGTCGGTGCCCCTCGCTTACTAGAAGTAAGAGAAATAGACGAGCTCACCGGCGATTGGCTGAAAGAGAAGTTGAAGAAGTAGACTGACACTATTGCCTCCACCAATGTTTCCAAAAAGAATAAAATAATAAAAAAAGTTTGTATGAAAATATCTGAAAAATAATATTTGGGGCCTGTTTTATAGTCTCCGTTTAAGCACTATTTGGCAATTAATTAAATAAAATAATATTGAGATAAGACTCCGACCGAATTTCGTCTTCGGCAATTTTCGGCCAAAATATCTATTTTTGGCAATTTGTATTAGGTATTTCCGGCCGTTCCCGAAAAACATATAAGTGCCAGCACGTCAATAGTACTATAATTCAGAATAAATGTAACTAAAAACACAATGACTTTGTAAATGAAGAAACATTCGCTTTTTCTAGCATTTTCCAAATGTGGGAATTAATGCAAATCAGGCCGAAAATCCCGTTCGTTTTCGGCTGAAAAAAAAAACTATTTTCGGTAGGATTCCGAAAATGACGTAACAAAACAGGCCACGAATATTGTTTTAATACTGCCATGGTATGTAATGCTTAAAATTAAAAAGTTTTTGAGCAAGATTTGTAAAAGACAACATAGAATTTAATGTGTGAAAATTACTCGAAATCTAAAATAATAAGTCGTACATCCTTTGTCTAAAACTAAAAGCCTTTTTAAGTCTGATCAGTAAATCTGCTGTGAAATTTCATGTTACCAGCCGCTGTAAAAATCTCACCGTGAAAAATAAGGTGAGATATCCAAACTCATATACAGGGTGTAAGGGAAACGCTTCCGAAAACGAAGACTGGTGATAGGGCTAGTGATTCTCGATACAGTACCATAAAACAATCTAGTTATTTTTTTTAAAATTTACTTCATTTTTTTAGCATTTTTTGTACACTATGCTTTGAGAACAGTTAAATGAACCATTATTTGAGATTAAAAAGAACCCCAAGTCCAGGCCGCGACTTCAGGTTTAGGCATCATTTGTAAAGCGCCAAGATGAAATAAGTAGAAACATTACAGAAGCGTCAAACGTTTTAAATTGATGCAAAATAACCAATTTCAGGCGAAACGTTATTGGTATCCGTTTGCATTTAGGTTGTATATAACCTACGTTGTGGCTTCGGAAGCGTTCCCCTTACACCCTGTATACGCGCGAGTGACTAGTTCAGCGAGCCAATTTAAAATAACCCTGTATTATCGCCCAAGGACAGACGCCAGCACATCAAGCTACCCCAAACTGTCAAATTTTCCCAATTGAACATGAACCTTATTCATTTGTGATAAAGTTTGAAATCTATCAAAGAAATTTGACAGATTGGAGTAGCTTGATGTGCTGGCGTCTGTACATAGAAAAGCGGTGGCTCAGTGGTAACAGCCACGACTCACGTCTTGTACATCGTGGGTTCGAACCCAAGCGGGCACCTTACTTAGTGTAAATTATTTCATCGCCATTGCTCTCAAAACAGTGAAGGAAAACATCGTGAGGAAACCGGCATGTTCTAGAACCAAAACTTCGAAGACATGCTACATCTACCAACCCGCACTGGGCCAGCGTGGTGGATTATGGCCCACTCCTTCTCACAGACAGAAGGCTTGTGTGCCAGCAGTGGGAATATCATATTCTACATAGAAAAGGCTTTTAGTACAAAAGGGATAGACTAAAATATCTTGAATTTTTTATGAAGTATTATTGATTAATCTCGCTTTTATTTCGGATTGTACCATATTCCAAGCAGAGAACTGATTTTATTGCCATTTAAGATTGTTATAAGTAATGCAAAGATATAACCAACTAATGATGTCTCGAAATTAACCATTAAGACCATATGGGTCAGAGGCTTACGTATTTTTGACGTCGAAAATAGATTGTTGACATGAAAAGGAGTCTCTTTCTGCGTGAAAAATAAATTGTTGCATAAAAAGTTCCTTATTTTGACGTCACAAATAGATTGTTGACATGAAAATAGCCTATAATGATGTCAAAAATAGGTCGCTGACTTTAAAAGTAGACTATTTTTGCTCCTAGTGAGTGAGTTTTTTTCGTAGTGAAATCATTTTATTCTCTTCTTCTCTATAGTTAAGTGTAGCATTTTGATATAAAGTATTTGTATAAAATCGTAGTTTTGTGTACGTATTTAGATGCATAATGTAACAACTAAAATGTAAAACGCATAATTGACAACATTATTTCTGTTAGCACCACGTAATATAAATGTTACCAGTTATGGCAAAGTATTAGTTAATACAAACCACTGAAGCCGGATATAAAGACAAGAAGTAGGTGGGAGCTCTGGTTCCCGTCCGTGTTCACTCCAACCGGCCAATAAAGGCAAGCCACGGGTGAGGAACAGCCCGTCCCATGCTGCCGTCGTCCAGCGCTGCCCTAAGCCGAGGTCCGTCCTGCCAGGGTTGCGGGTTGTTCGAAAGCGATACCGTCACCCCTGGCACACAGGCAACTGAGCACACGGGTGGGTTTTAGTCAGTAAAAGTCTGACACGCCCTCCTGCTCCACCCAGAGCGGGAGAAGTTATTTGATGATTTCCTACCCTCAAAAAAAAAGCCGAGGTCCGTACTCCACAGAGCCCTTAGCGTGTAGTCGCTTAGTGATCCTTTTTTTTGGGTATTGACAACTTGCAGGTCAACCAAGGAGGTTGGCGGCTGCCCAATCGCACTTGCCTGTGGCTGCCTCAATAATTTAAGGCCGCCAACCAGGGCTTTAAAACTTAAAACTAAGCGACTGCACGCTAAGGGCACTGCCTGTGGAGTACGGCCCTTGGCTTAGGGCGGCGCTTGCAGAGGGTAACAAGAGACGGGCTGCTGGATTGGAATTATGTATGTCTCATGGTCTGTGTTCTTATATTACAACTTGGTTCGTTTTAGCATAACTGGGTTGATGATTATATGCGCCACACCATATTGATAGTTATTTTAACCATAGTATTAAAAAAGACGAGTAGTTTTCTTAATGTGTGAAAGTAATGTTTCTTGACGTGTATTTAGCGTTATATTTATTCCAAGATGTATTCCAATTTTCCTTTAATTTATTCCTTAAATTTAGTAATTTTAATGTATGTTTTTATCACTCTTTCGCTTAAGGGGTAAGCACCAGGGTAGTCCACGAAATTCATATATCGCGTTTCATATTTTAATTGCAAAAAACTTAAATCAATTTAAATTTGCCGGCAAACTTAGCGCAGCCCCCTTAAAAAAAAACACGATTTGGGGTCGTTGTCCAGTCTAACCGGATGCAGCATTAATACCAGTACATGGAGCGACTGTCTATCTGGCCTCCACAACCCAGTTACTGGGAAACACCATACCTCGCGGTAAGGGCTGTCTTCTTCTCTTGTATCTGCACGAACTATATGAGAACAGCTCATGTCGCGGCGACAATATTAGCCAGTCATTAGGTAGCGAGGCTGATAGTCCATGGTGTGCCACACGTACATTTGAGCAGGTGCGTTAGTTTGTGTAAATAAATTATTATATCATCACAGCTCACAAAACGGTAAAGGAAAACATCGTGAGGAAACCGGCGTGTACTAGAACCAAGAATTCGAAGACATGTGACATCTACCAGCCCGCACTGGGCCCGCGTGGTGGATTACGGCCCACTCGCTCTCACAGAGAGGAGGCCTGTGTCACAGCAGTAGGAATATTTTATTTGATTAATAGTGGATGCTATTTTAATGGTAAAAGACATGATAACTACATACGTTAAGATTTTATATTTAATAGCGTGACAAGACTATATCTTGCCATAATATTAATATAGTTTCATATAATAATACATTTATTAATACTACACAGGGTGTGCTTTTGTCATAATAATCGTTTTTTTTTTTTTGTTGTAATATTTTACTATTAAGTAATTGTATTTATACCTTTTTTACGGAAGGCTCTGTAGTTGTTTTCCTGTAGATGCTGTATAGAACGGCAACACTTGGGGTGGGTTGTTAATTACTGACATAATTAAAAAATATATAATTCATTCATTCTTCATGAATTATATTTTTTATTAAGGGGAGTCTTCCCCTTAATTGGCCCCAAGCTAGTGTCTACTAGCTTCTGTAATACAGTGTAGACTAGCGCAGGAGCTACTCAATTCATACAGTGGTTTGTATAATTTATGTCAGTAAATATCATAACCGTTGGAATTTATACCGTATTACATCCAGTCACCGACTTGACTGACTTGTTCATGAAATATTCAATGCCATTAAATGAACTTGATTTTTCTGCAATTTGCAAATTGCAAAAACTAAGAAAATTTTAACCTCGCTGGCTACCCTGGCATTCCCCCTTAAGTAATAAAATAGTAATTTTTTTTTTTTTTGTATAAAGCCTTTCCGTAAAGGAAGATTTTTTTTATACAAACATGTATTGTAAGTTATGACGTACACTACACCAAAGCGTTCTAAAATAAATAATATTATTTAGATTAGTGTGTATGAAGTGTTATAAGTATCTTAAACTAGATGGCGACATTGTAGCGTCGTTTAGCAAACATTACAAAATTGAAGTACTACGCGTAAGGCCGCTTCCTAACCAAAGCGATCATCGCGAGAATACGTGACCTTCGTATTCGTTTTGGTCTGCGAACCCGAACGCGTGTTAGATGCGCGCCGATAGATGGCGCCTTCCGATTTTCCGTACAAATGACTGGAATCGCGTATCGGTGGGGTGACCCATCGATCGGTTTGGTTTGCGGGGTAGGTTGTATTCATGTAGAACACTGGTAACCGTCGACGACAAGTTTCATCTGCAAAAGATTTGGCAAAAAGTATGAAAACTGCCTGCGCCGACCAGCGCTTGTCGGCGCCGAGAAACGCTGGTATATCGGTCCCAGTTTCCAGCGTTCTACATGAACACACCCAGGCGGTATCAAACTTTTTCCGCGCTCCCACGGCCCGTTAACTGACAGGCCGCACCAGGCGTTGGTACGCCTTTCGAGTCGCGACCTGTCGTTATCATTACACATTTTTTAGATATCTTCATTCCAAGTAATAGTCCACCCATACAGAATAGTCCATTTGATATCACCTTTACGTGAGTTACCTTAAGTCTGTAAGCCGATGAACTAATAGCACCCGGTTACGGAACCATCACCAATGTTAGTTATGAATTAGGACCCGTTCAGTCACGGTACGATGCCTTGTACAGACGCCAGCACATCAAGCTACCCCAAACTTTCGCAATTGAACATGATCCTTATACTTTTGTAACAGAGTTGAAAAACTATCAAAGAAATTTGACAGATTGGGGTAGCTTGATGTGGCGTCTGCACAAACAAGATTCGCGCGAACTTGCGATGGTCGCGTTATTGCTTTCGGTTAGAACATCGTGTTATGCACTTTACTATAGTGTCTCGTAGTTGAGACTTTTATTACGCACAATTAAATAACTTTTATTTTTTTGTCAGGAATAGGGATTTTTCTAAGTAAAGAATAATGAAATAAGTGTAATTTTTAAAATGCGAATGTTTTCTCGAACCCTCACGAAATACTTTTCACTAGTTAATTAATTATTAATACTTAAGTCGAGATTGTTAAACGGAACTTAGCTACTCTACTAACTTATGTACTCCGGCTTTGCATCATTTCTGCCCTATATTCCTGTCACTGTCGCTTAGTTGTGGAACTACAAGTGCAAGACAGAGATGGGAACATATCTAAGGTAAAACACGATCTAAGTAATGTTTAGGAGCCATCCATAAATTACGTTAAGATGGAGTCAAAAATTTGTGGCAACGTGTCACAAGTGACGAGAATCTTTTCAATGTTAGCAACTGTATGTATTAGATATGTAGCGTAGCAATAGCAATCTAAGTACAGTCAGCCCAGAACATGGCTAGGAGGTTGGCATATTCAGCATCGTTTGTATGTATGTATTATAATAATATTTTACTTATGTGTAACATCTTTCCTATCGCTTTTCTGCAATCTGTGGGAGCCATTTCGTAAAAAGGGACGGAAGTGTGTAACAGAAAGCCGGGGAAGCGCGCGCTTTTTGATTTGACCAATGAGCGCGCGCTTTTTTATTTGACCAATGAGCGCGCGCGGTGGGTATTACCAAACTAAGATGTCCGATGTTAATGTTACACATCATATGCGACTACAGTAAGGGTTGCTCGTTCTTTTTTTTTAATTTAAAATTACGTGACGACACCACTATGTTTGCCTGTAACAGGACAGCGAAGTCAGCGTTCGTGTGACGTAATTTACGGGTGGCCCCTTATCAATCTTGAGCTTAGTATCTACCTATTATTAATAATAAATTGTAATAAGTCGTACATAGTATACAGTGATTTTAAAAGCATTTAAATGATTTTATAACGTTTGTATAAAAGACAACCAAGTAATATATAATTATTCATATAAATTATGTGTTTTTTTTTTCTCTTATTTCTGCGTCATTGGTATAATTAAAGGCTTCTTCAAACAGCCGCGACGCGACAGCGCGACGCGACACTTGTAGAACAATTTCCATTAAGTTTTCATAGAAATTGTTCTACGAGTGTCGCGACGCGACCGTCGCGTCGCGCTAGTCAGCACGAGCCTTAATAGTCGCAAGCGACTGCTGAGCAAGCTGATCTTGACTTCAGAATCTAAAATAATTTACATGTATTGCCACTTAGTAAAGTATCAACTTTATGAATTTAAAGTTGATTTTTTAACTAATGAAATGAAAAGGTTGCTTGCAATGGAATTTGAACTTTGTCTTGTATGATATTGAGTTAGTAATACCTAAACACATCACCTGCCTAGCCTTTTGCCAACTTTTGTTGGGGTCGGCTTCCAGTCTAACCGAATGCAGCTGAACACACCTTTACCCAGTGCCACACATTACCCGGTGGGTAATACAAGAGGTATTGTGAGACTGGTGTCAGTTTTTTTTCAGTCTTCTGACGACTCTTAACGACTGTCAAAGAACAAAGATCCACGAATGACAGCAGGAACCAACAGCTTAGCGTGCTTTCCGGGGTACAGAGGGGTCTTGGTATGTAAAGATACTCACCCATCCGCAGACCTACCGCGGCAAGGGTAGCTTAACCTGATCGATCGCCCCGTGCAACCAAAACATGATACATCTATGATTCTGAATTCAAATCTGCAGCTGCGAATGTCGATAGCAGTAAAAGCAAGTATCAAAAATAAAACTACCCTCATACAAAAAAACATTTCTATTTAAATTTAGTTCCCATTAGCTTGGCAGACGGTGTGGAACACCCAGTCAGGTCGATTCCCTGTTTCTTCATATCTGCATAGTCCAGTTCAGCCAGGACCTCATAGCCACATTTGGCTGCTAAGACCTGGGAGGCGGTTGCTGTGAAGACTGTGGCTGTTGCTTCAATACCAAAAGCTTTGGAGAGTGGTATTCTGAAAAAAATAAAAAGTTTAGCAATAAGTTATGCGTGCTGTGGTGGGGGTTGCGCGGTAGAGGGAGTGTGGGGCGACAGCCGACACGCCGCACCCGCAGTCTTCTCGGAGCAGCCGTAGCGACAGTACGCCTGACGCAGTAATATTGGAAACAGTATTGTATTGTACATAGCTAACCTAATTAATAATACAGGATAAGTTTTTATCCAGTGCGCAAACTGTAACCATGAATTCAGCATATCATTCTAGACCCCCAGCGCAGAAATTTTACGTAGTTGTTAGTGATAAGTTGTAAGTGATAGCTGAGTGTAGGCTTCCCAAAGTAAAAGTAATCGTTTTATTAAACTTTTAACCAAGCTGTCGAAATGTATACCTAGCGCTAAATCATCATTCTCCTGCCCTTATCCCAATTTATTTGTGTTTGGCGCAACATGTCATTTATTACTTTATTACAGATAGTTCAATTCACGATGACGCGCCCCTCTCTGCCCCTTTCCTTTGTTTCTGACCGCTCTCCGTAGGTACAAGTGTCAAAGAGTGGGGCGCGTCTTCATGGATTGAACTATCTATACCTAGTCTGTCCTTGATAGTCCCCTGTTTCTAACCATATCATCATTCACACAGTCCATCCATTGTTTCTTTGGTATTCCCCTACTCATAAAGCTCTCGACATTCATACTCAAAACTGTTGTTTTTTTTTTCTAATCACGATAATTCAAAACAAGCAAGAGTACTTCCATATTTGCAACAGATCTCATCATCGCGCGTTCATAATTTCGAAGATAGACGACACGATTGGCGAAGTGCATATCTACTTTATCTGGGAGATCAGTAAGTAAATTACCTCGCTTCAAACAGTTTAGCTCCAATATTCTGTCCTCTGTATTCTGGCAAGACTGTCAGTCCGCTCGAGGTGATGTATCTGTCAACGTTGTAATGCTTGAAGACGTCTACCATCTCCTCAGTAGTGATCAGTGTGCGCAGGAGCTTCTTCCAGGTTTCTCCTTTTACCTGGAAAGAGAATGGAGAAAATGTTACCATACGTGAAGCAAAAACTTTGTACCCTTTTTACGAAAATTACACGGACGGAGGAGTATGAAAGCAGATGCACAAAACGTGACCCCCGGGACTAGGTACAAACAAGAATTTATTGCAGTTAATTTGAATAAGAATAAAGACTTGAATAACGTTTTATGCCTTATAGCAGAAGTGGAGGTATAATCATAATTAAAAGTTTCCTGTTTGTCTAAAATATCTTTTAATGTTGCCATATAAAATGAACAAAAATCAGCAGGTTTAGCACGAGCACCGAATTGTCGACCGAAGAATAGACATGACTATTATCTAAATGATGTACAATAGGAGAAGATAGGTATGTTCTTCTATTAATTATTTATCACAGTTATGCGTTCTAAACGAATCATGATTTTGTAGATAATCGTATATACTTTATGGCCGTCGAGTAAAAAGTTTGTTGTCAGTGTGATTTTAACAGTTTGAGAAGAAATAGTCTACATAAAAAAGGACCTAGGCAAAGATCGTTAGAAACGAGAGACAAAATGACATATTGTAGAAGGATATCTACGGTGCGATGTCAAAAATGGAGATACGAAATGTCACTTTGTATTGAAAAAGCCCTGTGTATTCTTTGTAGAAATAAAAAGTGTCATCCTAAGCCTGCAGAACAGGGAAAAATAATACCTAACTCATACGAAGAAACAACAATACGCATAGCAGGTCTAAAATATACTCGTAAATTATTCTTATCCTATTTAGGTTAAGAATAATTTACAAAAAGATTGTTTTATGTATTTACATAAAACAGAATTTCTGTTTGTTTTCTTATTATTATATAAATTGAACCATCTATAATTTATTTTATCTATGTTAGTGCAGTTACGGATAGGATTTTTTCTATTTACTACTGGCAATACCGCCGACATAATGTCAATTGTCACAATAATCGCAATTCGTTACTACCCTCACATCGATCACTAAGTTCTTTATTAGTGATCGATGTACCCTCATCAACGTTTGCGCCGGTTTGCTTTCGATCATTCGATATTCGTTCTTATTGTGTTTATGTTTTCGCTTATATGTTTACCTATATATTTTATCGTATTCCCACGCGCGTGCTCCACTAATAATGATTGAAAACTGTGTGATATAATAATATACTTACGGAAAACTTTTTCCAAAAAAAACAACCGACTTCCGAAAAACACTAAAAAGTGAAAAATAACTATAATTTCGGAAGGCGGTGACTTTGGATATGTATTTTAATTTTTTGTCACCGCCTTCCGAAATTAAAGTTATTTTTCACTTTGTAGTGTTTTTTCGGAAGTCGGTTGTTTTTTTTTGGAAAAAGTTTTTATTTTTCACTTTTTAGTTATCGTACCTACCCCACTAATTCGAAATTTCATCATCCTTGGGGTCAAAACAATGCATATTTATGCGATAGCAGCAATCGCGGTTGATTTACTGTTACATTTTGAAGAGTTCCGTTGTCTGTCTCCGAAACGCATCATCAGATCTAGATGAAATTGTGGGAAAAAATGGGACCAGACGTGATGCACTAGCTTTCAAATAAAAAAGAATTATCAAAATCGGTTGACCCAGTCGAAAGTTCTGAGGTAACAAACATAAAAAAAAACATACAGACGAATCGAGAACCTCCTCCTTTTTTTGAACTCGGTTAAAAAGTAGAAAATAATAAAAAAAAAAAACAAAATACGATAGAGTGATTAATAAAAGTGGGTGAAACTAATAAAAGCATGTTAAAAAATTAGCTGTTTCATATATTTTGACCGCGTAGGTATTGCACTTTTTTATGAAACATCAAATTTTTTTTGGCAGCGCTTTGCGCACGTAGGCATTTTTTCCCCTAGAGAAAAGCCCAAAGTAACAATGCTGATATTTTTAATGCAGATGTAATTAAAATTATAAATCTTATCTAGCATCAGTTAGCCTTGTAAATATCACCTATAGATAAGCTATACCTACTGTAAATATGATATAACAAGTGCAAATGATCGAAATTGGTATCTCAATAGATACTGATAGTAAAGACTTTGGTATTTATAAATAAAAATAATCTAACATGTGATTTTGTTTATCAGTATTGTGATTATGTTGATAAAAAATACGCGTGTAGCATCGTACACATGTTTGAAGTGCAACTTTAAAAAAAAAACAGATTAAGTGGGATTTGGTGTGAGAGACAGAAAAAGAGTATCTCTCTTTTCTCTCGTCACCTGCCTCGCCTTTTCCCAGCTAAGTTGGGGTCGGCTTACAGTATAACCAGATGCAGCTGAATACAGTAATTTAAGTGGAGCAACTGTCTATCTGACCTTCACAACCCACTTACTGGGTAACACTATACCCCTTGGTAGACTGGTTGTCAGACTTTCGGAATTCTAACGACCCGTAACGACTGTCAACGATCTAGCACTATAAGATAAAATAAATAATAGATAAAAAAATCTAAAAACACGCTTTATAAATGCAACTAAAAAAGCAGAAAATAATTTCAAAAACGCGTGGGTTGCTTTTTGAGGTATTTTTATAATCAATTAATATCAAGCACCTCACGCCTTATTGAAATTATTTTCTGCTCTTTTAGTTGCGTTTTTATAGCGTGTTTTTTAGATTTTTTTATCATTATTTATTTTCTATTTTTTAGTTCTGCTAACTACAAAAGCGTGATTTTTCAGTTTTTTTTTATTATTATTGAATTGTCATCGATCTTCGATAAGTCTACAAAGTTTTAATTAAACCTGACCGTTTGAAGTGGGTCAAAATCAAGTCCAAAAGAGTCGGTTACAAACAAACATACAGGTGAAGCTAATGAAAAGCTTGTAAAAATGCCAATATGTTCGCGCCTATTACAACTGCCTCGTTAGTCGAGTGGTCGCAAGCGCTACTACTGAGCATTTGGGCAGAGTATTGAGTCTGGATTTGTGACCATTTGATGGCAATAGGCTCGCCCCCTATTACATGGGACTTAAACATAATTGACGAAATACGGGTGTACTATAGGAACACGTCTGCCTAATCAGGCGTAAAGTTATGTTAACTAGTGATTTTTGATGTGTAGTATAAAGATGATTGATTTGAATAGTGGCAAGGTAAGTACCGATCATACCGTATCGTGATTGAGACCAGGCCCGGGACTTTCTGCACCCGGAATCGAATTGTGATTAGATAATATTACAATGATAATAACGTGCCGCAAGAATTTAACACCCCACTTGTATCTATATCTTTATCTTTACATAGTATATAACAAAGTCGCTTTTCCTGTTTGTACGCTTAGATCTTATAAACTGCGCAACGGATTTTAATTCGGTTTTCATCAATAGACAGAGTGATTCAAGAGGAAGATTTATATGTATAATACACCGACCTCCTCGCGGGCGAAGCCGCTGGCAAAAGCTAGTTAATTATAAAAAAAAACTTTTACCAAAAAAAAAACAACCGACTTCCGAAAAAACACTACAAAGTGAAAAATAACTTTAATTTCGGAAGTCGGTGACTTTGGACATGTATTTTAATTTTTTGTCACCGCCTTCTGAAATTAAAGTTATTTTTCACTTTGTAGTGTTATTTCGGAAGTTAGTTGTTTTTTTTGTTGAAAGTTTTTATTTTTCACTTTGACGTATTATTTCACGTTGTTGTACATATCCTCTAATTGTTCTTTGATAAAATGCAAAATGTTTATGCAATTTTGGGTGTATAATTCAGTAATTATGAAAAATAGCTAAACGTCGTTCAGCTGTTTTGCATAACGGAGTTGTTTTGTAAAACTGCTAGCGGTTACGTAAAATCACGGACTCAAAAAAAAAAACCATCTGCGACATATACATTAATTTTAAACTTGCATTTTGTATTAATGAAATCTCAATATTTTATCTAGTCGTGCTGCTGCACACGGTTTTTAGTAAATACGCTACTAAATATTATTAAACCATGCTTCAGCTTGTGCAGCTGGGCGGTTTATTGCGCTGCTCCTTCTGGGGACAAGCTGGAGAGCTAGTAAGTGGTGGTCGGGCTTTTTGTCGGACTGTGTAAATTCCTTTTGATTTCTGTTAATCTAGCTACAGCTCTTATTATAGACCTACCTTATCAAAATCCTCTTCCACATCGTCCTTACTTCTAACGAAGACTATGTTAAACCCGACCAGGTCTTTGGGCTGTCCATCTACTTCAGTGAAGCAGGCTAGACTTGTGTTCAACGAAACGTAGTTTTCCCAGTTTGATCTGATTGTTGCAATGGATACTGGGTCTTTGGTTATTCCTGGAATGGGAGAAGAAGCCGAGTTATAGCCTCGTCTACGTAAAGTTTTAATTGAAGAGCGAGGTCGAAAATTCTACCATTATGAACCGGGATAAGTTAAGTTTTCATTATGATTTTACTATGTCGACGTTCACACTGTCGTGTAAATATCGCAGCGGGATTTTTACCATGCACTGGATTTCCTACTGTCGGTAATGCTCGGAGCATTGTGAATCCACTAGAGTGCATCTCAACGTGTCGAAAAAACACCCTGTTCGATTTTCAACTCTCGGCACTAAGCAGTGTTTTAGCAGTGACTCTTAAGTTGAGGGTTTAAGAGTTCTAGGTCATGGTTCGAACCCAGGCTGACGTTTTACTTTGTGTAAATAATTTGATCACCACAGATATGTGATATCTGCCAAGCCACTAAGGGCCCGCGTGGTTGGATTACGGCCAACTCCCTCTCACATAGAAGAAGCCTGTGTCCCAGCAGCAGCAGTGGTAGGAACAGGCTGATTTTGCCACTGAACTACTTTTAATCCACTTTTTACCCACTTTTAATCAAACTCTTGGTCGCTGCTGTTCTACTACGCAGATTTACAATTAATATTTACCTAAAATTGCACCAAGCGGTTCGTCTCTTAAAAACGTCTCCTCCATCATGTCTAAGCATATTTTTCTTGTGTTTTCATCCATGTCTCTAATTTGGTACCTTGAACAATTAAAGAACAGTGTTCTTCAAATGTTTTCTGGATATTTTCCTGATTTTCTAAATAAATGAGTGGTGATTCAAAATTAGTAATTGACATTAATTTAGGATGGGCACGCCACGATTGCGGCGGTAAGTCCCCTCTTTGTGGAGTTGTGGAGTTGAGGTGAGGTTCCTGTTTCGCATAAGGCGGGAGGAAACGCCCGGGTGTTTCCATTGCGAAGATCGCCCTGACGACACAGTGGAGCATACGGTGGAGGTCTGCCCGGCTTGGGCGGAGCACCGCCGTGTCCTCGTGGAGGTGATCGGCGGCGGCGATCTCTCGCGTCCGACCCTGGTCCAGGCCATGGTACGGAGCGAGAGTGCATGGCTAGCAGTCGCCTCCTTCAGCGAAGCAGTTATGCTCGCAAAGAGGGAGGCGGCGCACGTGAGGGAGATGCAGTACATGCGCCCTCACAGCCGTGGCCTTCGCAGGAGACGCCCTGGGCGTCGGGAATCCCAGGCTGATTCCCGGCCACCGTAGGCACGGGCTTGCGGACGGCGAGTAATGGGTAGCTCGCTGTCCGGTAAGGACCAAGCCCGGGTCGACGCGCGACGGCGCGTTGTGTTCCACGCGCGCCTCAAAGAGATGTCAGCAGGAACTGATGGGGCCCGCAAGGGCCGATGCCTGCCAGGGGTGCGGGTTGTTCACACAGGCAACTGAAGGAACACGGGTGGGTTTTAGTCAGTAAAAGTCTGACACGCCCTCCTGCTCCACCCAGAGCGGGAGAAGTCATCTGATGATTTCCCACTCAAAGAAAAAACATTAATTTAGGAGCTTAGATAAACGATTTTTCATAGTCAGATAACTTTTAACTGAAAATAAATGTCGGTTTGACAGCTTTTATACAGGGTGTAATTTTAATCACCGTTAACGTCATAAGGGGTCATTGTGCTCATTATTATGAACAACTTCTACTATGGGCCCAAACCTGAAATAGCGAAAATAAAATTAGCTATTCCTTACATTTTGGCGAGTTATGCGAACATAAATTACTCGCCGACACATAAACTATCACTATGCGGATACATGAATCTGGTCTACTCTCTAAGTCCATGAACGAAGATACGGGCCCACCCGAAAGCGATCTGAAACTTTGGAGTTAGCCCTACACCCGATTAATAAATGTTTTCGAACGGGCAAAAACACATCGAGAGTAGGGACAGCTCGAAGCAGCAGCTTGCAAAGAGGGAGGCGGCGCACGTGAGGGAGAGGCAGTATATGTGCCCTCATGGCCTTTGTCCCTGCAGGAGGCCCTGGGCGTCGGGAATCCCAGGCTGATTTCCGGCCATCGTAGGCGCGGGCTTGCGGACGGCGAGTAATGGGTAGCTCGCTGTCCGGTAAGGACCAAGTCCGGATCGACGGCGCGCTGTGTGCCACGCGCATCTGAAAGTGATTTCAGCACCAAATGACGGGGCCCGCAAGGGCCGATGCCTGCCAGGGGTGCGGGTTGTTCGAAAGAGATACCGCGGCCCCTGGCACACAGGCAACTGAGGGAACACGAGTGAGTTTTAGTCAGTAAAAGTCTGACACGCCCTGTCCTGCTCTACCCAGAGCGGAAGAAGTTATTTGATGATTTCCCACGCAAAAAGAAAGCTATTGACATCCTTAAAATGTTTATTTTTTGCTTTTTAGTTTCGTTTTCCGTCGGTTTACTCAATTTTATGTTAAAAAGTTTTTTTTTGTGAATTTTTTTCCATACTTAAAGGTAGATTTTGTTTTTCAATTTTAAATGCGACTACCTTCGAAGTTATACTCTTTACAATAAAACAAGAATTTTCAAAATCGAACGACACAGTAAAAAGTTATGCGTGGTGAAACATTTAAAAAAATATAGGTTTTGGCTTTAAAATCCCCCCCTTTTGCCTTCCGTCAATAAAAAAAAAATAAGTACATTCTTGTGTATAAAACCGCAAAAGTCTACTGTTAAAATACCTTACATTAGTGCTGGCTTTCCATTCCGCTCCCTGCCTTCGAACCGGCTCCACACCTGTCCTATTGGCACACTAGCTGGTCTTTCCCACGGCATCTGTAAAAAAGAAAATGTTCAGAAGAGTCCTCCACTAGACTAACTCGTTGGTTGCTTGAGTAATACCAAACGCAGTTATTAAGGGGCCTAGTCTATATATATTTTTGCTACATACATATGAATAAATATACGGTACATATACCAAAATATCATTTTTTACAATTTTTGTCTGTCTGTCGGTCTGTCTGCCTGTCTGTTTGTTCCCGCTAATATCTGAAATGGCTGGACAGTTTTCGACGGGACTTTTACCGGCAGGTAGCTGATGTAATAAGGAGTAACTTAGGCTACTTTTATTTTAGAATTTTTATTTGTTTTTATTGATATATAAATAATAGTAACAAAACTATTCCGCGCGGACGAAGTCGTGGGCACAACTACTCATCAATAAAACCAAACCGTCTTATAACAAAACGCGATCTAACTTTAGTTGTAGCCTAAAACTCTAAGCCAGTTTTTGCATTACCAACTTTTCTTCTATTTGGGTAAAGTTTTTAATACAATAATGACAATTTAGCACTGGACTCAGTTGTCGGTTTTGTAAAAGAAGCTGTATTTCGATTTCAGATAAGTTCTTATTTCAAAAACAGGCTCGAGGGTTTAAACCATATCTAAAGAAAAATAAGGGGCCAGGAGTACGGGTTGTTCGAAAGAGATACCGTGGCCCCTGGCACACAGGCAACTGAGGGAACACGGGTGGGTTTTAGTCAGTAAAATTCTGACACGCCCTCCTGCTCCACCCAGAGCGGGAGAAGTTATTTGATGACTTCCCACCCAAAAAAAATAAAAATACATATAAGTGGGCCTTGTTTTGTAATAAGGGGGTCTAAGTTCATTTAACCATATGAATGACTATTTCATGAAATATCAATAGGGTTATTTGAACTTAGATGATTCAAATCACCAATTCAATAATTGGTGATTTGAATCATCATTTCAGCCAAAAGTCGTCCACTGCTGGACATAGCCCTCCCCCAAGCTCCGCCACTTCAACCTGTTCTGTGCTTCCTGCATCTGGTGGATTCCCGCGGCCTTCACAACACTACGTCTTCCAGTAGGCGTTCGCCACTCCAGAACCTTTTGGCGCCATCGGCCATCTGTTCTGCGAGCAATGTGCCCTGCCCACTGCCACTTAAGTTTGGCAATTCGTCGCGCTATGTCGGTTACTTTGGTTCTTCTGCGGATCTCTTCATTCCTGATTCGATCACATTTTAATGATTATAATTCTGTGTTACAGTCGCGTTTCATATTCTTTTCAACATACAACTTGACACTGACCAGAGAATTGCTATCTTCTTGGTCGCGTACTTCATTACTGAAGGTCGTGTCCCTGAAAGGCTTTCGTTGCTTTGTGTATTATATTCTTTTACTTCGTTCGGTTCTCAGCTTCTCTCTTGGCGGTCGTAACAGAGAGTCTAGTGAGGGCGGTTACTTGGTCGGACCAGCGGTTAGGTGACCGACCGCGAAGTCTTTTTCCGTCTACCTTACCTATCACCACCAACCTTTCAAGGTTATTTGAGTCCATTTCCATTGGTCAATGTGACCAAAGTAATCGAGAATCCTTTGGTAACAGTGGGAAGTCTATCTCTTATGCGCAGTTGTTCGAGGATAGATTTATTCGTTCTCTTGGCGGTCCATGGTATGCATGGTATATTTTGCGGTCTAACCTGGCGCTTCCATCTTGAGGTATACTTGACAGTAAATTCTCAGTAGGAGAAAGTATTTGAAGCTTGTAGCCATTGAACGTAAGAGTTTGAGTTTATTCTCATAATAAATCATCATTCTCCCTGCCTTTATCCCAATTTATTTAGGGTCGGCGCAACATTTATTTTTCTTCCAAAAAATACAGACAGGAATAAAAAAGAATAAACAAGAAAACAGAAACTTAAGTAGGTAACCAATAGAAATATTTTTTAAATTGATGGTTACTTTTCAAACTTATGATTTTTTTCATGTATTTTTGAAACACATATTTTTTCATTACATAACTAATATTTTAATTCAAATGAACTTGAAAAAAATAGGTATTTACGATTGTAGTATATATAGACTGTTTTTGTAAATATTTTTTATTTTATTTTCGTTCCTATAACTCACCAATATTGTAAACTAGTACATAATAAATAAATGAAAAAGTGTTTTAAAAATTTAATTTAAAAATATTTATCTTCAGATAAAAAGATAAAACATATCGCATCTTATTAGTAAAAAAAAACACTTTCTGTTTCGATAAAAACAAATAATTTCCACACAGAAAGTAAAAAATAACTCGACATTATTCAAAAAACGCGCGTATTATCAATTCTCATCTCGCGTATTATATAATTTTAGCGTATTATTATATTTACTTACATTATAACGAGTAATGTGTTCACTATAACAAGTTTCCCACGTGACTGTCAGTTTAGACGTCAAATCCAAGAGTGCTTCTATTACCAACGTTTATATACGCCAAAAATAATCGAAAACCAACCTTATCATGTCGAGATAAGGATGACAACGATAGCAGATGTTAGGAGGTAAATTTTGATGTAAATATATCAGTGAGATGTATGTGTGTGAGTGAGTTTGTTTCCATTGCACAGATGATTCATGATTCATAATTTATGTTAATTGATTTGACATACTGAAGACATGCTTTTATTATAGATGCATACTCAATTTTGTTTTGTTTTGTATCGTGACCTTGCCATTGTTTGTTGTGCATTCCATATTTATGGGGGTTTTGACTACAACCATACATAGCAAAAAGGAAACTGAAAAAGTATGGAGAAACCGTCGCCCAGCAGAGGATAACAAAGTTTAACTAAAAAAAAACATCTTGCCGAGTGATTAGCTCATTAAACAGAGTTCTGTTCAACTCCGAAACTAGTCAGGTAAATGATCACCGTAAATACTTAATACCAGGTATGGACGTCCCACAACGAGGACCAATGACCTTGTGAAGGCCGTAGGAATCCGCTGAATGCGGGAAGCACAGAACCGGTCGAAGTGGCGGAGCTTGGGGGAGGCCTATTTCGGCTGAAATTGATGAAGATGATGAATGTGAGACACGCACAAATGTCTTTAAAATATTTGATACTCCGCGTCGATGCCATTAAGTTGCTATTGGGTTGCCGTTGTAGGAGTTAAAAGGACTGTATTTACTTGCCTAATTTTAATGGTGCGGCCGCCATTTTGTTTTTCATTTCTGCCAAACTACTATTTGGATGTTTTCTGCATTCCATCTGGTCAGCACCTAAATTGCGTAAAACACTATCAATCAGAACCTGGATCATTTTAAAAGATATTGGTAATCCACTGCTTCATATTATGTTCGATAAAGTGTGCTTAGCAACATAAAAAACGCAGTGAATGCTGTTAAACTGTCATAATGAATGCCATTCCTATAATACTGTTATGGTTTTACGCAATTATGTCGCAATTCTGCCTGAAAGGATGATGCTGAAGCTATTTAATACCTCCAAACTACTCAATAGCTAGCTATTTTCAACCTTAAATAATAAATAAATTACATCCTTCACGACGAAAGACGACAAAGTCATTTGAGTGACGATTACTATTAAAAAAAGGACCAACCTATTACAGTCCCTCTGCAGGGCAAAGGAAATATACAGAAAAGGCATGGACATTCCTCTTCTTAGCGTGTTGATGGCAAAAATAACACGAAAATATATATGTAAAGTTTTCTATATTAGTTCGGCCCAAAATTCAGCAACACAAATACCGTTCGCTGACACAGCCATTAGGTCCTCACGTGTGCAGGTGACAGGGCATGCGGTGCAATATGGGAGGTGAGCCATTGTCTGTGGTAAGACGCCGCCGCCGCATACACACCGGAGGTAATCATCCGTCAAACAAGATACCAGGTACCATCTGCACTTGGTTGATATCTCGGCCAGTCGTACTCAGCGCTACTCCTCCACATTTATTATGCGCACAACTGAAGTGTGGAACTCTCAGCCTGCGACTGTGTTCCCGTCCACATTTAGTGAACAGGCATCTTTTAGGCACGTTCGATCCATCATAAATAGACCTTATCAATCGCTTTCCACCTGGCGTGATCGAAGTCAAGAGTTTAGTAATTTAAAAAAATCCCGTATCGTAAGACAATGGACACCAACACCATACCATCACAATTCCCAAACGTTATACCGATATCTATTTATAATCTATTTCCTTATCATTGCAAATTTTTACAAAAAAAAATATCGCGAAACACAAGTTTGTTTGGTACGGTTTATCTCTGAAATTACCGTGTTGTTTTTGTAATTTCAATCGAAGATGGTTTTGACTGAATGGTACCTACCTATTATTAGAGAAACAAGGAAGTTGCCGAGAATAGCTCCTGTCGTGGTGTGTATTATCCAGACATAATAGCCGAGTAACAACCAACGATGGTTGCTAATGTTTATCCAGCACCCTAATTTCGTAACACAATTCCAAACACAATCCTAGCGTTTTGCAGTAAATTCTTAATCCATTGCCTCGCATGTTTAAAAAATTCGTCTGCCTGACAACGTAAATAACGCAATGAACGCGGGGTAGATGTCACATGTCTCCGAATTTTTGTTTCTAATAAAATATAAAAAAAATATTTACACAAAGTAAATATGGTTCTACAGGATTATAATCATCAATACAAACCTCTAATTTTATTTATTCCATTGAATGGCTATTTCATGGAAATGGAGTTTAGAGGATTGTGTTGATGATTTTAATGATTATAATTATTTAAATAGATACGTGTTTCAGTCGCGAATCATGTTTAGTTCAACATACAGCGGGACAAAGACCTACAAATTGCAAAAAAACTAAAGTATAGAATTTCGCGGGTTATCTGCGTATGCAAATTGTATGATTCGTCATACGTGAATGGTTATAAATTAGAGTACGAATAAAGATGATTTTTTTATAAATTCCGTCATCTGAATATTATTTCGTAGCCATATAGACACAGAATAGGTATAGGATATAATAAGAAATGAGTACATAAGAGGAAGCCTTTAAGTGGCACCAATAACTGAAAAGTTCTGTGGAAATCGGTTGTTATGGTATGAGCATGTGATACGGAGGAATTTTAATTTTGTTTTATTTATATAAAAGGTACACCAACGACATATTCACTAGAAACATTGATATAATAACAATAACATTTTCATTAAATTATGGTGAATTTGTCACTTACAGGCAGGCGTACACAGCACACATAAAAAGAGAAATGAATTAGAAACAAGTCCTTAGTTTAATTGCTTAAAAAAAACAAATTCATATGATCGAAATAAGAATTAAAAAAAAATAAGTTGTTACTAGAATCAAAATTAAACATCAAAAAATAAAATCATAATCGACATCAGAATAAAAAAAATTAAACAATCAAAAAACAAAATCGTAATCGAGAATAATTAAAATTAATACTAGAATCAAAATTGAACACTAAAATTAATAAATAAACAGTCAAATAGAAATTTAAAATTAAACACGGTAGAACACGATACCGAGTGTAAAGAGAACATTCCAATTTTCATAAGTGGCAATATGTGGCAAAAACCTAAAAATTAAAAAGGAATGAGCAAATGTCGTGAGGAAAGTTTTGAGTATGAATGTCGATGGCTATAAGAGTACGGGGAGACCAAAGAAACGATGGATGGACTGTGTGAATGATGATATGGTTAGAAAGGGTGTGACTACGGAGATGACGACTAAGTAATACCATGGTTTTGTTATTGTTAATTGAATTAACTGTTTAATAATTTTATTCCAAAGGTCCTAGTTTAACTTTTGTTACTTCAAGTTATAGCTATATTTACATAATGCAGAATTGCATATGAAAGTGGGCACGCCCTCTATGCCTGGAGGCTTTTATTACGATTGTAAGTTCTGTTTACGATTTTTATTTATTTCTACTTAATATATAGTTTTTAATGTTTTGTTGGTGTATTGGCGTGTGCTAGCTGACATATGGCAAATTTAATTTGTTTTTGTGTTTCCTAATGTTAGTTACTTATTATTGTATAGAATCAAGTTCTTCTAATAACAGACAGCTGTGCTGCTGGGGAGTTTGTTGCGCTACTTCTTCTTCCTAGCTAAAGCGCTAGGAAGTGGTGAGGGGCGGGCGTTTTTAGGGGACTGTCTTATGTAATTTTGACATTCAAAAAGAGCTGATGCTCAGCCTAGTTTGAATAAATTACTTTTGATTTTACAAAGTGTGGAAGAAAAAGTCATGTTGCGCCAACTTGCACCTAGCTTCTGACGTTTCACAAGTGGCCGTGCAGGTTTACCTATGTGAAATAAAATATTTTGACTAGATTTGATCTGCAAATGAATTGGGATAAGGGCAGGAGAGTGATGATGATGATGATGGATTGATTGTTTTATTTTATAATTAATTAATTTTGTTCTAATCTGAGCATAATTTAGGCAAGCTGTGCTTTTCGGTTAGTAATTAATGAGATGCTTAGATGTAAGTTTGCAATGTACAAATTGTAAAGTAACTGTTCGGGCGCCGTCGGCTTTCTTCGTAAGGGGTCGGGTCGCAGTGCGGCCGACAGCGCGGGCGGCTGCGCGGGTCTAGGAGAGGGGCGGAGGCACAGCTTACTTCACTAGTGAGAACCACAGAGTACATTTTGGTAAGAACAACCGACGACACGCGCGCCTTCTATTACTAATATTGTACAAGTGTTTTAGATATAAGTTTATACGGTCCACTCCTTTTATTTCAAAGTCCAAGTTAAGACCCTTACAGTAACAGTGTACTCATTATTGAGAGGCCTAATACCTAAATAAATAATTACCGTGCCGTATCAAACACTGGACACGCACACACCTACTCAAGTGGTCAAGTGTAACGTGCTTCCAATGACGTATGACTCGGTATCTATTTGTGATATAAATATAATAACTATCTAGTATTTATATATATAATGAATGTAATTTAATATATAAGACCATGACAAATTCTAAATCGCTGGCGAAACTTAATCGAAATACGATCCGATTTTATCAGCTCTTGTTTATACAATATTTCCTGGATTCTACTTAATAAATATCGATATCGTGGTATTTCGGTTTCCCTACGCCATCGAATCAGAAATTAAGAGTCTGTAGGAGAACCAAGGTAACCGACATAGCTCAAAGAATTACCGATCGTAAGTGGCAGTGGGCAGGACACATTGCTCGCAGAAAACTTTGCCGATGGAGCCGAATGGTTCTGGAGTGGCGACTGCGTACTAGAAGACGTAGAGTTCGAAGGCCTCCCACAAGATGGACTGATGACTTGGTGAAGGCCGCAGGCATGTACTGGATGCATCAAGCACATAACCGGTCGAAGTATCGGTGCTTTGGGGAGACGCAAGCAGTGGACGTCTTTCGGCTGAAATGATGATGACGATGGTATTTCGGTATCTCGGTTCACTCCTTGCACTGAATGGATGAAATGGCGGCAGGTCACGGTAACAATTGGCGACTTCCGAATTCACCTTAAACTTAAGGGGAAGATATATAAAACAATGGTTAAACGTGCTGTCTTTTATGGGTCAGAATGTTCGGCCACAAAAGGGATGCATGAAAGGCATTTGCATGCAGCTGAGATGAGAATGTTAAGAGGGAGGTGCCTACCTCCCATGGAAAGATGGCGTGAGTGTATGTATGTAAGCTGCCTTTTTGAATTATGGAAACATTCTCTAACATAAATCTTAAATTACAGGAATTCTAATATTTAATTCAGGAAAAATGCCAAATTTCACCGAAATGTCAATACAGTGCCAAAAAAATGTACTAATTACTAGTAAATATACGTCACTACCCAACCTTTTAGTAATCATCTGCCTACCAAGCCGTTTCTCAACTATATTGTGGTCGGCTTTTCGTCTGCCTGGGTGCAACTGAATACCAGTATTTTACATTGAGTGGCTGCCTATCTGACTTCCATAACCCAGTTACTGGATAACACGATACCCCTTGGGTAAAACTGGTTGTCAAAGTTTCGGGCTTCTGACGATCCGTAACGACTCGACTGTCGAAGATCCACTAATGGCAGCCGGGACCAACGGCTTGACGTGCTTTCTGAGGCATTCATAAAGGCTCTATATACAGCACTTCTTTTTCGTTTTTTTTTAAACACCAGCCGTGTCCATAGACTGTTTTCTTTTCTCATTCAATACTATTAATAAATGATCGTCATATTCATTCAGTTTATTAATCCTTTGTTGCTAAACATACAACGTTTTTTTGTAAACCACTCTAGAAGTCCAGTCTTCGAGTTAAAATGCAGCGCTTAGCAACCCGCTAGGGGGAACCAAGAGACGCTTACCTTTTTCTTCCGGTACTAATAGTTTTCTGTAAGTACCTACTACTACTAGCTGTAATACTGGAGACAAAAAAACGTTATTCTGTTCTATTCAACTCGCTTTTGTCAGTGGGTCGCCCGCGTGACGGTAGAAAATTATCCCAGGCGAACATACTAAACCGGGATAAAAAGTATCATATGTGCTAAACAAGGTTATGAACTATCTGTGTGCGAAATGTCATCTAAATTCGCTTAGCCATTAATGCGTGACTAAGTAACGTAATCTAAACATAGTAGGAGAGTAGGATTCTTCTACTATAGATAGGTATACCTCTGTTGTTGAACAGAAGGGTTGCCTTTAAGTATCGATCGATCGATCGGAATACAAGCGGGATGTTATGATATGTGTAATTTCTTGATTCATTTGACGACCTTGGAACCTCCTCCGTTCCTTTGAACCCATATTTATCTCTCAAGCAATCAGTAAAGATGTTCAGTTTCGATCCATTAGTTCTCTTGATTGATTCAATCAATATTTATTGATCGATACACTCTGATGTCGAGACAATTGACTTTTAATCAGGACATTTAAATTTTGCATCTCGAGAATGTTCTTTCTGTTATTGTCTGTGTATAAAGGCGGAGACTGGCTTGTAACGGTTGTTTGTAATGTATTGTTACGAGCGGGGGTTCGGGGTAAATAATTTATACCAATTTACACCAAACACATTGACAATATATTCAAAAAGTCACAAATACAGCAATCAGAAACTCAAAACCGAATCACTCGTTCTCACTGAACTGTATTCGCAGTTTTTTTTGTAATGTATGGCATCTCGCAGACCTTGTGAGGTCGTGATTACTTAACCAGATTTTCCTGTGGCTGCCTCAGGTTAACTCAAAGCCTCCAGCAGGGGGCATATTTCTTAAATTACTAAGCGACTGCACGCTAAAGACCCAAAAAACCCAGGGGCTTTTCTTTGTGTAAAATATTTCATCACCAATACGTGAAGGAAGACCTCGTGAGCAAACCGTGGGCGTCAAAATGAAGGGACCAAATCTCCAATGTCTGTCTTACATATATATAAAAAATAATACCATTAATCTTCTATTTCCTACCTTTGCTATAATTTTAGCTACCTCATCATTTACATAATATTATAACAAAATGCTTGGTCCCTCCATCATGATATCAAGACGGAGGGACCAAACTGATAGACAACTCCCTGGAATGTTCTACCTAATTAGTGTTATAATACCTTAATTCTACCTTAATATTATTGATTTTGGCTGCCCGAAACATATATCGTTTTAAAAATATCGATTATATAAGTTGGTCCCTCCCCAGCATGTCCTAGAACCAAAAAATTCGAAGACATGTGACATCTACCAACCCGCACTACGTGGTGGATTACGACCCACTCCCTCTCACAGAGAGGAGGCCTGTGTCCCAGCACTGGGAACATTATAAGCTGATTTTGATGAAGATAACGATGATGAGGTAATTGAAATTCGAAAATTAATAGCTAACTAAGTAAGTAATACCTTAGGTAAAGATATTGTTATGGTAATAGTAATACCAAACAAAATCTGCATAAGTAGTACAAGATCATGCGTCACTTGTTCTATTTATTGTATTAAATACATGAGTTTCTTCTACAATTTTCCTTATCATTGGACGTTTTTGACGGATATAGTAAACTGTGTGGCAAAACACTAAATACTGACATACGCAATAGAACTAAATTCACAGATGCACTGCAATATGCCCTGGCACTGTAGTGGAAGTGGGCAGGTCAGTTAGCTAGATACCAAGACAAAATATGGACACTACAAATAAAGAAGTGGATTGGTCCCACGGGGAAAAGACAAATGGGACGGCAAAATAAAAGAAGCATCGACGATGTTATAAAAATAGCTGGGAAAAACTGGACGAGCAGCGGTCAAGACAAACAAATGGAAAATGATGGAGGAGGCTTCTACCCTATAGCAATACGCTATAACAATCCATTATTTCAAAAATTAAAAATGAAAATTCATAACTATTGTAAGGATAAATAAAGCTATTATACGGGTCAGCTAGTATTAAATAATAATTATTTTATACTAGCTGACCCGACAGACGTTGTCCTGTCTTAAAACCATGAATATTGGACTCGTATTGGTATAATATTAGAAAAGTTATATGGTCGTTAAATACACACAGCCACACACACACACACACAGCAGGTTCCACCGAAGAACTCATGCGATGAAGATGGCTTCATCAAGGTGGAGAGAAAGAAGAGGAAGCCTAGTTATCGTACCAGTGTGGGACGGCGCTGGCAGGTTCTAACATGCTGCTACGTCCTGCAATACCGACGACGCTGCTATACGTGTCCCGATTGCACCACTCTACGAAGACTGAGGACATCGTAGAGTACATACAGGTGAAGACCAACTGGACCTTGAGGGTGGAGAAGTTGGAAGCGCGTCATAACACCAACTTCAAGTCGTTCGTGGTGCGCGTTCCGACTCACCATTTGATGACCTTCCTCAAGGAAGAGTTTTGGCCGAAAGGTGTGCTGTATCGGCGTTTCCACGGCCAGCTACGCGACACCTCGCAGCGTATCACGACGCCGTCACTTCGTGTGCAGTAGTTTTCAAATTTGTTTAAAAAATATGTATTAGTTTATAGTTATTGTTTTTATACTTATAATATATGTATTGTTTTATGGGACTTAGTTGCCTGAAATAAAGGACAAATAAATAAATAAATAGCAAACACAACAAAAAAAGAATTAGCAAAATTTTTCCAGCCGTTCACGTGTGTTGCCGTGACCTAGAGAAATAGGGATTCATTTATATATATATATATAGATTAACCGTGCATTAAAATAGACTAGAGATTATTCAGCTTTGACTGTTGACGTCTTATATCAATGCTTTTCCGGTGCAGTTCCGGTTGTAAGGAACTGTCTATCTGCAACATAGAATAGTTGTTTTCAAGTTTACCTTTTCGGAGTAGATTTTTCCCCATTGGTCTAGTGGCTGCAAGCGCTACTGCCCAGGTCGGGCAAAGTATTATTGGGTTTTTCTATTAGGCCTTTCTTAGTAGCGGCTCGGAGTCTGGATTTGTGGCCGGTTGATGGCAATAAGCTCGCCCCTATTACATGGGACTTAAACATAACTGGCGAAATGTGGGTGTAATGTGCACCTCTGCTTAACCCTTCGGAGAAACAAGGGATGTTATGTTATCACTACATATTATAAAACAAAGTCCCCCGCCGTGTCTGTCTGTCTGTTTGCGATAAAGGTTTTCACCAATAGACAGAGTGATTCATGAGGACGGTTTAGGTGTATAATTTGTTAAGGTTTTGTATAAATTGAATCAAATATAGAATCAAATCATTTTTTGAGTTTGTGTTTATTTTAGAAACTCTAGCTTTTGCCAGCGGCTTCGCCCGCGTGGAGGTCAGTGTATTATACATATAAACTTTCCTCTTTAATCACTCTGTCTATTGATGAAAACCGCATTCAAATCCGTTGCGTAGTTTAGTTTAGAGCGATGACCGTATCACCTCCACAACCCAAAAAATGGGGTTCTTGCTAAGGTTACTTCGTTCCATGACTTATTAAAAACAATTAAACGTACAAAAGAGAGTAGAAAACAAAGCTGTATACATGCTGTTGCTAAAACAAAATACACATGATGTTTCTAAAATAAACAATCGCTTCTAGGAACGTGCCGGGCAATGCCAGGTGCTAGGCGCTTAGTGATGGGATTAGTCGATAGAATTTTGTGTCGATAGTTGGGCAAGTTATAACAGCCTAGAGGGGCTTGTGGCTAAGTAATAACAGCCGCACGGGTCAATCGATCAGGTTAAGCTACGCTTGCCACGGTTGTTCGTCTTGCGTTGGTGACTACCGAAATGACGATTAATGGAGAAGTATGGAGGAAACAGAGATGTTGTACCGACCCCAAATAAATTAGTATACGAGCACGAAAAAAAAACCTACACAGACACTTATGAAACATCAGATGCTAGGTGCACGGTTCCAATTGGTCGTTTCCTATGGAGAAGAGCCGGCAAGAAATTCCACGGTTACTCTGTTAAAAATAATTGGGTTGTACAATGTTTTCAAATAACGGTGTTAATAGGTATGGAAGCACAGTGCAGGCCTGTCAACAAGAACCAGGTAGTTAATAAAATTGAAACGCCGCGATCGCGAAACGCTTGCCATGGTGCCTTGGTCCGTCAATGGGTGACCATCTTTACATACTAAGACCCCTCCGTGCCTCGCAAAGCACGTTAAGCTGTCGTTCCCGCCTGTTATTTGTAGATCTTTGACAGTCGATACGGGTCGTCAGAAGCCCGAAAGTCTGTCAACCAGTCTTACCAAGGGGTATCCTGTTACCCGGTGGCTGGTGTTCAGCATTCTGCTGTATCCGCTTAATCTGGCAGCTCCCAACAAAGTTTGGGAAAGGCGAGGCAGATGTCGATGATTTTCTCAGATTTATCGATATTTCCCAACCCCATCACTGCAGAAGTAATTTTATATTTCCCAAATTCTCTTTAGTTTCTCTCGGCTGTGGTTTCAGATGTATTAGAGCCGGAGCGCGGATCGGTCGCGGCCGGGCTATATTTACTCTCGCCAGTAATTCGTGATATTTCGAGTTAAAAATATACCGTTTCTATTTTCAGTTCTGTGTTTTTTTTTGTGTGTGTGGAATATGATTTTGAATTGGTGAGTGAGTAGATTTTTTTCTTTTTTCGGTTTTTGTATTTTGATGACGGTTATTTTTTCAACTGTTTTAAGCTTGGATTTACTTGTAAAGTGGATCCATCAGCATTTGACATTAAGCTGTCAAAAACGCGGTATATTTGGACATCTGTTATTGTATGACCGTTCACTGCTGTCTTAGAAAACCACAGTTGCCCACGAAATTAAAATTTCCTTACGTTTTTTGCAAGTTGCAGGCCAATCTGACCGTTGTATCTTGATTGCAAAAAAATCTAGAAAATTTGGATTTCGTGGGCTTATCTGGCCTTACTACCTTTAGCAACTTTTCTTTGTATTCTCTATTTAAACGTTTCATAATTATACCTTATCCTTTGTTTGTTTATGTAGGTACTTATTTTATGTTCTTGCAAGAATTACGATAATTCTTTTAATGTGTACTAAAACTACAGTTATTCTTAACGGAGAGGCGTCACAATAATATCTTGCACACGGTTCTCGTCAACACGCCTTCTTACGTTGAAACTTTTACGATTTTACAAATATACCGGGAGTTCAGACAGTTCAGACTAGGAACATAATTTTTGGTAGTGTGGTGCCTTTGTCATGGGACCAACTCTGAAATCATATATATCGAATAAAACCGGCCAAGTGCGAATCAAACCCACACACGAAGGTTTCCGTATCAAAAAACGGCAACAAAAACACGGTTCTTGTATGGAGACCCCTCAAATTTTAACTTTATTTAGTTTTGTTGTTATAGCTGCAACAGAGACACATGTTTAGTGAAAATTTCAACTGCCTACCTGTTACGGATTATGAGAAACAGAGACATACAGTCTGACAGACAGCGGAGGCTTATTATTATGCTTCCGATGGGTACAAAACCCTAAAAATCAGCTGTTCACACCGTTCACACACATTCCATTCTTCCAATGATTGTATATTTTTGTATTATTCTATTTTTTTTATGTTCTTGTATGTTTTTTTTTTATAAACAGGAGATGTGTCATGTATAATGGAGGAATACTAAGTCCTTAGTCATAGGTATAAACCTAGTTTGGGATCCAGGGGATCTACGCTTAAGACACTACTTTAGCTTTAAAATGTGATATTACTATAACAAAGTTGTCACTTTCTTGAAAAAAATTATTATTTATCTTTGTATGGAACAGCGATTTTTTTCACATTTTAAGCCAATAAATGTTTTGATTTAACCTGTGACCTCTCTGCCAGGGGGGCGGGTTGTTCGAAATAGATACCGCGGCCCCTGGCACACAGGCAACTGAAGGAACACGGGTAGGTTTTAGTCAGTAAAAGTCTGACACGCCCTCCTGCTCCACCCAGAGCGAGAAGGTTATTTGATGACTTCCCACCCTCAAAAAAAAATACTTGTGACCTCTGGATGCTGGGTGGCAGGTTATCGACGCAGAACTTGTTATAATGGTTTCATTACATGATCCTGGACTCCACTGCGTTGAAATTACGTAGGTTATTTAAAAAAAAAAACAGCCAGTTCCGACTAAAATGCAATGCCCGCGCGGTCAAAATGTATGGAACAGCTAATTTTTCAGGGTCATGTACTGAATCCATAGTAGCATGGTTGATGTCCCTGTCACCCTGTGTACGTATATACTTCATACAGGATAAGTTTTTATCCAGTGCGCAAATTGTAACCATGAATTCAGCATCCCATTCTAAACACCCCCAGCATAGAAATTTTTCGTCGGTTATAAAAAAAAATCAGCTGTTCCATACATTTTTACCGCGTAGGCATTGCACTTTTTTTATGAAACAGCTGATTATTTTTTGTATAACTGACGAAAAATTTCTACGCTGGGGGTCTACAATGATATGCTGAATTCATGGTTACAGTTTGCGCACTGGATAAAAACTTACCCTGTATAGTACACAGTTATTGTTGTATTGTATACATATATAAAGTTGCATGGTGGCACTTTGTAGCCTGGTGTGTGTGTGTGTATGTAGGACCGTAATTTATATCAACTGTAATCCCGTCACAATGATTTGAGTAGAGTTTTGGCATGAACATTTTTCTGCAAAAACAATGCGTGTGTTCGAGCGGTCGAAAAAAATCCCACGACAACATGGAACATACTATCGGGTTTAATAAGTGTCCTATGTGTTATTCTAGGTTACAAACTATCTGTTTGGCAAATTTCATCCAAATCCGTTCAGCTGTTTTTACGTGATTGAGTAACAAACATACAAACATCTAAATATTCAAACTTTCACATGTATAATATTAGAAAGATATATAAATTATACAGGATGTAACAGAAACCCTATTGCTATCCTTAAGCACTAAAGATAACAGCTGGTATAGACTCACTATACATGGTTTCAGCTCAAAATAAAATACTCTAAGAATTGATACCAAATTTCTTAAATTACAATCATAACAAACGTGTCACCGCACTTCGTAGGTCAATAACTTTCCACGTTACTTGCCAATATCACGATAAATCTCTTCCGAGTGATGTGTTTATTTCAATTTGATGATTGGGCTTCTGGTATCAATGTATTAAAAATTCTCATAACTTCCGCATATGTAGAGATGGGATTAAAAAACTCATTAAGCCATTGCACGTTAAGCCGTTGGTCTCGGCTGTCAATCGTGGATCTTTGACAGTCGATACGGTTTGTCAAAAGCCCGAAAGTCTGACAACCAGTCTTACCAAGGGGTATCGTATTACCCAGTAACTGGGTTGTGGAGGTCAGATAGGCAGTAGCTCAATGTAAAATACTGGTATTCAGCTGCATCCGGTTAGACTGGAAGCCAACCCCAACATGGTTGAAAAAGGGCTAGGCAGATGATGATGATGAATACTTATAGAATGAATGACATGAATACTTCTAAGGATATTTGTAATTTTTTCCTGCATTTACGTATTGAGATTTAGAAAGAAATTCAGAGTAACATACAGAGAGGATGCTCTACAGAGCTTCTATTTTTCTTTTAAGGGGGAAGGGCTAGCGAAGCTCGTGAAACTCAAATTTTCCTGCATTTTTTACAATTTTCTAGTCAGTGTCACGCTGTGTGTTATTCGCGACCGTAACACGTATGTACCTATGTACCTATTTACATAATTTTAATCACCAGTGGTCGCCCACTGGTTTAATCTATTCTATTTTTAAATATGGCAAGCAAAGCCGATGTCGACTATTCTGCCAATGTCGAAAGTGAATTGGAAAAGCATGTGTGCATTATTACAAAAAAAAAACCGATAATAATCTTCGATTATACAGTTGGGCTTAACTGTTGATCTTGTGGAGTTAGTACTGGACTGAAACAAACAAAGAATAAATAAATTACAGTTAATATTATAGTTAAAACATTAAAAATACATTATATACAACATAAACACAGATTGGGGGAACAAATCATAATTTTATTTTATTGTGACGGATGAAAATCATCAGCGCCACAAGCAGTTCAGGCCCACTAATCGCCCACCGGTCGAAATTTGACCAACATTTTCGACATATTGTTTGACATTCATTAAGACCATAGACATTTAAGACAAATGGACGTAGAAGCAGAAAGGACTCAATCCACACAAAGTCACTTTTGAGTTATGGACGTTTCAAGTTTGACATTTTATGTGCTCTTTATACTGTGGGTTGAGTCGAGGTAGCAACAAAAACCACTTTCCGTGTAGATACATTTTAAAAAATAGGGCTTTCACTACATGATAGATGCGACCCTCTGGAGTACGATGACATACTTAACTCAATTTTCGCCAAAGTGTGGATTGAGTCCGTATAGTGTTTGTGATACGCATGGTAGGTAGTGTGTGTAATTTTTTTTTGAATATGTATTTCTAATGCATTACTGTATTTAAATATTACCTTTCTGCACGCTATCTCTATATAAACTTTAACTGTGCCAAATTTCATACTCCTCCGTCAACGGAATTTTCCTTAAAAGGGGGTAAGTACAAAGTTTTTTCTTCACGTTCATAAATAGATTAAAATCATCAATACAACCCTCGTTAGTTAGTTCAATCACATTGAATGAGTATTATATGAAATAGTAGTAAGAAAATTTCAACTTCGCAGGGTAACTTAGCGCATCCTCCATCACACTTTTTTTTCCTGTGGGAAAACTACAGCTAACAGCTACAGGCTTAGCACGAGCAACGATTTGTCGACCGAAGAATAAACATGACTATTAACTAAATGATGTGTAACAATAGGAGAAGATAACTATGTTTTTCTATTAATTATCACTGTTATGCGCTCTAAATGAATCATGATTGTGTAGATAATCGTTTATACTTTGTGGCCGTCGAGTAGAAAGTTTGTTATCAGTGTGATTTCGACAGTTTGGGAAGAAATATTCTTCTAAAATAGTCTACATTTATATGGACCTAGACAAACCTCCGCAAACGCAAATCTCTAAGGGAAGTGTTCAAAACAATTAACATCATGACGGTACCTTGTCAATATATCTATGAAAACATTATGTATGTTCGGAAAAATCTACATCTTTTTAGCAAGATAAGTGACAGGCGCAATTTTAACACTAGAAATAGTAACAAATTAGATCAACCACGTTTCAGATTGTCTAAAGTACACACTTCTTTTATGGGGTACTTTGTAAAATGTTATAATAAAATACCAGTCGATATTCTTGAACTAAATGAAAAGAAATATAAATCATGCATTAAACGCACACTATGTAGACAAGCATATTATAAGTTAGATGATTATGTCGTAGATAAAAATGCTAGGCTTAATGCTGGGCCTGCTCCACACCCACCTGGGCATACTAGTTATTTTTTTAATTTTTGAAAGAGAAGCTTCCCTTTTTTTATTTTTTCTGACATTACGAACATTTTTGTTCGTATTATTATAATTTTTGTGACATTACGATATGTTTTATTTTTGATGTACCAAGTGTTAGTTCAATAAACTCGTTGCGACTACGACTGATAAACCAGTGTTTCGTATAAATTAAATGTTTTTCTTTCGTTTAGGAAATCAAACTTTATTAATATCTCAAATAGATTGCAAACTATAGTTTTGTATAATTTAGAAGCATTTTGTTTAAATTTTGTAAATGTGAGTACCATGCATCCGTTTATTGTGTTGCTATGATGTACGTTGACTTGAAAAAGCATGGCAGTTAAGAGTATGTCATGATCACATAAATGTCTCACTGATGGTGGCGCGTGTGTTGGATCATTCGGTTCCCTACAAAATGGGTGAGCTGGATGGTGCTGATCCGCGCGTCAAGTTCGTGAACGGGCGCTGTTGGTTGAGACTGGTCATCTCCTAACTTCCAGGGCTTATTTTTATCTTGTATTTAGAATTGTTTATATTTTTTTTACATTGTTCTCACATACAGAAGCAACAACAATAATGTTCCCAATATTTTGTAATATTCAACTTGATTTTAAAAGAGTGTCCGTGAAGTTTCTTGCCCGTTCTTCTCCATTGAGATCTACGTTTTGGAATGGGCAACTAGCTTCAACTTTCCAACTGATCGACTTTTTGACAATTCAAAAGTGCCTGTATGGTTTATATGAAATAAATGCTTTGAGTTTTGAGTTTTTTTTTTAAGTCAAAATTACGGGTTGTAGAAGGATATCTACGGTGCGATGTCAAAACTGGAGAAACGAAATGGCACTTAGTATTGAAAAAGCCCTTTCTAAATCTTCGTAGAAATAAAAAACGTCACGCTGAGCCTGCTGTAGTGTTGTTTGTTCTTGTAATCATAATCTTAATCTTATTTGTAATTTTTTTTACATTAGCTCGGCTCCTTTGGGTTGCAGCAACCAAAAGGAACCGAGCAATACAATCAGAAAGAACTTTGAGCGAAATCGAAGTAGGTACCAGCGCGGGCGGGCTATGCATGAAATGGCTATTAAATTTCACGCGAAGAAAGCCGCTGGCGAAGTGCTTGTGGTAAATAAAGTCAAAACTCTTTAAAGTTTGACTCGTCAAAAATTCCGTATTAGTGAATCCACAAAATGTAAGAAAATATAATAACAATCGAGCATCGCTCACTCTTATAGTAGCCTCGGTAACGAAACCATAGCGACTTCTAATTTGGCCCATAACGCCATCTATCGAGTTGAGGGTCAAACTGTTATACTCCCTTGTTTAACAATGCTGTACAGTTCTTATTGAGGTTTTTTCGTTAAAGTATTTATTGTCTGAGTGTAAAACGAAAAATATGGAAAATTTTAAAACAGGAGATCTAATTAAATTAGCTAGCGTAACTTCATAGTTGTGATGAGTAACGATATGTATCTGCCTGCCTTTCCCCGACTATGATGTGGTCGGCTTCCAGTCTGACTGGATGCAGTTGAAAACCAATATTTTACATGTAGTAACTGCCTATCGTAATAACCCCTCCAACCTCTTTTATTTAAATGTATTCTTCGAAAAAGTATGGCTATCTTCATTTCTAAATTCGTGTTCGTGTGTCAATTTTCAAGTTGATTGAGCAGAAATATATTATTTCTCATATAATCTTCATCCTGTGTTCTCACCCAGAAAGTGTTTGAGTTTTAAAAGTCGTTTGTGATGTTGCTATTATACAGGGTCAAATTAACTTAGCTGGCAATACTTTACCCATGTGTTGGGTACCGATAGCGAAAACTAATGAGGTCGTAAGGCCATATATAATATAATTCAAAAAAAATCTTTTTTCAAAAAAAATAAACAACCGACTTCCAAAAAAACACTAAAAAGTGAAAAATAACTTTAATTTCGGAAGTCGGTGACTTTGGATATGTATTTTAATTTTTTGCCACCGCCTTCCTAAATTAAAGTTATTTTTCACTTTTTAGTGTTTTTTTGGAAGTCGGTTGTTTATTTTTTTTGAAAAAAGATTTTTATTTTTCACTTTTTAGTGGTTCACATGTGCTTACCCCTTCACAGCGTACCGGCGTGATGTTATGTTATTAACTGGTGTAAACAATTGACAGACATGAGATTTCAGCAATCCCTGTCCATTTGCTATCATTTATTGAGGAGTTCCGTTGCCTATCTCCGAAGTTCTTCATCAGATCTTCACCAAATTGAAATGGAACCACTCCGAGAAAGTACTCTTCCAAAAACTACACAAATTGCTTCAAGTGTGCCTATAAAATTTGAAGAGTTCTCTCTATTTCTCCAGGATCCCATCATCAGATCCTGACTTGATGATCATGGGACCACCTGGGAAGTATACCCTTTCAAACAAAAAAAAAAATTTCCAAATCGGTCCAGCCATCTTCGAGTAATCGGGGAACATACATAAAAAAAAAAAAAAAAAAAAAAGGTTCCGACGAATTGAGAACCTCCTCCTTTTGGAAGTCGGTTAAAAAACTGTTCTTCTTCTTCTCTTCTTGCCATGTCCCTATATGGTGTCGGGCCCCTAATACAATTAATTAAAAAAAGAAAAACAGAAAAAAATGTATTTTTTTTTATTTATGTAGTTTTAGTTCCGTGTGGTGCCGGACGTAAAGAATAGCACCATCCCATTTCTGCCCGTGGGTGTCGTAGAAGGCGACTAAGGGACTTACTAGAGAATGGGCAGCAGCGTTCTCTATGCGTTTTTACCACCATACTGAGATCGCCAACCCGCCTGCCAAGCGTGGCGATTATGGCAAACGCCCCTCCAAAAAACCGGTCGAGGCGACCGTGCTTGAGGAAGGCCAATGTCCAGCAGTGAACATCTTTCGGCTGAAATGATGATGACGAATGTTACTAATGCTCAGCATACTGTCAGTTGCCAACCCAGTATGCACCAACGGACGCTGATTTTCAGCTGAAACCCACGAGTACCATACGCTAGAATAATTAACACAGTGAAGTGTGTGTTCGTAATAATAAATTAAAAAAGTACAAAAAAAATATCTGGTATACATGTGTGTGAATGTGTGTTGTCTTGTGATAAATGAAATATTTTAAAATATACTTATCTGCGTCCCTATATTAAATAACAAATCGTTAAGTAGAAACCTAGAGAGCTGTCTAGATTTTAAAGACGTACTTTTACAGTTAAATACTGTATTTCCAGGAGTTTTAATACACAACACGAAAGATCATTTCAATTTTTATCTAAAGAATGATCTCGTTTTCACTTTTGTAAGAAACGGCAGATGTTTCTGATTACCGACGTAAAATTTCTATAATCTTGTGCTTCTTTCAAGGTTTTAGTTTGTACGAAGACGTCCCTGCCACCCAGTATATTCGGTACCTGCTTACTTATTAATCCACCACATCGTCGTAATAAGCACTTACAAAACGTCAAAATATACATGCAATATAAGGGTCTAATAGGAAGGTCAAATATATGCAAATAATGTGCAATATCAAAATGCCATATTTTGTGATGTAAACTTTTCCATTCCATAGTCTACATAGTTTTAAATACAGACTAAAATAATGTGACGAATTAACATTAAAATACATGCATAATATTTCTTATTTTACTCATAGGTACTTTTGATAACTTGATTGATTTTGAATGTAGCATTCTGTGGTTCGGCGTAGCACTTCATAGTGCGTCGTAGCAGTCTCGTAGCCCGTAGAGGCTACAGACCAAACTTTACATTATTTTTAACCGACTTCCAAAAGGAGGAGGTTCTCAATTCGTCGGAACCTTTTTTTTTTTTTTTTTTTTTTATGTATGTTCCCCGATTACTCGAAGATGGCTGGACCGATTTGGAAATTTTTTTTTTGTTTGAAAGGGTATACTTCCCAGGTGGTCCCATGATCATCAAGTCAGGATCTGATGATGGGATCCTGGAGAAATAGAGAGAACTCTTCAAATTTTATAGGCACACTTGAAGCAATTTGTGTAGTTTTTGGAAGAGTACTTTCTCGGAGTGGTTCGTTCCATTTCAATTTGGTGAAGATCTGATGAAGAACTTCGGAGATAGGCAACGGAACTCCTCAATAAATGATAGCAAATGGACAGGGATTGCTGAAATCTCATGTCTGTCAATTGTTTACACCAGTTAATAACATAACATCACGCCGGTACGCTGTGAAGGGGTAAGCACATGTGAACCACTAAAAAGTGAAAAATAAAAAACTTTTTTCAAAAAAGTAAACAACCGACTTCCAAAAAAACACTAAAAAGTGAAAAATAACTTTAATTTCGGAAGGCGGTGACAAAAAATTAAAATACATATCCAAAGTCACCGACTTCCGAAATTAAAGTTATTTTTCACTTTTTAGTGTTTTTTTGGAAGTCGGTTGTTTACTTTTTTGAAAAAAGTTTTTTATTAATAATTTATTAATTACTAGCTTCTGCCAGCGGCTTCGTTCGCGTGGTGGTAGAAAATTATCCCACAGGAACGTACTACCGTGATAAAAAGTATCCTATGTTTTAATCCAGGTTATAATCTATCTTTTTATTTTTATTTTTGGGTGGGAAATCATCATATAACTTCTCTCGCTCTGGGTGGAGCAGGGGGCCCATGTCAGATTTCTACTAACTAAATCCCACCCGTGTTCCTTCAGTTGCCTGTGTGCCAGGGGCCGCAGTATCTCTTTCGAACAACTTGGTCCTTACCGGACAGCGAGCTACCCATTACTCGCCGTCCGCAAGCCCACGCCTATGGTGGCCGGGAATCAGCCTGGGATTCTCGACGCCCAGGGCTTCTCCTGCGAAGGCTACGGCCGTGAGGGCACATGTACTGCATGTCCCTCACGTGCGCCGCCTCTCTCTTTGCGAGCATCACTGCTTCGCTGAAGGAGGTGACGGCTAACCATGCACTCTCGCTCCGTACCATGGCCTGGACCAGGGCCGGACGCGAGAGATCGCTGCCGCCGATCGCCTCCACGAGGACACAGCGGTGCTCCGCCCAAGCCGGGCAGACCTCCACCGTATGCTCCACCGTGTCCTCAGGGTGATCTTCGCAATAGAAACACCCGGACGTTTCCTCCCGCCTTATCCGAAACAGGAATCTCCCGAAACAACCGTGTCCGGTGAGGACCTGCGTCAGGTGGAAGGTGAGGATGCCGTGCCGCCTCTCCAGCCACTCCTCAAAGAGGGGACTTACCGCCGCAATTGTGGCGTGCCCAGCACTGGGTTGCGACAATCGCACTCTCCACGTCGCCATGAGATCCCGCCGGAGCTCTGTCCGCTGTGCCGCGATTTCCCGCGGCAGCAGAGTTACGCCCCGGCGTAGTTTATAATCTATCTATGTGCCAAGTTTCATCCAAATCCGTTCAGCCGTTGTTGCGTGATTGTGTAACCAATATCCAAAAATCTAAATATCCAAACATCTAAACAAATTTTAACATTTATGATATTAGTAGGATTTAATTTTTCTTAAGCTTAGGTACGGTTTTTTTTTTTTTTTTCTGGGTGGGAAATCATCAAATAACTTCTCCCGCTCTGGGTGGAGCGGGAGGGCGTGTCAGACTTTTACTGACTAAAACCCACCCGTGTTCCCTTAGTTGCCTGTGTGCCAGGGGCGGCGGTATCTCTTTCGAACAACCCGCACCCCCGGCAGGCATCGGCCCTTGCGGGCCCCTCTGTTGCTGCTGACATCTCTTTGAGGCGCGCGTGGAACACAACGCGCCGTCGACCCGGGCTTGGTCCTTACCGGACAGCGAGCTACCCATTACTCGCCGTCCGCAAGCCCGTGCCTACGGTGGCCGGGAATCAGCCTGGGATTCCCGACGCCCAGGGCGTCTCCTGCGAAGGCCACGGCTGTGAGGGCGCATGTATTGCATCTCCCTCACGTGCGCCGAGGCTTAGGTACGGTTAGGCATGAAAAGTAAATAGTTCAAGCATGTTAATAATATGAATATAACTAAATAAAAGTTTTCATAAATCATAAGGTAAATAATAATTAATGGGTAGACACTGGCTAAGTAATAACAGCTGCACGGGTCGATGGATCAGGTTCGTCCATGGATGGGTGACAATCTTTCGGTACCAAGACCCCTCCAATAAGGCACAGTTTTGCCTAACATTACACAAATATTTTCAGTACCTCCCAAAAACAAAATCTTAAAGCAATATAGGGCGGAAATTATGAATCATTCCAAAGCTAATAGGAATCGTAGGAGTTTGGGTGATCAACCTGCAGTGTTGGTATTAGGAAGACGTCATTCACTTTCAATGGTGCCAATGTTCTGACTAGAATGCATGAATTCTGCTGAATTAAAAAAATACACACACAAACCGCCGCTGGGGCTCTGTTTCGTATAAGGTCGTGGCATTATGCTGAGCGGTGGCCGTGTTGCGTGGATGTGACGCATTATTTCCCTCAACTTGCGTAATTTTTGCCGTAAATAAAACTGATTCCTTTTTCTTTCTTTTTGTCCATATACTCACGCCTCCGTCGCAAGGGGGTAGGCAGAAATTACAGACCGGCACGTGCTACGGTTCTAAGAATACTCATATTATGTTATTTATGTTCTAACCAATATCTGAGGGTCCAGGCAACATTACTTTTCCGTCCTCGCCGCCGAGGCCAGCCGCGACTTTCCAATCCAAACCGCCACTGAGTCTGTATCTTTAAATTCATTTCTAAATCATTCCGATCCAGGACTGTACCTCACAGGGAATTTCCCTTAGCGTAAAGGAATTTCTTAGTAACCGCTCAGGTTTTGGAAGTTGGCGATGTGATACCCCCTTGCCTCGGAAAGCACGTTAAACCGTTGGTCCTACGCCTGTCTCCAGTCGTCTGATCGCTGTCTCATCGGAGTATTTGAGTGCAGGAAGAGAGAGTACACCTGTGGCTGGGCACACACTAGTGCAATGTAATATCTCTCACGCCGATGATGGTCAGTATCCAATTAATCCGATGCAGCCTACTCCAGCGACGCCCTAATCTGAGGTCCTTGCCCCACAGGGGGTGCCCTTAGCATAAAGTCAACTAGTTTATAAGTTTTTAAGCCCTGGCTGGAGGCCTTCATTTATTGAGGCACCTAAAGAAAAGTCCGATTAAGCAGCTGACAACCTCCTAGATTGACTTCCGCGATGCCAACACAAAAAAAGAGCTTTGTATGGCAAGATGGCGACCAGCCAGGGCTTAAAACCGGCTTAGAGGATTGTTAGGAATTCCACGGACAAATTGTCTTACAAAGAAAAACGCATCTGAATAATTATAAAAATCTCACCTACTTTCACTAAATATCAAAAGTTTTTACAATATTTAAAATGTTTAGCCGGTTTGTTGAGCTATTTTTAGTTGCTTGTTAAATGACTTTTGGCAAATAACACATGTTTTTTTCTTTCGAGTATCATTCAGCACATCTTTATTATGAGGGGCAGAAATAGGGACAATTCCTACAGGAATTCAGGTACGTTTAAAATCTTTCTTCCGTATTGTTCTGCCCAGTTAATTAGTTCGGTAAAAATACCATTTATTTTCATACAATCATCACATCACGAAGGGCTTGTGCTTGCTTGAACAGTAAATGATTTAATGTTTCATTATTCGCTCGGCCTTAAACCGACTCCAATATGAATGCTGTAACCACTGACTGGCATTGTGCCACCAAACATTCGCAGGACCATAGCCAGCCACATGAAGCTACAGGCTGACTCGACGACACCCAATGCACGAATAAGTCTCAGTGCTCCAGAGGCTGCAGAACAGAAAAAAAATCGAATGTCTGTGGATCCAGTTAGTCCAGCCAATAGTAACGCCTCCACAGCAAGATGTAATCTATGGCGGGAGCTGTATCAACCCCCTGACGATTTTATCGAACCATTTGAGAACCTTCCGCCTGGCCTGGACACGCGTTACCGTGGGCGACTTGAAAATCTCTAAATACACTTCGAACTCAAGTCGGCCTGAGCAACGACAATCTCCACAGATGGGGGTTCACGGACGGCTCAGTTCTCAAGTGCGTTTGCGGCACCCTACCACAGACAATGGCCCACCTTCCACCCTGCGCCGCATGTGGACACCTGTGCATTTGATGATCTTATGACTGCGTAAGAGAGCGGAGTTAACGCAGCTGAATGTTAGGCCAAAGATCTTTGAACTGTTTGCAATCTATACGAAAAGAAAAAGATCATTCTCTCGCCCTTAACCCATTTTATTTGTCGTCGGCGCAACATGTCTCCTTCCCCCCAAACCCCCTTTCTAGCCATATCATCTTCCACACAGTCTCACACAACGTTTTCTAGACATGTCTGCTGTATTATTTACCAACACGATGACGTAGCCGTCACACAAGACATAACAAATCGTTTTGAATTTGATACATTTTCAGCAGCTGGCTTTTGATTGTACCTACTTATGTAAACAGTATTTTTGTCTTTAAACTAGTTCAGAAACACGAACGTTCAATATCATCATTATCATTTCAGCGGAAAGGCGTCCACCGCTGGACATAGGCCTCCCCCAAGCTTAGTCACTTCAACCGGTTCGGCTTCCTTCCTTCGGCCATCTGTTTTGCGAGCAATGTGGCCTGCCCGATGCCACTTAAGTTTGGCTATTCTTCAGGCTATGTCGGTTGCTTTGGTTCTCCTGCGGATCTCTTCATTCCTGATTCGACCACGTAGGGGAACTCCAAGCATAGCCCTCTGCATTGCCCTTGACTTTTAACCTTCTAATAAGGCCGATTGTGAGCGACCACGTTTCAGTACCACAGGTCATCACTGTCAACACGCACTGGTCAAAGACTTTCGTCTAGAGACACTGCGGTATGTGGGACGAGAAGATATTGCGTAGCTTCCCGAACGCTGCCCAGCCGAGTCGAATTCGACGATTGACCTCTTTCTCGAAGTTAGACCTACCTAATTGGACATTTTGACCAAGGTAAACGTACTCGTCCACAATTTCGAGTGTAGCGTCTCCAATTGTGATGCGAGTGGGTGTTACACGGGCATTTGACATGACTAATACGAAGGTTACCGAAGCGCAAACCTTTTCTGGTTTACCTGTATGTGTTGTGAGTTACGTACACAGATCTAGGCACACATTTTGCCGCGTACTATCTCAGCCACGCATCAGCTTCAGTCGCGTTCTCGCATGTTTTTGCCAAAACACTGAACAGCCGTTCTTCAATTAATTATAATCACGGTTTACGTGACTTTTTTCTGCCCTTTCTTAAAACCTTTTGATGTTTGCATACGAGATTATCTCTTATATAAAATCTGTAATACTTTGTAAGAGTTATTGGTGGTTTTTTTTTGGTAGCACTTTTATTTATTATTCTGCTAAATCATTGTAAAGGTGACCTTGATACATACATACATACATACATAAACTCAGTCCTTTCTTCCATGGGGTAGGCAGAAACTACAGAACGCCACCTGCTACCATCCATTCTGCATACTCATTTTGCCGTACGTATACGAATACGTTCATACATGATACACGCATGTCAGTTGCGAGTACTACGCACCTGGCTTTACTGAAGAACATCAACAACTTAGTCACTATATACTATTCTCTTAGGGTGTCTCCTCCCGGCATAAATAAATTTTGTTAGCCGCTCGTGATATTTAGTTAATATGCAAAACATTAGTTATAGGAACACTCACAGAGGTTTGTTGTCATAGTAAGTAATACTTGTTTAAGATTAAGGAATGGTCGTAAATATTCAGCACAATAGTAAAAAATATAAGGATGATTTCCCCGACCAGAGTTTTCATCACATTTTTTCACTACCTTTTTTGTTACTTTGGATTTTGTGCCCGATATGGCTGATCTCCTTTACGATCTTTCTTTGCAAAAAGACATCGAGTCTATGGCTCGTGTTCCTATACGTAGAAATGGTCGCGTCTCCGGACTCTCACCCATTGGCTTATGATGCTATTTGTTTATTTACGTACCTACGTACACAATAATTAATCATATCAAATACGTGTTCAATCGTCCAGCCAAGTATATTTAAAAATATTAATTATTTGTGCATGTTTTCAGTGCGTAGTATGTATCTGGAAATATTCACAAAGCCTGCATATTAGAGAGCAGTGGTGGCCCGGCGGTACCCATACCGGCCGCGACTTACCAGGTCGTAGGTTCAAAATCAGACAGGCGTTTTACTTTGTGTAAATATTTTATCACCATGTCTCTTAAACCGGCGAAGGAAAACATCGTGAGGAAACCGGCATGTCTTACAACCCATAATTCGAATACATGTGGCATCTACCAACCCGCACTGGGCCCGCGTGGTGGATTATGGCCCACTCCCTCTCACAGAGAGGAGGCCTGTGTCCCAGCAGATGGAGATTATGATTATGATGCCTATCAGTTTATCTATCATGTCTTTGGGTTAAATAGTCCTCCAGACCGTATTTCGGCCATGGCGACAAATATCAGCGGAGACCCTTCGGGCCCCTCGGCGCGGGAGATATTATAGTGAACACTCTCTGTTCCCTCACTCTCATAGTCTGATGGGACAGCATTATTATACTGTAACTAGCTGACCCGGCAAACGTTGTTTTGCCTTATAAATTATTTAGGGTGAACAACCCTTATCACTTATGGGCATGGAAAATAGATAGTAGCCGATTCTTAGACCTACTGAATACGCATATAAAATTTGGTAAAAATCGGTAAAGCCGTTTCGGAGGAGTACAGTAACTAACGTTGTGACATGGAAATTTTATATATTAGAAGATGTATCCTATACACGTGACATTTTAGTCGTCTTACAAAGGTGGTCCACTCAATGTGTCCGTCATAAAATACCTCTAGGCGCGATTAAAACATTGTTACCATTAATTAAGATAATAGGTACAAAGGAAAATAAATAACGCTTTAGAATTATGAAACACCCTCCCTGTTAATAATGTTTACGTATCAAACGGTAGAAGATATCTACCTACCCACCATTACATTCCATCATTAATTTCATCTCCATAACAGGGTGTTCCAAACTACGTCATGCGTCTTAGTGAATGATATTTTCATTTTTTAAATTATGCATATCGACAGTGGAAAGGTAAAATAGCTAAAGCGCCAAAACCTGAAATCTCAGGAATGAATTTTAAAGTTGAATGATTTAGAAATCATTTTACAATGTATATCGTTTGGCGCTTTAGCAATTTTACCTTTCCACTGTCGATATGTTCAAAAATATCATTTTTTTTTTTAAATAAATGATTAGTAGTCATTGGATACATGAAGCGGGCTGTCGTTGTAAGACGACTAAAATGTCACGGTGTATATGACCAGGCATGGTGTACCCATATGCCAAATTTCATGCAAATCCGTTCAGCCGTTTTGCCGTGAAAGCAGCAGTCCGAAATCGGACACCATTCGGCTACTCTCATCCAACTGCTACCAGCCACCTTCTGAAGATCAGAGGGTTAATTACGTAACACACTAAAAGTAAAAATGGCCTTCATTTAGTCAGTTCAACCAAACAATATTCATTGCGTTATTTACTTTGTCGAGCAGACGAATTTTTCGGACCTAATTATGATGCAACGGATTAGAAATGTTCTTCAAAATGAATCAGATTCTGATGATGAGCTCCTCAAGATTCAGAAGTATTTTGAAATTGCCAACACGTCCTGAGCATGCGTGGTGACCTTTTCTTTGCCTATGTGTACCGTGACACAATTCCTCACGGTATATTCTGGTGTATTACAAAAGATTATTTTATTCTTGGAGATAATTTCGCCTCAGTTAAATGGAGACAATACCCCACGCTCACATGTGTCTCTGAAACATAAAACTAATTTTAAACGAAAGTTAATAATGTAGGTATATCTCGCACGCATTGTTATTTGTACATTTTTATGACCTCTAGAGCATTATATATGCACTCTAGAACATTGCGTTCTAGGTATTTCCTTGCTTTTCTGCTGTGAGTAAATCCGTATGGATGCCCTCCGTCGGGGAAGAACGGAGGGTATTGTCGTTATGGGTTATATCGTACTCCTACCTACTAAAACCCCATTGTTAATTCTAGTACCATGTGTCGGGGACCCGGGAGATACTTGTACATTCGCTGCACCCCCGACTGGTATCAACTCGCTATGCCTAGCGAGGCCCATCACAAAGTGCAGCCGATCCTAGGACCGCACATCCTCAGAGTGAAGAGCCTGACTGCTCGAGCGACGACACGGCCCCAAATTTGCCGTCCGTAGGCTCTTCCTTATTCCCTCGGCTGTTAGGCAGACTCATGGACTGCCTAACAATAGAAAAGTAATTGTGTTAATTACTTGAGACTTGACAGTTTAAGGTGGCCGGAAGTCGAGGTTACAAGGTGTCATTGAAAAAACTTAAAAAAAAATACATATCCAAAGACACCGACTTCCGAAATTAAAGTTATTTTTCACTTTGTAGCTTTTTTCGGAAGTCGGTAGTAATTTTTTTTTTTGGAAAGAGTTTTAATTTTTCACTTTTTAGTTACAGTGAAATTTCGAATTGGTGAGGGGTAGGTCCCAATTCGAAATTTCATCATCCTTGGGGTATTCTCAAAGTCAGTCAAATCAAAATAATGCATATTTATGCGACAGCAGTAATCGCGATTGTTTTGCTGTCATTTTTCCGTTGTCTGTCTCCGAAACTCATCATTAGATCTTTATGAAATTGGGGACCATCTCAAAATAAACCCCTTTCGAACAAAAAAAGAATTTCGAAAAAAATATGACGGATTTATGCCCGAACATGCATAAAAAATATATAAACATACCGAATTGATAACCTCCTCCTTTTTGAATTCGTTAAAAAACAAACGTTTTTGAATAGCTATTTTGTCACCTCGTATTATTATTCCATCGTTTGATAGTGTGTCTCTATTATCCGGCCTGTATTTTGGCACTTCTCAAACTCTCGATAATGCATAATATTTTCAGTTAGATATGCAAAATATGCAGTTTATTATCGATTCAGATTTTATTAATTTACGTCAGTGATATATCGGTATGCATTTATGTCATAGCTCGTAGCTCGAGGCTCGTGTAACGTTAATCATATCCTAATTGAATACTTACTGTCTTTGTAAATTCATTATATTAGTTGATATGTCCTATTGTGACGAAGAAATACCGGAGATTTTCTGAGAAAAGTCTTAAGTATGACTGTGGATGTCTATAAGAATAGGGGAAAATCTAATAAACGATGGAACGAGTAGGTGAAAGATGATATAGGGAAAGAAAGAGATCTTTCCAAGTCTGAAAAAGAGCAACATTGTGGCTGCAACTACGCAGCATACTGACGTCACGCAAAAATCCTGCATGGCGCAAGCAGTTTCTAGCGCATTTACCATATACAACGTCCTGACATAAATTTGTCGGGCAGTGGCACACCAGACACAACACCCGTCTAGTCGGACAGTCCTCCCTTTTCTATAGAGGATGACTGAACTTAACAAAGTCATTATAAATTATTTTGAACTTCAAAAATGTGAGGGTATAAATGTCGATCGGTCATCTGTACTGCGAGCAATCTGCCCTGCCCACTGTCACTTAAATTTGGCAATTCTTAGGGCTATGTCGGTTACCTTGGTTCTCCTACGGATCTCTTCATTTCTGGTTCGATCGCGTAGGGAAACTCCAAGCATAGCCCTCTCCATTGCTTTAACTTTCAGCCTTCTAATGAGGCTGTGAGTGACCACGTTTCAGTGCAATAGATCATCACTGGCAAAACGCACTTGTCAAAGACTTTCATCTTGAGACACTGCAGTATATGTACTTTTTATTGACATGTTTGGAAACGAAAACGTGACAGTAGTATATGTATGTATTCAGAATAACAATCCACATACTTTTTAAGTGTCAATAACGATTCCTAAATATAGCGTCCGCGACACTCAAGCGCATGCCAGGTTGTCTTTCGGCAACCAGTAAGTATGGCGCCTGTGTTATTGTATTTATTTATAGTCTTGTTTGTAAGTTTATGTAACAACAACAATAAGTAATATCAAGGAAGAAAAAGAAGCCGACAGAAGGATCCAGTTGGGTTGGGCAGCGTTTGGGAAACTTAATTAATTCTCCTCGTCGTCTATCCCGCAATGTTTGAAGACTAAGGTCTTCAGCAAGAGCGTCCTGCCCGTTATGACATACGGTGCCGAAACGTGGATACGTGATACTGGGCTGGTCCACGCATTCAGGGTCGCTCAAAGCGCTATGAAGCGAGCTTTGCTTGGAGTTTCTTTGAAGGATAAAATCACTCTCTCTTCCTTACTCTCTGGTTTGGACTTTGGTTTCTTATAGCTATTGGTTAGCTCTACATAAAAGGATATATAAAAAGGTATACTTCTATTTGTGTAACAATACCTGAATCAATAATATAATCACTCATAGTTAGTACTCGAAATAATTTGACGCGCTGCCACGATCCATCAATACAAAAAGGTCATTGCTCTAACAAATATAGGTCACGATATAAATAGAACGCCTAGGTTACTACTGTACTACCTCGGATTACTGAGATTCAGTTACGGATACACTGCGATGTGGAGGTCAGATAGGCGGTCGCTCCATGTAAAATTACTGATGATATTCAGCTGTATCCGGCACGGTATGCAAATATGGTCATCTGCACTTGATGAATTAAATTGCTTGCATTTGTACGTAGCCCTCTTCCTCTCTCCTAATTTTGCTGTGCCCGACAGGGTCCATATTGATCTCACTGCTTATACCATCTATGTAAAACATATGGAATGCAATAAAGAATTGAGTATTGAGTATTAAGTATTGAAGTCAATGCTGAGCAATCAGGTGCGTCGCGACAGCGCGACGCGATTCTGTTAGAAAAAATTCTATAAAAACTTCGCAAACATTATCAGCCTGTAGGTATATTCTGTCGCTATCTTATGCTCGGTTTGTGTAGAGGGGCTCCTGGCTAAGTTACGGCCGCTGGGAACCGATAATTTCAAGACATGTGACATCTACCAACCCACACTGGGACCGCGTGGTGGATTACGGCCCATTCGTTACACTATGGACTACACATACTCTCACACAAAAGAGGCCTGCGTCCCAGCAGTCGAAATATTATAGGCTGATTAAAAATAAATAAATAATAACTATATTTCCAATTTCACAATTCACAAAAAGGCGTAACTTAGATTAATACTGTATCACTATTGTTTTTAAATTGCAAATCATGAATATGCATTATGAATAGCTTGTACTATGGAACTAAGTCTGAAATCAGCTGCTCTTTACATTTGGTACATTTATATCTACATAAAGCTGAAGAGTTTGTTTGTTTGAACGCGCTAGACTCTGGAACTACCAGTCGGATTTGAAAGATCCTTTAACGCATTTGATAGGACTGGAGACCGACCCCAAAACGACTTCCGGCCATCATCTGCTTAGCCGTTCCACAACTAGTGAAACGGCTAAGCAGATGATGGCCGGAAGTCTCACGGATGAAGACCAAGGCAGCCAACCGCATGACAAAGCTTTCTACCTGTCATTAACATTTCTGAAAACAGTGACACACGTCTTGGAACAAAGCTTTTCGTTTGTTTGTCCTAGTTTTGTAATGAGGTGCTTCCTCGAGCGGTCTTCTGTAAGGTCATTGTCTTCACATTTTGACACACTACCCAAAATAAAACGCCTGGAAACATTTCAATGCGAGTGAGTGTGCGGTTTTCCAATGAATTTCTGTTATTTTTAACCGACTGCAGCCAATGTAGGTTTCATTTTCCCAACTATGTTGGGGTTGGCTTCAAGTTTAACCGGATGCAGCTGAGTACCAGTATTTAACATGGAGCGATAGCTTATCTGACCTCCACAACGCAGTTATTCTGGGTATACGAAACGACTTCCGGCTAAGATCATCATCTGCCTCGCCTTTTCCCAACTATGGATGGGGAGGGCTTCTTTTTTTTAGATGACGGGGAATTCCTCATGGATGTCCTCCGCCCTGGGGAGGGCGGAGGGGTCTGTCAGGCTCTTACTGACTAAAACCACACCGGTGTTCTGTCCCACACTTGCACCGGGGATCACGGGATCTAATGCGACTTCCGCGATCCCCGGCTAGTGCCGGCCCGCCTCTGCGGGCCACCTCCAGTTAGAAGGAGTGAGGTGTTAGACGCCCCTTACATCATAGAGAGGTGCGCGTGGAACACTATTCGCCGGCATTTCGGGTCCTAAGGGGCGATCGAGGTTGGGGTTGGCTTCTAGTCTAACCGTAAACAGCTGAATACTAGTATTTTGTTTGGAGCGACTGCCTTTCTGACCTCCACGACCAAGTTCTGGGTAATAAGAACGACAGGAGGTGAAGCAACGTGTGTGATGTGGGTCCCCAGTTGCACTGTGGGTCATCGGAGTACCCTCACCTGAATTAGTTGTACCGACAGCGGCCTACCTGGCTTCTAAATCGATTAAGAGACTTCCTGCATAGTTATTCACAACGGGTATTGGATTTGTGAATAGTGTCTATAAGACTCCTTCGGTAACATTGATTGATGTTCAATACGGTACAGAAGCGTATCAAATGATTGTAAGACACCTATACTGGTAAGTTTCCCTCTCTGCATGAGAAGAGGAACGCCTGTCTGTTGTAGTGGTTCTGAGACACATGTAAAATTAAAGTTATTAACCCCATAAACACAATGCAATTAGTTTGTCACCGGTTCTCAAGCAATGACAATCCACGTAAAAAGGACAATGTATCGTTTGGCAAGACATCGAGGGCAGCAGTCGTTAATGGGGCACAAACATTGCCAAACACACCGTGGGATTAGTGGAGAAGATATTTCCGAAAGCTTGTATGTATTTTTGGGGGTAAATAAAGACTGTTTTTACCATGTTCACCGACGTACACACGAATGTAATACGTAATATCCCGGCGGGATTTTTTCGTGCACTGATAAAAGAACATTGTGTGTTCGACGCACCGAGATGCAGTCTGTTGTTCTCTATGCTCAATTCAACACCAGCTGAAAATCCAGTGCGATATAAAATCCCGCTGTGATATTTTTACGTTCGTGTGAACGAAGACGTAGTCCCACTAGTGAGCTCCTCGAGGAGCTCGTAACTAAACGATAACAGACGCACGGGTCGTGTGAAGGTTAACCTTGCTGCGGCCGACGGATCATGGATGGGTGCAAATCCATTACATGTCGAGCCACCGTGCCTCGGATTCGTGGATCTTTGACAGTCGTAACGGTAGTCAGAGGCCCGTAAACCTGACAATCAGTTTTACCAAGAGGTATCGTGTTGCCCAGAACGTAACTGGGTTGTGTAGTCCAGATAGGCAGTCGGTCCATGTAAATACTGGTATTCAGCAGTTTCCAAGAGTGGAAGCCGACCCTGACATAGTTGGAAAAAGGCTAGGCAGATGATGATGAGCACCTACTGTAAACTTATACATTGATCGCAGGCAGGGACGCCTGTAAATCATTCTGCTAAGGCTGACAACAATCCGGTCGTTTTTGTACCTTTCAATTCTCAATTCTTTATTGCTTACCATATGTGTAGTTGGTTGAAATAGTTATATTAGTCACAATTATAGACCCTGTCGGGCACAGCAAATAAAATCAAATCAAATCAAAGCACACACACAGCACAGATCAAGTAGGAAAGAGGAAGAAGGACACTGCCTGTTTAATGTGATAAATATGAATAAACAAATAAATAATAATGATAAATATTATTATTAGTTAAGTAGTTAGTAAGTTATACTGTTTTATTAATAAATCATTGAATTTAAGAATTAAAATTATTGTTTTATAAATTAAATACGTTTATTTATTTTTATATACCGGCTGACATTTTTTAGCGTCTGGACAACAATATGACGTTTTGTGTAAGTAGAATAGAACTCATATACCCTAATATTTACCTGGTACCATTTATTTAATAAAAGTTCCGAATATCCTTAAAATACATGAAAAAGAATACATCCTACGGCACTCGCGTAAAACTAATATTATCCAAAATAGGTAATAGTAAACGGCGTCAGCTGCGATTGCACATGAATGAAGCATGATGGAAGTGTGAGCGAGACGCTAGCATTAACTTCGCTCTCCTGCGCACAGGACGATACCGCCTGATCCCTACACACTCACGCACACATTTGCGCGTGTACCTACATACGTCACCGTGCTGTATGTAGTTGTAGTAGGCTTATAATTTGATACACTGAGTGACGCGTGTCTTGAAACCGTAAACCAAATAAATTACGTCTCGTAAGATCGGTAAAGCTTTGATAGAAATGTAAACAAACCGCTGATGTTAAATACTTATAACAATCACTCACATTCATATGTATTTCGAAGGTTTTAACGTGATGTGTAATAAAAAAGGATTCCAACAAGGTTGTTTAATCCAAATCGGATACTACAACTTACTAGGCGTATTTAAAGATCGTAATCAACTTATTTACAAATAATAATACTGATTAATTTTTACAAAATTACAGAAAATGAGTTATTATTTAAAAGAAAAAGTACCTTTTCAACGATATTGCAATATTTGTTCTAAATGTCCACCGTTTCTTTCTAAACACAAACTCCCACGTTTTTGCAAATTGGTTGTTAGACTCCTAAGCGTGTCTCTGTCACTTTTCAGAATATTAAAAACGTCTATTATTCGCTGTTTTAACTCATTTACACTACGAGCTTCTTCGGTGTACACTAAGCGTTTTAGTTCAACCCACAAATAAAAGTCTAATGGCGTTAGGTCTGGTGATCTCGCCGGCCAGTTCACAGGTCCATCGCGACCTATCCACTTATCACGGAATTCACTATCTAAATACGCGAGCACAGATCGCTCGTAGTGAGCTGGACACCCGTCGTGCTGAAAGTACATGTCCGGCAGATAGTCCAGAGGAACGTCTTCCAACATTGTGTCGATAACGGACTGTATAATTTCACGATACATTATCCCTGTCAATCGACCTTCGATACAAACTGGACCCATTATGCCAACGTGTATTATCCCGGCCCAAACATTGACACTGAATAGAACTTGATGAGCGTGTTCGTTTATTTTAAATGAGTTTTGAAACTCCACCATTGCTCGTTGTGTAGGTACGTTGTAGATACCAGTGCGGGTAAATATGGACTCGTCGCTCCATAGAATGTTCGCCTGCGGGTGGAGTTGGAGTATGCGTACGTCATTATGAAAACAATCACTGGCCGGTCGAAGCACACACGGTTCAAACGTAAAAAAACAGCGATCGACGTCACGCTATGGCTAATCGCAGGTGACTAGAGAGAGAGAGCACGAGACGCGGTACTCGGTTTGAAGGGCGCGCGGGCGGGAGGGGATGCGCATGCGGTGACACGTGAGCGGTACGCCTAAGGAAAGATATTTTGCGATAGTAGTTACCTATCCCCGGCCGGCTTCAATCAAAGGATTGAATGTCGCTACGAATTCATTGATAATTTCTGCGCGTAGAGTAGGGTGCCTATAAGTTGGGTTTTGATATTATTTGCCGATATTTTTACTCTTTTCTATTTTTATTATTTTTTAAATTTTAGTATGAAAAGTTTACTACAAATAAGTAATAGTATTTATTGATAGGTTCATTTCATGTTAGGATTTAAAAAAAAAAGAAGTGAAATTTCTATGCCATAGGCTTCTACTCCGTTCACCTATTATGCCCTATTTTTTTCCAGACGGTAAAAAAAATCATACGGTATATTTATTTAATATTGTAAAAATAAAAAAATAAAATTATCTATTGCTGAAAAAAATCTGTTAAGATCGACAATGCATTGAGTGTTGTTTAAATGTCAAATTGAAAGGCATTGCAATTATTAGTATGTTACACAATGACCACGGAAGTCTACCTACATGTCTACCAGGACATGATATCCATTCAAGGTCCTGCCCCAGAATGTGCTGCACTCAAGTCAATCCCCCCGACACATAGGTACATAGCCCTAGTTACATTCTACACTTGCATCTATTTCCAACCAGAGTCCACTATCTAAACATTGGAATTGGCACGAGCACAATTCAACGTTAAGACGATATTCCTTTGAATCAAAATAAACCTGGATTGCTTTCTTTTATGCTTTTTAACTGCTGGCATCTACTGCAGTGCTATGCAAATTTTTCGATAATTTTTGGTGATATTTCAATTACAATCAAAATCAAAAGTCAACACACAGAGGTAATCAGCACTTTTGAAACGTCCAAATTACATAAGACAATCCCCCGTAACGCCCGGCCTTCTCCACTTCCTAGTGATTAAGCGGGGAAGAAGTTGTGGCGCAACAAACTCTTGTGTTGAGTTAGAAGAACTAAAAAGGTTATGCGAATGCTTGGCCAACAGCATAACGCCTGAGCTGAGGCCTAAAAGTCTTCAGTATCTTAGCATACTGATACAGTAATGAAGCTAGAAAAATCTGACATAAAATGAATACAAGAAAAATCGGAAATGTTCGCGAGCGTCCGCATTGACGGTTTTTATGCCAGCATGCGCAAAAGGGCGACCTCGATAGCGAGTAGAGTGCGGGGCAGCGGTAACAGTCTTCTTACCGTTGTAGCCAACAGGTTGGACGGGCCTTTCTTGCGGCACTGGCAAGCCTTACATACACCCGTGTATCAGGCTTGGGGCAGGTAAAATTGTAAAATAATAATCATCAATTTCTTTTGTTTGCAATTTTATACATATAATCTTTATTTGGTTTTTAAATATTTTGACATTTTTATATCACTTTACAATTTGACAATTTTATATTTAACATTTTATTTTTATTTTTTTATACGATTCCGCCATTTTTATAAGTTTTTTGACAATTATTTTTATAGTTTTCAGAGTTGTTGAATATTTTAAGTTTGAGTATTAGAGAATTTATTTATATGAGTTTGTAGCTATGGACGAATGTTATGTCTGATATAAATAAATAACAACGAGACTACTTATGATGTCTACCTACCTACATCACACTTTATACACAGATAGAACCAGTTGAAGAGAGCTTCATCATTTTTATAATAGTCTTTAAAACATACATCAGCTTTACGTGGAGCAAACCTCTCTTACAACTTGGATACGATTACACTCTACGTTTTAAAGTGAACTCCATTGAATAACTCAAAAGCATTTAAATGCCTTGATACTCAAAACAAAATAAACATAAATAGAACTTGGCAATATTTTTTCAATCCGGCTCGAAGGACCAAAAATAAATGTAGGGGTTCCCTGCACTTAGTGATACGATAACGGGGTGATTTTATTGGGAAATAAAACACACGTAACTGGGTTGTGGAGGTCAGATAGGCAGTCGCTCCATGTAAAAATCTGGTATTCAGCTGCATCGGGTTTGACAGGAAGCTGACCACAACGTAGTTAGCGAAAGGCTGGGCAGAGGATGATGCAATAATAGGTACAAATACTGAGTGTGCAGAATGCAGTAAGCATGTAAAGAACCGTACATAAGAATGGTTCCGTACAAGAAAATTTCATTGTATCGTGTATTACTTTTATAAGATGCTAGGCCATATCTATGAATAGTCAAAAAACATACACCAAAATGTTAAATCCCTATTCCATATACTTAAAAAGTACACTATAAAAATGGGTCAAAACGCTCGGGTCATGGGGCCTGAGTGCATGTCTCTTCAAGGAAATTTCTCGCCAGCTGGTCGATACTTCACGTGACCAAAGGTCTGGGTCGTTCTTTGGCCAAAGAATTAGCATTACCATTCAACGTGGCAATGCTACCAGTCTTCTGGGCACGTTTCCTGATGACAGCGATGCGGACAAATCCTTCGAGGCCTTAGTGTACTTTTGTTTTTGTATTTACTTGTATAGTTAGGTAGTAATTTAATTTAGTATTTAGTTTCTATAAAGAACAAGTACACAGTATTTTTAACCGACTTCAAAAAGGAGGAGGTTCTCAATTCGTCGGAACCTTCTTTTTTTATGTATGTTCCCCGATTACTCGAAGATGGCTGGACCGATTTGGATGATTCTTTTTTTTTTTGTTTGAAAGGGTATACTTCCCAGGTGGCCCCATGATCATCAAATCAGGATCTGATGATGGGATCCTGGAGAAATAGAGAGAACTCTTCAAATTTTGTAGGCTCACTTGAAGCGATTTGGATAGTTTTTGGAAGAGTACTTTGTCGGAGAAATGGGACCACCCATTTCAATTTGGTGAAGATCTGATGAAGATCTTCGGAGATAGGCAACGGAACTCCTCAATAAATGATAGCAAATGGTCTGGAATTGCTAAAATCTCATGTCTGTCTATTGTTTACACCAGTTCATAACATAACATCACGCCGGGACGCTGTAAAGGGGTAAGCACAGGTGAACCACTATAAAGTGAAAAATAAAAACTTTTTTCAAAAAAAAAACAACCGACTTCCAAAAAAACACTACAAAGTGAAAAATAACTTAAATTTCGGAAGGCAGTGACAAAAAATTTAAATACATATCCAAAGTCACCGACTTCCGAAATGAAAGTTATTTTTCACTTTGTAGTGTTTTTTTGGAAGTCGATTGTTTTTTTTTATATATACTTAACCTTAATGTTACAATGCCCCAAAGATATCATGTCTCACCCGGACACGTACTACGAACGAAGTGTCGTGTGCCAACAAAATGACAGACATATTACGCCGTGGGAAATGGAGTGATACTTCCTGTTATTTTGGACAGCTTTTGTCTAGGTATTTCTTAAAATCTGTGCTGGATTTGGTGGCCTATTTGGCTAAAAAAATAAAAATGCAACGTGTAAGGAAAACTTGGTAACTGTGTAAAAAGTAACTGTCTTAATGGTCTTAAAATCTTGAATTCATTCATGATAGACAAGAGTTGAGCCGAGAGCAGTCGCGAACGTTACTCACGGGTTCGAACCCCAAGCAGGCACTATACTTTGTGTAAATTATTTCATCACCACAGCTCTCAAACGGTGAAGGAAAACATCGTGAGGAACAGATTAGAACAGAAACCCTCGGGGCACCCAAATATTACACGGATATTCTCAACAAACCAGGAGTTCTAGCCAACTTCTGGAGGGAGGTGGGCTGGCATTACAACCGAAGGCCGCCATGACTCACGCACAATGGTCCACTTGAAGAACTAAGTGCGGAAACCAAACCATAACATAACATAGAACATCGTGACGAAACTGGCACGTCCTAGAACCAAATATTCGAAGACATGTGACATGCGCCAACCCGCACTGCGTCCGCGTAGTGGATTCTAGAATAGAATAGAATAGAATAACTTTATTTCGGACACAAATATCCATATAGTATTAGGAATATACAAGAAAATAACTTATTGCCTAGTGTGAGTAAAAGTCAACCTCCGCACAAACTGCTGTACAATCGGAGAGCCGAAGCTCTCGGCTACAGTTTTCAAGACGCTGTTTCGACTACCCCTCACTCTCCACAGTAGCGACGCAGTTTTTTGCACGCAGCTGATTATAACTGACATCACACAACCTAAACCACTGGGTGTAGAAACATGAAATACGACACAAGAGTTCTTTAAACATACAAGTACAACGAAAGTAAGCACTCAGAAAGGATTTTTGAAAATCCATCTCCTCATCATCTGCGTCCTTTTCCCGACTATGGGTTGGCTTCCAGTCTAACCAGATGAAGCTGAATACCATTTGCATGCCATTCGCATTTGACATGGAGTATCTCCCATCTGTATCTGACATCCATAACCCAGTTACTCGATAAATACTATACCCCTTGGGTCGAAGTTGTCAGATTGTCAAAGGTCCACGAATGCCGAACAGCTGAGAGGTGCTTTGCGAGGCACGGAAGGGTGTTAGTATGTAAAGATGGTCAACCATTCATGAATCAACCGCGGCAAGGCGTGGCCGGTACCTAGGACCCTGTTCTCGATACCGGTGGGCTACTATTCTACCTACCCTAACAACATTCTAACAGTAGCAAGCGATAATAAGCTTTAGAGCAAAGTGGTAAACGCCCAGGGCTTTCAGATGAGAATATTTCTTGTTTCATACTTGTTAGAGAATTGCCAAACTTTAAGTGGCAGTGGGCAGGGCACATTGCTCGCAGAACCGAGCTGATGGGGCCGGAAGGGTCAGGAGTGGCGACTGTTTACCGGAAGACGTAGAGTGGGAAGGCCTCCCACAAGGTGGACCGATAACCTTGTGAAGGCCGTGGTAAGCACAACACCGGTCGAAGAGGAGGAGCCTGGGGGAGGCCTATGTCCAGCAGTGGACGTCTTTCGGCTGAAATCGTGATAATGACTTGTTAGAGCGTGATTTTCCAGTAGTCGGGTTTTAGTTTTTGAACCTACTTTTTTCGTTATTGCAGTAAATCTAAGCTCTTCATCACCCAAAATAATTGCTAGATTACCGCGTCCATTCATTCGAATTTCAAATCTGGCATAGCCAATTTATCCATCTACAAATCAGCTGTCACTTTTCCTCCATTAATTATTCTTCCTCGTTTTAAGTGTATTGGCGCCAAACCATTATAAATAGATGACGCTTTGTTATATAGCAGTCGGTGAACATCTTTATCAAAGAATTGCCTGTATTTTAGGAAAGCATTCCGCCCAGGTGGACGATGCAAACACATATGTGACTTCTACCAACCCGGCCTGTGTCCTCGTGGTGGACCACGGCCTACTCGCAGAGAAGAGGCCTGTGTTCCAGATCGTTATAGGCTGATTTTGCTATGCGTATGCTATTTCGTTGAAAGTTTTATTTTATCTGATAGCTCTTGCGTTAGTTTTTCTATTGTTGATTGTAACATTTTTAGAATCTAGACAAAAATGCCAGGAAATTAAAATTGAGAATGTTTTGAATTTCTGTGCCGAGGGGAATGAATGTGCGGTCACCAACCTGATTAGAAAACGTATTGAATGTGGTGGGTGGGTTTTTTCCTTTAATAGCGTCTTGTTGGTTGGAGAAACAAACTCCAAATTCAAAGCTTTTACTCCAATTTATCCAATTACACTTTTGAATTGTCAAGGGGTTGGTCAGTCAGAAACATTCACCGCGCAGTCGGACTGGACTCACGGCAATGACATCAAACCCCACTACTCTACAGTCATCTAATAGGATTAAGGCTCTGTTTTCAAAGGCTTGACATGGTAAATAGCTTCGGCACAAGGATTTTTTGGCTAGAAGAAAGAGCAATTGTATCTTTGAGCTGTCTTGTGCGATCTCTGGCTATGTGGTCCTGCAAACCTTATCAGATTGTCACACTACCTTCGCCGTGGTCTACCTCGACGGCGATGTCCTCCATCAGGTGTCCAGTGAGTGATGATCTTTGCCCATCACTCCGGGTGCATTCGGGCGACATCAGACTGGCTGTTTTTTTCTGCTGCTACTTGAGTTATGCGGCGCAGGGTAGTGTGTCTAACTCGGTCTGGACGCTTGACACCTATTATCTCACGTTCCACAGTCGTAATAAAATCGCGGCGGCATTTTTCTGCGCAATGGATCTTCAACGCACTGCTTAGCGCCGTGAGATTTGAAAATCGAACACTGTGTTTTTGTCGACGCGCTGAGACTCACTCGCGATGCACTCTGTTGGAATCTCAATGCTCGATTCGACACCCAGAGTTGAAAATCCAGTGCGTGGTTTAATCCCGCCACGATATTATTACGTCTTTGTGGACCTCGACTTACACACTTTTACGTATTTCCAGCGCATCATAATTCAACGACGTGGCATGTAATCGCAGACAGCTATTCAAAACCAATTAAAACTTTTAAGAAATCTAAAAAATCTAACCTCAAAACCGAGTACTGAGCAACGCAATTACATTAAACTTTCCCGCGTATTTTGGTCGATTTAAAATGGCGTCCGTGAAGGTCAATGTCAGGTTAAAAACGTTTGAGTTACGCATAGTCTGTGGTTCAGGGTTGTCTGTGGTTTTAGACGACTGAAATTGCTTTGAAAAGAAATTTAAAGTAGACATATATACTTAGATTACATATTTTAAATCGCTTTTCTATCTCTGCAGCTTATAAGTTGTCTGATCATAAAAATGAGATGGCTTTTCATACGATGGCTATCTTTTGGGAATCATAAAAGTAAGGTTTGTACAGACACCAGCGCATCAAGCTATCCCAAACTGTCAAATTTTCCCAATTGAACATGAACTTTATTCTTTTGTTTAAAGTTGAAAAACTATCCAAGACATTTCACAGCTCGATGTGCTGGCGTCTGTATATTTATGCTTCTTTCCCGTGGATCTGCAGATAACAACGCACGGCCTAAGCCGCTGAGTCTAGACACATGAAATTTTCCACAAAAGTTCCCTATATAACGAAGGGTACCAGTGAGGAGACATTTTTGAAAATTCATCCCATATCCTACTTTAGAGGGATTAAATAAATGATGAAAGTATATTATACATAAATTCATAATTATTTCCGGTAAAATTCGAGGTATAAATATAATCAGAAAAGTAGGTACGAATTGAAACAAGAAAGAAAATAGGCACATAAATTTGCAGTAAACATGACAATGATGAAATAACACAAAAAAGCAAAAGTTGGGGTAAAATATGCGTCACATACACGCAAACAGTCATAGCTCAACATAATACTGCAACCCCTGCATGACAGGGCCCCAGCGCTGAATTGCTCCAATATTGTAGTTTTAGCAGACCCGTTTCTCTGTGTTGCCAACCCTACCTCATAGAACATATAACGTATTAGTCTCCCTGATTTATTTTCTTCTCCGTAAAAACGTTTATAAATATAATGATATTATTGTTTTTATGAACATTTTCCTGTGACAGTTCTATATTTTACTATTTCTTCATTTTCGTACGGTTTCCTGCCGTCTACATCTTGCGTTTTATCTTGTATTTTAGAAATTAAATAAATTGTGTGTAGACGACAAGTCTGTCCTTTTGTGTTTTTTCTTTTTATGTTTTCATTTAGTCATCATCGTAATCTTCATTCTTCTTCCACGGCTTAGGGCGTCGCTGACAGAGGGCAGCAATGGACGGGCTTGATCGGAAAATTATTAGTGGTCGGCGCAACATGTCTTTTCTCCCACACTTCTCTATCAGTCGTCATCTCCGTAGTCACACGCTTTCTAACTACATCATCATTCACACAGTTCATCCATCGTTTCTTTGGTCTTCCCCAGTGTGGTATAGTATTTCAATCTCACAAAGCGACGCAAGTCTTACTCGTGGAAACCAACACTTGGAATATGTGTGTGAAGATGAGTAGCACTGGCACATAATACACACACACTACCGACTTCGCCATTGTCTCGGACGGTACCTCCTGCTCCTGCGCTCACACACACAACCACAGTATTTGTACACTTGATAACCACAAGTAAAGCGCGCGTCGCATCGTGAGATAAAAAGACTGAAGTAGTAAGTATGTGTAGTACTTACCTACATTAAATAACGCAAGAAAGAAAGAAATAAAAATAAGTTTTTTTTTTATTTCTGAGTTTTAGAAGAAGCTCGGCTTCAAAAATCGTTGTCTCTGTCACTTATACCTTTGCTCCGGGGTAATGGCCCAACACACTAACGTTGGAATGGCATTCATTATGACAGTTCAGCATCATTCACTGCGTTATTTGCGTTGTTGAACAGATTTTTTTCGAACATGTCAAACAATATCCTGTAAAATGAGTCAGATTGTGATTGATAGTGTTACGCAAAGGGGCGTGTGGCTAAGTAACAACAGCTGCACGGGTCGATCGATCAGGTTAAACTACGCTTGCCGCGGTTGGTCCGTGGATGGGTGACCATCTTTACATACCAAGACCCCTCCGTGCCGGTTCGTCTGAAGCCGAAAGTCTGACAACCAGTCTTACCAAGTGGTATCGTATTATCCAGTAACTGGATTGTGGAGGTCAGATAGGCAGTCGCTGCATGTAAAATACTGGTACTCAGCTGCACCCGGTTAGACTGGAAGCCGACCCCAACATGATTGGGAAAAAGCTAGGCAGAAGAAGAAGTGTGTAACGCTATTAGGAACAGTGGTGGCCCACTGGTATCGGTCATGACTTACAAGTTTCTAGGTCCTAGGTTCAGACCCAGACAGACGCTTTACTTTGTGTAAACTATTTTCATCACCACTGCTCTCAAAACGGTGAAGGAAAACATCGTGAGGAAACCGGCATGTACTAGAACCAAAATTCGTGGAACATGTGACATCTACCAACCAGCACTGGGCCAGCGGCCCGTTGGAGTACGGCCCATTCCCTCTCACCGAGAGAAGGCCTGTGTCCCAGGTCCCAGTAGCGGGAATATTATAGGCTAATTATTTATGCTTATGCAGTATTATTAACGATCTGTTATACGTTCAAAATACCAACGGTTACCAAAATAAGAATGCGAAAAATTTCGTACAATCTGGTATTCTACCATTCGGTAGGAACATAAAAAATAATAATAGAATACGCGCGAGTTTCGTAGGAAGATGTAAATACCTATTTCTCTAAAATTATTGTCTATGTATTTGTGTACGAGATTGACGGCTTATGTATATAACATCACGCCTGTAATCCTCAAGGGGTTAAGCAGAGGTTTGCCTATGTACACCCACATTTCGCCAGTTAGGTACGTTTAAGTAAAATGTAAAAGAGGGCGGGCCTATTGCCATCAACCGAGAAAAAATCCAGATAGAAAATCTCAATAACACTTTGCCCGACCTGGGAATCGAACCTTGGAACTCTAGCTCAGCAGTAGCGCTTGAAACCACTAGACCACTGAGGCGGTCGAACAGTGTAAATTGGTAATTGGTTTATTATGGAAACATTTAAGTTTATCAGTCAAAAGTCTGAAACCCGATTCCGTTATTCTTTAGCCGCGTATTGCATAATTTTATAACATTGCAACACAAACACGGGGCGACGTCAGAACAGAACGATCCACAAGAGAATTTAAACAAACTCCAGTATTTTCGGAACAATCTTATATTATTTAAATACATAACAGACCCTCGTTTTTTCACGTTTCTTTTAATGAAGAAAGTTTTGAAACTGAAGAAGGTCATAATCTGCCTAGCCCAGCTGTTGAGGTCAGCGTTCAGTCTGACCGAATACAGCTAAGTACCAGTATTTTACATGAAGAGACTGCCTATCTGACCTCCACAACCCAATTACTGGGTAACACGATACCCTTTGGTAAGACCGGTTGTCCCGCAACCCCTGTCAAAGATCCTTCAAGAAGATCAAAGAAAGTCTTGGTATGAAAGGTGGGGCACCCATCCACGGACCAATCGTGACAAGCGTAACTTAACATGATCGTTAGACCCGATGGGCTATAATAATTTAGCCACAAGCCCCCTAAAGCTGAAGAGAGTATAGAAACTTTAAGGAAGTTTAGTCGATTAAAAAAATACAAAAAAATTAACCTGACATTAGGCATCCCGTTATTTTAGGATGAAAGGCGGATACACAATAATATAATATATAGAAAAGCTTAGATGGTTCGGCCATGTTGAGAGGATGAAGGCAGGGCGGCTCATAAAATGTATTACCTTGTGAGTCGGACGTCCTAGGAGGACATCATCATTTCAACCGAAAGACGTCCAGTGCTGGACATAGGCCTTCCCCAAAAGGGGAATTTTGCCACGCTTGGCAGGCGGGTTGGCGATCGTAGTACGGTGGTAAAATGCATAGAGAACCCTGCTGCCCATTCTCTAGTAAGTCCCTTAGTCGCCTTCTACGACACCCACGGGAAGAAATGGGATGGTGATATTCTTTTACGTCCGGCACCACACGGAACATATGAGTATAGTGCCCTTATTGATAATGGTTTTCAGAACGATCAGGCGCGTAGTGCTCGCAACCAGCGTGCGTGTATGACCAGATTAGTGATGTTCCGGATCTCCGTATCCGTATCCGCGGGAGAAAAACGATCCGTATCCGTATCCCTATCTGTTACATTTTTGACAGATCTTTTATGGATCCTTTCCCTTATTAATAATCCCAAATTGCATTACTAAACTTCTTTTTAGACATTTTTTTAACTCGTACAACAAACACAAACGTTATATAAGCTGCCCAATGTCTCACTAAACTATAAACAAAACAAAAGGAAGGCCCGCGCAACGCAAATCGAAATATGTTCTTTCTATAGTTTCAAGGTCACGCGCAACGACACCAATTGAGTAAGAAAGCTAAGGTCCAGATCCGTATCCGTATCCGCAGATCTTGACGCCAAATATCCGTATCTGGATTCGGATTTGCGGAACTACATTTTTAATGACCCGGCTGGCACATCACTAGACCAGATGTATAACCGTAGACGAGGCAAAATGAACATATAAGGATCGTAGCAGGTGGCGTTCTGTAGTTTCTGCCTACCACCTTGGGAAAGAGGCGTGAGTTTGTGTATGTATATGAAACGTCCAATAACTTGGCAGGTCTTACCGATAACCTAGTTATCGCTACGAACTCGTATTCTAGAGAAAGAATGGCTAACCAAATTGTAAAAAGATTTTAACGATCATGGCACCGAGCTGTTTTGGCTTTAGTGAACGACACATTAAAGAAATTGTCATAAAACATTCATTTAAACTGTTCTTTACATTAATACAATAGATTCCTTACATTTTGCAGTAGTAGAAAGAAATAATAAGCATTTATTATCTGTGACTGTTGTAAATTGTCAACTTTTGTTTTCCTTTGATACAGTATCTAGGTCAAAAACCTGAATCATTTATTTTTTAAATAGCTGTAGGTACAATGAACTATTTAAGTTAGAAACTAGATTAATAGGAAATTAAATACAAAAAGGACACTAAAGGCTTCTTCAAACAGGCGCGACGCGACAACGCGTCACGTTACTCGTAGAACAATTTCTACGAAATCTTCATGGAAATTGTTCTACAAGTGTCGCGTCACGCTGTCGTGTCATGCCTGTTTGAAAGCTGTAAGGTTTCGAAGTAATCGCCCGCATCGCTGTCATCCGGAAACGTGACCAAAATACTGACAGTAATTATTCTGACAGACTAATTCTTTGGCCAAAGATCGAGATAGCCCACTGGCCACGACATTAAATTATCCTAACTAATATTACACAGAGAATAGATTTGAGTTTTGTTTGTTTGTTTATTACGCTTTCAAGCTAAAACGGCTAATCGGTTTTGTATGAGAGTTGGCCCATGGGAGACCATGCCCTGGACATAGGATAGCTTTCTATACTGGTTTTCCCGCCGGATCGAGACTGAGACGAATTGGGACCCATCTCTTTTTTGAAGTCGGTTAAAAATGCCTCCAATTTATGTACATAAGTATAATAATTGAGAAGTAACTTTGCGCCAAGATGGGATTACGTATCACATTATGTATTAAAAAAAAAACAAAAGCAGATTATTGAATCTCGCTAAAATGTAGAGCAAAACGAAAACCAAAACAATTTTGACTTCATCCATCGATTACATTGGCATGAAAGTAAACTACAGGCATTTTCTGATGAGATCATACAATCTGTGTTTCTATGGAAAATCGCGAAAATCTTTAATCCATAGATACAGCTTACGAGGTAAACATATCAAGTCACAAGACAATCTACGCAAATCGTGCATTTTTTTTTAACGAATCTACGCAAAACTGAATTAGTAATTTATGGTTTTCGTGCATCGATCACTAATAAAGAACTTTTCGTGTAAAGAAACGTCAGTAATCCCTTCTACGAGTATAGAGAAGTGGTGGCCCAGTAATGGACGCGACTTACAGCCTTACGCGTTGTCCTGCGTGAGCGACGAATACGACGCGACGTGACACGACACGATGCTATGCGAAGCGATTCTACACGCGACGAATGTCCTACGTAATTTTGGTCATTACTTCTCGAATCATGGAGAAGTACAGTACAATTTTGCTAAGTTTATATTTAAAATACAGAAATTTAAAAAATATCTTAAAAACTGAAAGAAAACAAATATAATATTTTTACAAAGAAACATATTGGGCAAGTTCCATCATTTATATCCAAAATTAATAAACGATTCCTGTAATGTTTATGTTTTTTGTCCCACAACAATCTTAGCTCACGCGCTGGGCGATCAACGCTTCTGAATCAACCATTTCGTAGTTCGTGGTGTCGCGTCTGATCGCCCTCAAAACAAGTATGCGTTACGTCGCGTCTCGCCGCAGACTGCTATATAGGCCGCAAGCAGGGTATGCCGTTGAATTGATCGCGTTCGTCGCGTTCGCAGCGTCGCGTCGCGTCGTATTCGTCGCTCACGCAGGACGCCGCGTAAGGCTGTAAGTCGCGGCCGTTACTGGGCCACCACTTCTCTATACTCGTAGAAGGGATTACTGACACCCAGACAGGCGGTTTACTTTGTAAAAATTATTTCATCACCACTGCTCTGAAAACGGTGAATGAAAACATCCTGAAGAAACTGACATGTCCAAGAACCAAAAATTTTAATAGGTTCATGTGTGTGACATACAACCCGCAGTGTCAGTAAGAGTATCACCAAGTTGATTAAAAAGTTTCCAGTCCGTGAATTTTGATGTCAAAGATGCAGCTCGCTCTGGTCGCCCTGTAACGGATAAAGTCGATGAACTTTTGGAAAAGTAGGGCAAGATAAATGAATATTTACGACATATCTGCATGAAGAGTTATTGGTTGACCACAAAACAGTTTTGACCCATTTCAACACCCGTGTAGTGAATTACGGCCCACGTCCTCTCACAGAAAGAAGTGCATACATTATTATGATTATGCTACGAGCATAGTAACAGACAACCCGGCTTTCAAAAGCTACACCGACCGTGGGAACCAAAAACTGGATGACTCGCAAGAAAATCCAGCTGCAAAGAAAATATAAACAGTTTCCACTACGTATCGAACGTTTAATGCTTATTCTTTGAAATCTGCGCCGCTCCGCTGTGGTTTAATTATAAAACTATTTATATCTCACTAAGTCATTAAGAAGGTAGGCAGAGCAGTGTTTACTTACGTATGACGTATGATGTAGGTATGTCGGAGCTTCCTTTGGGGAAAACAACAAGAGATATTTTTCTGTTTTTTTTTTTTTAACCGACTGCAAAATGTAGGTTCTCAATTGGTGTGTATATTTTTTTTGTATGTATGCTCCGCAATAACTCCGGCAAAAAAAACATAATATTGGATGATGTAGGTATGCCTCAGGTGTGGTCCCATATAAATTGTATTAATTTGTTTGGTTTTCCTCAAAATACCATTTCAGACACTAATCTATGTACCTACATTGTCTTCACATGATTTCACCAAGATTATGTCTAGTTACTATAAAAGAGACTTTGACCCTTGAATTTGTTCCGCCATTGCTTCTCAGAGGTAGTCAGATAGGAAATGTCGACTCTTCTAGCTTTTTTTATTTATTTAGACGTTAAAAGTGATTCCGATATACTATTTACAGAATAAACAATTTCATTTTATGTCCACTGTCATTACAGGTACAACAAGATCCCAAATTAAAATGACAGCCAAAAGTACGGAAATCAAACAAAAATAATCAGTTAATTCAAAATGGCGCGGGCCATACCAAAGTATTAATCTAGTTGCTTACCAAACCAAGAACCAGGAAGTAATACATCATATATCAGCTACTTCTACATTAGATTATCTCAATCAATTTATATAGGAGTCTTATCAAAATACTTAAAGTTTTGACATGCAATTTATAAAACGAACGCGCTTGGAACGAATCCAAGATGGACGGGATTGTTACTGGCGTTGTTTATGGTACGTCCTGAGAATTTATTGGGAAAAGGTGAAATTATTTGAACAGTTCATTTTCTACATTCAAATAAATAGTTGCTTGGTATGTTTAATATGTTTGGTTAGTTTTGGATGGGTGACCATTCATTATTACGTTATGTCGTCCGTCCCGGCTGCAAGTTGTAGATAATTGACAGTCGTTACAAGTTGTCAGGAGCCTAAAAGTCTGACAACCAGTTAGACATCATAAAGGATATCATGTTACCCCGTAACTAGGTTATGCAGGTCAGATAGGCAGTCGCTACATGTAAAATACTGGTATTCAGCTGCATCTTGTTAGACTGGAAGTCGACCCCAACATAGTTGGGTTAAGACTGGGCAGTTTGTTTTTTCGTTTGGTTTAAAATTGCGCGGGAAAGAATGCAAGTTTAGATTTAAAATGGCGTTTTCATTTACATGGTTTGCATGTTTAGGTATGTTCCTGATTTTTCTTTCACGAAATATTTTATACTATTCTAATTTGAGAAATATAGCAAACTGTTGCGGCTTTTACATCTAAGTATTCCGTTACATAAAAAAAAATATCTTCATTTTCAGTAGAAGGTCAGCTAAATAGACTCAAGAAGCCGGGCACAGTGAAAAGGACATTTGCCTTTGATCTAATAAAAAATCTCTTTCACTCCTGGAAATTTTTGACAGTTAATCTTTGAATGACGTTGATGGCAGGATATTTAACCAAAGAAAAAAATCAAGTGTTCGTAGGTTACTTAAATCTACAAGCTTAAAAGTTGACATTTCTTAACGTAGCTACAGGGTATTTTGCGAAATCTAAATTTTCTTACGTTTATTCGCCAGTATCAAGCTGTATGTTAACAAAATATGATAGGTACAAGACCGGAAAAAATTTGGCTTTACAGATTGCAGTTTGTTGCTTGTTTGTTGTTGTTGTTTTGTTGTTTGTTGTTTGTTTGTTGTTTGTTTGTTTGTTTGTTTGTTTGTTGTGTTTTTGTTTGTTTGTTTGTTTGTTTGCAGATTTGCAGTTTTTTTTTGTTTTGCTTTGATTGTTGGTTTGCTTTTTTTTTTTTTTTTTTTTTTTTTTGATTTTGATTTGATTGATTGTTTGCTTTTTTTTTTTGATTGATTTTTTTTTTTGATTTTTTTGATTGTTTTGATTGGCTTTTGGTTTTTCATGGGATTCAGTGGAGAGGGTTGGAGATGATTGTAATATCGTACGGCCTGATACTGAAAATTGCGATAAATTATTGAATTTCGCGGCTACCATTGCGCTTACCCTACCCCTTATGATATTTTGTGTATGTCACATTTTTACTTTTTCATTCGTGACTTCGAAAATGTAATTAATGTATGCAGGCGTAAATCTAATTAAAATGTTGACATTTCTTACGATTTTTGCATCCTCCACGTCAAAATTTTACAAGTCCATTGCAAACAGGACATACTTCCAACTTCTATTTACTCAGTGTAGAGAAAGTTGGCCATATTTTGCACTGGACAGCTTAATATCTGTCATGTTATGTTCCAAATTGTTGGCAGCTTACAGAATGACGTCTAAATGAAGTGCGCTTTGTTTTGATGAAAAGAAAACATCACGCTTATGTTCCCCGGAGTTGTAGGCAGAAGTGTAAGTGGCGGCATCCACAACGCCACAAGCGAACTACGCATCAATGACCTGACCTCACACTAATCCTGCATCGCGCAATCAGAGTTTTCCGCGCGACTAGTACATACTGGGTGTCCGGTAGTTAACTACCGGACACCCAGTATGTACTAGTCGCGCGGAAAACTACCGTAACCGTACCGTTAACGGTAGGTGGCAACAAAAAATTTAAATACAGATCCAAAGACACCGACTTCCAAAATTAAAATTATTTTTCACTTTGTAGTGTTTTTTCGGGAATCAGTTTTTTTTGGTTTTTCTTTAAGTACAGAAAAAATACAAATAAAAAAATGTTTATTCTGAATGGCCATTGTTTCTACCATGAACCATTTCAAGGGTATCCATTAATTATCGGAAACCCTGTTTAAACTAGTCGCACCACACACAACACTCGTCTGGTCGGAGGATCCTCCCTTTTCTATAAAGTATGAATGAACTTTACACCCTGTTCCTCATACCTCTATAGCAGGTAACTAGGTACTATATCGTCTATCCACTCTTTCGTGTTTACAGCAACGCGCCTGTCATAATAATCTGCCTTTTAGAAACGAAAACCTCATCCTCGTCTGCTTGCGTTTTCCCAACTATGGTGGGGTCGGCTTCCAGTCTAACCGGATGCAGCTGAATACCAGTTTTTACATGGAGCGACTGCCTATCTGATCTCCATAATTACTGAGTAATATGCCTTGGTAAGACTGGTTGTCAGTCAGACTTTCGGGTTTCTGACGACCCGTAACGACTGTCAAATATCTACGAATGACAGCCGGGATAACAGCTTAACGTGCTTTTCGAGGTGCGGAGGTGTCTTGATATGGAGAGAAACTAATATTATTCAACCTATAATGTCCCCCCCACAGCTAGGACACAGGCCTCATCTCTGTAAGAGGGAGTGGGCTGATATCCACCACGCGGTTACAGTACGGGTTGGTAGACAAAACATCTTCGAATCTTCGGTTTCCTCACGATGTTTTTCTTCACTGTTTTGAGAGCAGTGGTGATGAAATAAATTGAACAAGACATCTTTTGGCAATGACATCCGTCATAAATTCATTTCTAATCCCTTTATATTTTATGACCAAGGAAACTACTGTAAACAGCCTAAACACATTATCAATAATTGTCTATGTCTCTTGCTTCAAACAAAATTCAAAGACAATTTTATTAATTAAAAAAAAAACATAATGATTTGTCGATTTGTCACCATTAAAATTGTTTTCTACTATTAAAAAGCACGTGTGTGTTGTTTTTGACATGTTATAATAGCACGCGAATTGTGACTTCATCGTGATTCTGAGAACAATGCAGTGCATCAAATCATTATCTGCGTAGCCTTTCCCACCAGTGTTGGGGTCGGCTTCAAGTCTAACCGGTTGCAGCTAAACTAAAGCTTTCTACATCTTGGTAACACGATACCATGTGGTAAGACAGCTCGTCAGACTTTCTGCTATCTGTCTACCCGTAACGACTGTCAAAGACGCTCAACAAATGGCCGCGCCACGCTGGCCTGTCGCGGCGTCTAGGTACGGTTTTTTTTTGGGAATGACATCTCGCAATTCAACCTATGAGGTTGCCGGCTGTTTAACCGGACTTGCCTGTGGTTAGCTTAATAAATTAAGGGTCCAGCCAGGGCTTACAAACTTAAAACTAGAGCGACTACTCGGTAAGGGCACTCCTTGTGGGATATGGACCTCGGCTTAGGGCATCGTTGGTAGAGGGCAGCAATGGACAGACTGGATGTGACTGAGGAACGGGCGCGTTCCTCTTTGCTTTGTTTATGTGGGAAGACCTGTGGTCTAACGACAGGTCTGGCCTCGACAGGCTCGACGGCCTGTCAGCTAACGAGCCATGGGACCACAGCACGAAGAAGTATGATAAGAAGAAGAAAGAATGTACGCAGAAGAAGAATACATTTAACATTAAAAATCTTCTAACTATCTTTGTATGCAGTGCAATATAAAAAGTTATTTTCAAAAATGCACTAGACACTAGAGTATGTAATGCAACGCCAACTATTTTAATTTATGCGCTACAAAATAGCCCAATTTATTTCTGCCTTCGTGTACATTATTGTCTTTGCCTGATCTATCATTGGCTCTTGTTTTGATAACGCAATCTTTTGAGATAAACACTGTCTATTATGTAAGGATTAATTGAATAATTTGTTGAGCGAGTGGTCTGTTGTTAAAATACTTGTAGAACAATTTCTATGAAAACTTCATGCAAATTGTTCTACAAGTGTCGCGTCGCGCCTGTTTGAAGAAGCCTTAAAACTAAACTTTGTTCCAGAATAATTTCATGATAATGTAAGCAAATGGGTCCGAAAATGTAGGTACAAATCAAATCAAAATCAAATTTTGACTTGTTAATTTGAACACTAGAACCAACCATTTTAAAACCAAAATAAAAAGTCATTATTTATTTAAACTAGGCTTTAATGTGCTCGTCAGCACTTTTAAAAGTCAAAAATTTAAAATTCTAAGACAGTCCTCAAAACGCTCGCTCTCCACCACTTCCTAGTGCTTTAGCTGGGAAGAAAAATGGCGCAACAAACTATCCAGCAGTGTAGCTGCTGTTTAGACGAGGATTATAACCACCCCAAACGTCGAGCCGAAAGCCGTTTTGGGGTTCAAACTCTAGGGCCATGGGGTTCGAGTGTCTTAGTTTTTCGAGACATCGCCAAGCGGTTTGTCGACTCTGCACGTGGCCAGAAAGCTGGCCTATTTTTGCCCAAATAATCAGAATCACCATACACTTTGTCCCAATGGTGACTCAAATAAAAAGAAAAATAGTATCAAAATAACAATATTTACGCAAACCCACTGACCTACCAAAACAAATTAGGAATACACTTATACGTTTAATCTTGCAATAAGTTTACGCTAAGCCACCATCTGTTACTCTGCGAATAACAGAGAGCATCGACAGACGAGAATCAGAACCTAATATTTAATGCTGGCAAGGTTAAGACGTGTTGCCAGCTATTATTGGTTCATAATCAGGTCATTGTATTAAATTAACTGCTGAGAGATGGATGGTGTTGATATGTTGGCATTCTTAGGACGATTGGCGGTGTTATTTGACATTGGATTGTCTGTTATCACTTTCTGTTATGATAACAATGTAGCTGATAGCTATTTAAATCTTTATTTGGATAAAAAAGTACTAACTAAACAAAAAGTACAAAACAATATTACACTTAGGCGTCGAAGGATTTGTCCGCATCGCTGTCATCAGGAAACGTGCCCAGAAGACTGGTAACATTGCCACGTTGAATGGCAATACTAATTGCCATTCAACGCCAAAGAATGACCCAACCCTCTAATCACTGGGCAAGCCACGAGTGGCTTGAGAGGCGGCATGGAGTCCTCACCTTCCGCCTGACGCAGGTCCTCACTGGACGCGGTTGTTTCGGGAGGTTCCTGTTTCGGGTCAGGCGGGAGGAAACGCCCGGGTATTTCCACTACGAAAATTGTCCTGAGGACACGGTGGAACATAAGGTGGCGGTCTGCCCGGCTTGGACGGAGCACCGCCATGTCCTCGTGCAGGCGATCCGCGGCGGTGATCTCTCGCGTCCAGCCCTGGTCCAGGCCATGGTACGGAGCGAGAGTGCATGGGTAGCCGTCACCTCCTTCTGCGAAGCAGTAATGCTCGCGAAAAGGGAGGCAGCGCACGTGAGAGACAGGAGACGCCCTGGGCGTCGGGAATCTCAGGCTGATTCCCGGCCACCGTAGGCGCGGGCTTGTGGACGGCGAGTAATGGGTAGCTCGCTGTCCGGTAAGGACCAAGCCCGGGTCGACGGCGCGTTGTGTCCACGCGCGCCTCAAAGAGATGTCAGCAGCAACAGATGGGGCCCGCAAGAGCTGATGCCTGCCAGGGGTACGGGTTGTTCGAAAGAGATACCGCGGCCCCTGGCGCACAGGCAACTGAGGGGAACACGGGTGGGTTTTAGTCAGTAAAAGTCTGACACGCCCTCCCGCTCCACCCAGAGCGGGAGAAGTTATTTGATGATTTCTCACCCAAAAAAAAAAAATCCCTCTAGTCACGTGAAGTGTAGACCAACCGGCGAGAAATTTCCTTAAAGAGAAGACGTGTTCTCGGGCTCCATGACCAAAGCGTTTCGACCCCAAACGGCTAAAACTGTAGTTACCCATAAGGTTACAGTATTTATGCGACTTGAGGGTCTCAGCAGCCGCAGCAGCGGCGCCAGCACAGCTCACCGTGCTAGGGACATAGGATGGCGCAAAGGTTTCGATACTATTTAAATAGTAGGTGTAGCTAAATCGACGGTTAACTCTACCGAACACATAAATGAGGTTTATTCCACCGACCGTCCCACCGTTAATGGGTTGTTGTATGAGGAATTTCTCAGTAGAAGTCCGGAGTCTGGATTTGTGCCATGGTCTCGCCCCGATAACATGGAATGGTGAAATGTGGGTGTTATTATAAGGTACACCTCTGTCTAACGCTTCGGGGATTACAGGTAGTATTATGGTATACTATGTTCCACTTTTGACCACTGGTTGAAAAACGTTTGTGGCGACGAAGTAGCGGCCGACCGCGGAAGATGGATCCACCACTCGTTACCATTGAATAATTTACAATAAAATTCACTTTTTCCTGCATGAAAGTGGATCCGGATTGATTGATCTGATCTGGGTGTAATCATTACTCAGGTACTTACTAGCTGGCCCGGCGACGTACCGCCAATAAAAGTTGTCTGAACTTTTTGTGAGACTAACAAACGTCAATTCATTTTTATAGATATAGATACATGTACATCTACATACCATCGAGTTTTTTTAACCGATTTCAAAAAGAAGGAGGTTATCAATTCGACATGTTTTTTTTTGCATAAGTATTCGGTAATAACTCTGTCATATATAAGCGGATTTGCAAAATTCTTTTTTTGATCGAAAGGGGTCTAATCCGGAATAGTCCTATTTCAATTTCATATAGATCTGATTATGTGTTTCGGAGACAGACAACGGAACTCTTCAAAAAATGGCAGCAAATCAACCGTGGGGGATGATGAAATTTCGAATTGGTGTGGGTGTAAGTGAAAAATAAAAACTTTTTCAACAAAAATAACTGATTTCCGAAAAAGTTTTTAAATACAAATCGTGCAATGACCTTAATGTGAACTATTGTTAAGTAATTATTATTATTTAACAATAGTTAGTTTATTTCAGGCTAATGCCTGAAATAAACGATTAGCACCCATAAAATTAAAATTGAAAACTTATCCTGTATCAAAAGATAAACTAAACAAACGAATATAAAAACAAACAGTGCAGAAAAATAACAATAAAACAACCCACCATTTCACACCAAGGAAGCCAAAACAAATGTACCTACCTACTCCGTAACAATGCAAACGTTTATGATTTTTTTATTTCCTGTGTCTATAATTTAGAAATATTATCTTCAAAGCAATAATAATAACTGTCAAAATAAAACGACAATAAAAGATTATAAAGAATAATCATCTAAAAATAAAAAACAAAGCATTTATTCTAATCTTCAGTAGTCACAGATAAACCTAAATCATTCTATATTCGTTCAATAGTTCAATCATCTCAAAAACTTTGCACTGAATCCAAGATGGCGGATTCATAGATCAAATAAATTACGAATATTACACGACAAACATGACAGATATAATAAACGTTTTCACAAACAGGAGACAAGCAGATTGAAGATATCACTATTTGAATTTCAGTTATTATGAATTTAAAACTCAAACAAGTCAGTGAACTTTGTCGAGTTTTGGGAAAGACAAAATTAAAATTAAATGTGCGAGTCACTTTCAGGAAATGCGTTTTTTATTTCAATTGAAAGTAATTTGCGCTCGAATTTAGTGTCTCTAAAACGGTATTTTTGGAAGGAAAAATGAGGTAGGTTACAAATTAATTGTATTTCGTAAACCAGGCAGACGGGTAATTGCATAAAAAACTTGTAGGAATCGCTTTCATTTTGATACTTCCACAACATTTATGGCGTTGTTTACATTGCCAAGCAGACAGTTTTTTCGAACAAGCGAATGAATTATTTTCGAATGTATTAGCAATAACTTTCTTAATGAATCAGATTCTGATTAATAGTGTGTACGCAATTAGGGTGCTGGTACAGGGTCCTGAGACAAAACGTACGGAACGCTACGCCAAAATGTACGGGAATGACATTACCTGCGGAAAGATTACGTCGTGTCCTTTCCGCCGGAAATGTCTTTCCCGTACATTTTGGCGTAGCGTTTGGCGTGAATGCTAACGGAAATGTGTTTTGTCTAGGTCTGCAGGTGCGTCGTAAGCCCAGTTGCGTAAAACCAGCGTCCGGCACTATTTGTGAACTGGGCGTTTTTGTGAGGCACACTTTATTACGTTTCCTTTTTAACTTCGTGATGAATTGCTATCATCAATACTTTTCGTACTAAATCTACATTTAATCCTTAAAAGACCATTAGGTATAATTATTTGCTGTGCGTATTTTAAAATAATAAAATGGTAAAAAAAATGTTGTTTACATTTTCAGGCTGCGCACGCCCGCGTGAATCTCTTTTGTTTTTTTGGCTGAAAACGTGTTGTTCATAACAACAATAGGTTCTATTTATATTTGTGGGTTCGTAAGATATTAGGGGCCATCCATAAATTACGTCACAAAAAAATTATGGTTTTTTGACCCGCCCCGCGCCCGCCCCCCGTCTTTGTCACAGGTGGTCACACTTGTGGTACCCCCTCTCCCCTTATGTGACGCCACATATTTTTCAATTTTATATTTAGAAGTACCTACACATTTAAATGAAAACAGCAGTTTTTTTCCATTTTTCTTTTACTTAAATTAAAAATAATCTTTCATGAAATTAACACAAAGTCAAATATTTTAGATAAAGGTGATTTTAACATACATGTGACTTCACAGAGTTTTTGACCCCCCCCTATCCTTTGTCACACAATGTCACATTTCGCTGACACCCACCCCCTCTTTAAAGTGTGATGTAATTTATGGATGGCCCCCTATGGGACTAAAAAACTTTTCAAACCAACATAACATAATCAGCCTATAATGTTCCCACTGCTGGGACACAGGCCTCCTCCCTGCGAGAGGGAGTGGGCCGTAATACACGACTGGTACACTACTACACGGTTGGTAGATGTCACACATGTCTTCGAATTTACCGCACCATATTTTCCTTTACGATTTTGAGAGCTGTGGTGATGAAATAATTTACACAAAGTAAAGCGCCTGTCGGGGATCGAACCTACGACCTAGACTAACTCGTAAGTCGGCCGCGCCGTTACCACTTGTTCTTGGTCTCTTCAAACCAAACTCAACCACAAAGCATTTATTTCAATTAAGTATACCATTTACTGCTTAGATCAACTTAAGGGGATACGTTAAGGGGAATCTAGTTGCGGGCTCGAAGACACTGGTGGGCCTGGCTAAAAAGCACGCTGTCTCACCGGGCATCATGTCCGACAGAGGTAGTACCCGTGATGAGACGCTATGCCTTAGACGCTAGTCTACAAGCACTACGTTATTATTGAGTGAGATGCAGGATCAGTTTTAGTACAACAGGCTCGTGAAAAATTAAGAAAAGTCCTTCGGAAGATCGGGTTTTATGAAAAAACCACAGCATAAATCAATGACCAATAAGTTTAGTGAACTTTTCGATATGTGAGCTTTATCGGTACTGAATTGGTTTTGGAGATTTCACACTTCTTTAATTACTTAAACACGCCCAAAGTTAGGTTAAATTAGTAAGAAAAACGAATCTTTGTTGGCTCATAACTTTTTAATAGGTTTTTATTTTAGTATTCTGTTTCCGTACAGACAATATTAATAATAAGACAAAACTATACCATGTTTAATTTTCGATGTACACTGTCGAACGGTGGAGTAATACACTCCCGAAGTTTGTACGGAAACAATGTCGACTAGATCCACCTTAAGGTAACTCACGAAATTCAAATTATCTTACGTTTTTGGAAATTTGGTGGTCAGTATCAGGTTAATGAACTACTATGTACCTCATTGCGTAACACACTAACAGTAGCAATGGCTTTCATTTGACAGTTCAACAACATTTATTGCGTTATTTGCGTTGTTACAGATAAATACTTCGAGCATTATAAAGCAATGGATTAGCAATAATCTTCAAAATTATAAAGATTCATGACTTCAGCACATGATTATAGACTGCATAGAAATCTTTGACGGTTTAAACTTTCTGTATCATAGAAAAAAGAAAAATTTCACCGCGGGCTTGAATCATGTAAGTACTGAATCCATGAACAGGTAGATACTTGCGAACTCTTGCGGAGATAATTATATAGATAATATAATCTCAAGAAAAAAACAGAACGATAAAACATACCTAGTATATTATGTCGTAGTAATTTTCGCTAGATGGCCACAAAAACATCCCTAATTTTGATGATCAATCCTAGTTAAAAAGCGATCATCATCTTATCGTTCGGGGTTTTTGTAACTAAGTACTGGTACTTAGGTTACTTATACAGAAATAGACAAAAAAGAGGGTGCACTTATGATCAAAATCTAAGTAAAAATAGCTGCACGGGTTGATCGATCAGGTTAACCTACGCTTGCCGCGGTTGGTCCGTGGATGGGTGACCATCTTTACATACCAACACCAACCACTGAACGGTCAGCTGCGTAGTGCTCGCAACCAGCGTGCGTGTATGACAAGAGGCCCTAGTGTGAGTTTCATTTAACCATCTACACCAAACGCAGTGAGCGTGTTCGGCGCTCCGATTGGTCCGTCACCAATCCAGGGCCAATCGGAACGCCGAACGCGCTCACTGCGTTTGGTGTAGATGGTTAAATGAAACTCACACTAGGGCCTCTTGTCATACACGCACGCTGGTTGCGAGCACTACGCAGCTGACCGTTCTGAAGAATATCCCCAATAAGATCACCACATGTTCTCCTAGGACGTCCCCTTCCGCCGTTCCCCAATGTGTTCGAAAAATTTGTCTGCTCAGCAACGTAAATAACGCAATTAATGTCTTTGAGCTGTTAAAACGAAAGCTATTCCTGTATTCGCAAATTCCCCGCGGGGTTTCATCAGATGCTTTTAGAACAGCCACACACCGAAATCAACAAAAAGGGTCCAATATAGAAAAGCCTAAGCCACAGTTAACTTAAATTTAATACACTTTATTGTATGTACTTAATTAATTAATAATACCCACACACATGTATGAATGCTCCGCCACCCAAATTTAATACGAAGCCATCTCAGTCAGTATCCGATCATAAATCAACGACTTCACATCTTTCGCCATAATAAAATCCACATGATTGAACTGTTCATAGGGCACTTTATAAAAACCTACAACATTACTTAAACTACCATACAATCTTGCCACATCTGTAGGATGAGCCAGCCAGTCTGATTCACCATAAATCATTGACACTGGAGCTACGACATTTTCCAAAGCATAACTTGGAGGGATCTTAACACCATATCTTATGAAATTCTCCTCCACACCGTAGTCGAATTTCCGAAAATCATTCGACAAAATTCCTTGGCCAAAATGAGCGAATTGCTTCATGGAAGCTCCTGAAGGCACATGTCCGAGAATCACTGGCAGATTCGTCACATTCAACTGAGGAAAGTCGAACCCGGACATAAGGAATAGCGTGTTGCTGCAGAGAACCTCTGCCACAGGTCCAGCACCGCAGATCAATAGTTTTAATGTCCGAATCATATTATTGTCTGGTAGAAACTCGTACATGCCCAAACTCTTTGATAATCCATGCAAAACGAAGGTTCCAGGGGACATGAGACGCACTATTGGTGATCTTACGTTTGACATGTAAGCTACCGGAGATAAAGCAACCATTAACGCTATCTTCTCATTATATTCAGGTCTTTCCGAAGCCATGACGAAGAACGAAGTAGTTCCTTGCGAATGTCCGATGTATTTCAAGGCTTTCTGATCTGTTGCATTCAGTACATAATCAATCATAGCTGGTTGATCGTAGACTCCAATTTCATGCCAGGAAAAGTCCCAAAATTCAGCATCGGAGGGTTCCATTATCAAATGCTTTCTGGAATGCTTGTTGCCGCGGGCATTGCCCATCCAGACGTCATATCCTGCATCAGCTAGCAGATAAGCCAATGCACTCTCTCTGCCAGCTACCACGAAGTCGTCAGCACTCCCTAACAGTCCATGCATAAGGAACACAGGTTGCCCTTCTCCGGGAATCCTGAACAGTGTCAGCTCATATCCATCTTCAGTTTCCACATCATGTACTTCAACTGGAAACCCATATTTATTTATCAATTCAGTTATTCCCAACTTCGCGTCTTCATTCAGAGTTGCTTCACTAAAATCGATTATAAATCGATCGATTCTGTCAACATTATTTGTGCCACTGACGAAGTTAGGGAGCGCCACAGGTCCTAAAGCCCTTGCTATGGCATTGGGCATCCAGGTCACTGCATTTACCGCCGCTGCGAACGCGTTGGTATAAGCGTGCGTCGTCAAACTTAACAACGGATCCTTGGTGATTCCTTCAACTATATTCCTCGACATTCTTTGTATTATCGGCGGGAGTAGATTATCAGTTGCTGCTCCACTGCAGATGACGTATAATGCAGCGATAATCATTAGGTGTTTTTCAGCCATTTTTACTAGACATGTATTCTGGTTGCTAACTGTGTGAGAACTGAAAAATGTATGGTAAGTACAATACTTGCGACCGTGGGCTAGTTTATGCTGGCTCATCTTCCGGTTATTTGTGTGGTTATTGTGAGTACTTAATGATCATTCTAACGCCTCTGTTGTATTCTATTATGACCTTGTTTGTCAAAGTTTTTTTGTAATTCAAATAACGCTACCAATAAGTTCGCTAAAGTCTTTAAGCCGTCAGTCTCAGCTGTCATTCTAAAATTAAGCAGTCGTTAGTGACGAACAAACATACAAACCTTCACATTTAGAATATTCTTTTAGTAATAAAGCTGAAGAGCTTGTTTGATCGCGCTTTATCTCTGGAACTAAGTGGTACCTACCTAGTTCCAGAGATTAGCGCGGTTTTGAAAAAACATTTTTGCATTTGACAGTCCAATTCTTGAGAAAGTTTATAGGCTGTTTACCATCACATTATGACCCTAAGGAGCCGAGAAAAATGAAAAAAAGGCAGAAAGAACGCCAAGAGAAAAAGGAGCAATAGCGCGGGCATCCAATACGATGCGACGGGCCGGATCGGGGATCAAAAAAATTCACGTGTACAAAGTCGCGAGCAAAAGCCTTTTAGAATATTAATAGGATGGCAAGTTAAACGTTACCTAGTGCAAGCTACTTTTGAGCATCACTGGTCATTGGTAAATTCCTGCCTACTGGCTCCTGCATGTTCATTATCTTTCCAACCTTTGTTCTTGCGTACAATACCTTGATTGGCACGTAAAAGTGTTTGTACAGACCGATAACTGTTATCCCGCATCATCCCACTGCTGGACAAAGGCCCCATGACTTCCAACTCTTTCAATCCAGGGCAAAAGTGGACCACTGGTCATTTAGTTGCTCCAGTTCGTCCCGTCGTCTGCTACGGGGTCTGCCGCGACGCCTTCTGGCTGTGTCTGGCTCCACGTAGACGCTTGGCCCACAGCACATTGGGCATACGGCAGACGTGACCAGCCCATTTCATTCAATAACGTGAATCACGCAATGAATGTTTTTGAACTTTCAAAATGAAGCCATTCCTTCTGTTAGTGTGATACGCAATTATCTCGCTGATGTACACAAGTATGCACTGCAATAATTAAAGCAAGACACTTATCCTTCGTTCGCAATTTAGTTTCCAATTATGTAAACAAATATAAGTAAGTTAAATGAATTATGGATTTACATACTACCAACACCCTCACCACAGCTGCACGGTTACATAAAGAAAATGATTTTGTGAACAGTATCCCCCATGGATGCTCTTATAAATTATATTGTTACAAAATTTAGATACGTACATCATTAAAATAATTACGTTATCATCCGATTCACATATGACTGCAAAATTTCAGATAAATTGGAAACCTGGAAGTGGGTCTTTAACCTGTAAGATTTTATTACAGACAGACACTGGGGCAGGTGAAACAATAATAAGTAGTTTGTAAAAATAAAAGTGGGAAATCGACAAACCAGGCCCACATGGTGGATTACAGCCCACTCCCACTCACAGAGAGAAGGCCTTGTCCCAGCAGTGGGCTGATGATAATCCTTCTTCAGGTCGTTACCACCAAGGCACATAATAATTAGTCCCACAAACCAACTTTCTGAAAAAATCTTACAACGAAACCCTTCGGTTTCTCAGAAATTATTTTGAGAATAATGATTCTCAAAAACATGTTTTTTACTGGGCTTACTTGGAAAATATAAAATTAATCATGTGACACATTTAATTTTACTCTACCAATATTTTTTTTACTTTTTTTGCAAAGCGCCTGGTACTTTGACTCTGCAATCATTTGCTATAAGCTGTGTTGTAGGTAAATAGGGACAGGCGTTTAATTAAAATATTTTGTTTTTTATCCGACTTCAAAAAGAAGGAGGTTATCAATTCGACATGTTTATGTTTTTTTATTGTATGTTCGGTCATAACTCCGTCTTTTAGAGACGGCTTTGCAAAATTCTTTTTTTGTTCGAAAGGGGTGTTTATTCCGAAATCGTCCCATTTAAATTTCTTAAAGATCTAATGATGCGTTTCGAAGACAGGCAACGGAACTCTTCAAAAAATTACTGCAAATCAACCGCGATTGCTACTATCGCATAAATATGCATTGTTTTGACCCCAAGGATGATGAAATTTCGAATTACTACGTTTTGTACGTTTCGTTTCTTAGGTACCTACTTTATCTAAAAAGTGAAAATTTTAAAATATTTAAGATATCCAAAGCCACTGCCTTCCGAAATTAAAGTTATTTTTCATTATGTAGTGTTTTTTTCGGAAGTCTGTTGTTTTCTTTTAGATAAAGTTTTTTTGTAATAAATGTTTCAAATAACAGCACAAGACTTAATTCTAGCATTTATTCAAACTTGCTAATAAACGTTAAACCTGAAAAGCGCGCGAAAATGCATTTATCTAACTAAGACCGCCATTTTGAACATTTGACATAACACGTAGCGTTCAGAATTCAGAATCATTTGTAGTCAAATTCTATTTACGTTTCACGTAGGCGTCACCTGCTGGAAACGAATGCAAGAATACTCCGTCCCAAATATTTATATTGTCCTAAATATCTTGACGAGTTTGACTGCTGTTTGTTTGTTTAATCAATAAAAGAATGTCTATAAAATAAAATAAATGGTTTGCGTAAATAAAGCCGTGTCATTCGATCGATGTGTGATTCTGTTATTGGGCCACGATTGCCCGATGGGACTAACCCAGAGGTTTGCAATATATGTAATTGTAGATAAACCCACTTTTAAGTCTTTTCATGTTCCTACATCGCGAGCGGGAGCGCCTACATCTCTCATAAGTATGTATTTAGAAAGAAAGCGTTAGCCCACAGGTCGTCTTCACTTTTTTATTTGGAGTGTGGCCTCCACTTATATTTATAAGCTTCTTGGTCTCAACTTGGTGTTAATCTGTGAACGTGCTTACAGTATTAGGTACCTGGACAATAAATATTTTCTATTTTCTAATCACTGTCAACTTAATACGCCGCGCGCCGGGTACAAATTATTCTGGCAATTGGCCGCTACATAACTACTTACAAGATTCCTGATGAAAAAATCGAGTAACACTGTCCCCGATCAGTGAACGAACTTCTTCTTAGCAACAACTTGACGAACGAAGTACCTAGTTACCCAAAAAATAAGAGTGCATTTTTGCATACCTACATCAGCCAAAACCTATTAACTAAAATTTTTTTTTTTTTCCTTTTTGGCAATTGAGCCGATGTCGACTATTCTGCCAGCGTCATGTAGAGACCAAATATAGCCTCAGAATATACGATGACATTGACATGGTTGTAAGATAATTTGGTTTTTCAACAGCTCGTGAAATCAATAATATTTACAACTGATACTTTTAAACTTGATATTAATAATATTTTTGAGTTCTATTTTATTTTGTTTATTTATTGAATATTGTTTGTTTTTTGTTACAGGTATGACAGATCGACCAAGCAAATTTATTCCCGCCGAAAAGTCAAAAGAACTATTTTTTAATTGAAACTAAAACTAGGTACATAAAAAACTAATTTGCATAAATATATAAACATTATTATGTACTGCAATAAACGAAAATAAATGGCATTTCGAAAAGAAATATTAATTAAATAAGTGTTTGTTCAAAAGAGATAGAATAAACTTGAGTGTGGCTGACGGAAAAGGACAGAAGATGTCGCTGGTTGCTCCAAGGAGAGTCCAACTGGACTGGGCGCCTTCGATAATACCATGGTAAGATTCATTGAATATTTTCACTGTTGCAATTTTTAATAGAGCCCTAATAATCTACACTTGGACATTTCAAATTAAATTTAAAAAAAAATGGGATCGTCGTAAATCTTTCACCATTTCTGAACGGAACCAAGTCATATTTAAGTTTATAAGCGGGTCTACGAACTAATACACTCCTAACACTAAATTATGAAAGTTGCTTCCAGTTTCTAGCTGCTAGTTTCTTACATTCGAATAGGCAACTAGCGCCATCTGTCTTTAAAAGATCGCACTCTACTAGACTGAATGCATGCTAAGCCTTTTGCCTGTAAAGGCGAGACTACAAACCACATAAAGTTTCATTTGCAATCTAAAAGCTGTTAGAAACTGGCAAAGTTGGTAGAATATTTGCCTGCCATCTATTGACGGTATATGAAACTTTTCAATTTTCGAACGAGCAGGGTAATGTTATTTATTTTCCATTTTTCGCCTGCCTTTGAGCGTTGGTGAGTCTGATTCCTCATTGTACGCAGTTACGCACGGCTACACATCAAGCTACACATTTCCTGTATAAGATTTCCGTACAAAACGAGATCAGCGTAAACTAGAAATGTATAGCTTGATGTGTAGCCGTGTGTTCATCTGAATACTGTATAACAATACAAAGAGTATATAATGAGAGCACTGAAATTTGAAAACATTGTAAGTGCTACGATCCTCACATACACAAACCATCTAAGCACGAAATCCGTAGTTTCGGCAGCCACTGAAGTTTCGGATATTTCCTACTCCTTATCACCAATGGACATTAAGTACTTCGGGGTCCAATCCGAACTAAGAATTAACACGGTTTGACCGTTGTCCTTACTCCCAATATGGTTTGAATGTCCGGTAAAGTTAGATAAAACAGAGTAGGGTTAATTCACATTACTTTGTGTATTCTTCTCCTTAGCGTATTTGATTTCATCAACACTGCTCTTAAAACGGGGAGGAAACCGCCATATTCTAGAACCAAGATTTTGAAGACATGTGACATCTACCAACCCGCACAGGCCCGCACTGGGCAGTGCGATTGATTACAGCCCACTCCCTCTCACAGAGAGGAGACCTGTATCCCAGCAGTGGTAACATCATAGGCTGATTGTGGGGGTCCATTCCGTTGTACTTTCGGACGGACCCGTGTCTTTGTTGAAGGAATTACGGAGTATTAGGCTCCCTAGTGACACATGCACGTCGGTTGCGAGTACTACACAACTGTCCTTTCTAAAAACCGGGTATCCAAAGACTACAGAACTAAATCAGACGGTAATCGGGTCTTCAGATAAAGTGGGTCAAGGGATATCCTAGTTCCCTATATTAGTACCTGTCCCTAGACATGCGCAGTACGTAACTGGTCTACTTTGTAAAGCTTATTTGGGATCAGGGTTAAAATTTGAAAGTTGGTATTCTGTGAGAGTGTGGGCAGCTTTCTTTGAATTTTGTTGTTATTTAATTTTTTGGGCATAGTCTGCTGAATCTCCACCACAGTGCCGATGCTCCAATCAACGGCGTAACGTGCTTTCTGAGGCACGGATGGGTGTATCTATGTAAAGATGGTCACCCATCCACGGACTAACCGCGGCAAGCGTACATTAGCTTGAGCCCTTTTCTAAAACATTTGACCCTCTGTGTCTCGGAAAATAAGTTAAGCAGCTGGTCCTGCGCCTGATCTCTCTGCGGTCATGTCGGAGTGGCGATGGCGTCCCAGCGGGTTATTGAGTCTGACGAAAGAGTCTGTGCCTGTGCCTGCGCAAACAATTGTTTACTATCAAATCTCCAGCTTAGATGGCTAGTCTTCGCTGAGATTGGCTACCATGGCTGAAATTCAGTATGGAGGATCATACATTTAAATGCAATGTTTTGATTTATTGTTTACATCACATCGCCTCCCATAACATAATAATTATCAACCAATAGCAGCTATCCACGGCCTAGGATCTCCATTTTATTCCTAGCTTACAACACACCCACGACTCTTGTCTAGAAAGCCAAACGCTCACTGTTCTCTTGAATGAGGCTGGCTGCAAAGATTTGAAATAAAAGACTATAATTTTTGGTACAACAATTAGGTATTTACTGTCTGATCTAATAGACGATAGGTCAAATGAAAATAAAATATAAAACTTCATACCATAATAATTCTACATCATCACGATGAAAATATACCTACAAAAAAGTCTTACATCATTCTGCACAAATGTCACCTGTAAACCATACATTGCAGTACCGTGCGGAACCCTAATTTTACACCGCATAGGTCACTAACCTTCTTACAGCGATACCCGCTCACTTCACTGCGTCAACCAGAAAAAAAAACTTGTCCGTCAGCTGAGCGAGCGCGGCCAACTTCATTCAGTTGAAAATGTATCTGTCATGGCTACGCGATCGATGCTAGTCCCCAGTTAAAAATTACTGGAAAACATAAAAAATATGTCGCGGCAAACGCTGAAGGACGTCGCTCGCGCCTTCATAAAACTATAATAATTATATCTGACGTATCGTTACACTAGTAAAGTGTTTATTGTGTGAATTTCGAGCGTATCTAATTTTGTTCCTTGTCAGACGGGACCAGTCGTGAAAATTTTCACGGTGAGTATTTGTGTTTTTTAGCGACGCTCACGTGTGCGTAGGCGGTCATTTTAAAAGATAGCAATGTGTTTTATTTGTAAATATGTGTATTGTATTGAGAAAAAAATGTCTTTTGCTTGAATAAAAATCGATTATAAGTGGGTGGGATTGCTGGGACCTGTCCCTGTCTCACTTGTGTATAACCCGGCAGCGTGTAAGAGTGATGTAACAATGCGACGTCTGCATCACGTCGCAGTCCATTCAAATCGGCCGGGTAACCATATCTGTTCCTTTCTAGCGTAATGTCTTATTAATTTTAGTTATTTTTTTTCGGGATTCTTTCACAGTTTTCTAAGTAAAACTCAAATGAATCACGTTACAAATGTGTTCTATGGGAGTTTGCGCGTCATTCCCGATAGAGAGACCGATAGTTTTGTTCATAAATAGTCGTGTATTTAATCGATAATGAGTGTTCATCTAATCGTACGATACTCGCGTAAGAGCGAAAGTTGCGTGATATTTTTATTATAGGAAAATGTCGCGAGTGCAAAAAGTAATAAATTGTGGATGGTTTTGGCGTCGAATTAATTAATTTGCGGCGAAGGAGTGTCGTATAATACAGGTGTGTCTCTCCACCCTTTAGAAAGAACAATAAAGTACCCGATAAGATTCCAAATACGAGTTTATTGGCTGTTTAATATTACACTTGCCTTGTCCTGTTTGACTGGAACTAAAAATAAAAATAAATGTCAAACTAAAATCAAATGACTGCACGTAAAAAAAATGTTTTAGTTTAAATTACAATCTGAAATAAAATAAGAATGATTGCATTGGAGCCTTTATTTGTTATTTCATTAAGGTAGTAATGTTTGAACAGTTTATAACCAGTAGTTTTTATACAAAGGCATACAATCTGGCCTGTGTATATTTGCTGAAAAATATCGCTTTGAAGACCTTAAGGTCAAAAGGTGACTGCACTGCAGTAAGATGTCTTTGATACTTTTTTCTCCTAAGAAACTATACTAACCATTGATACAGACTGATTCAAAAACTTAAGAGAAAAAATTATCTTTAGAATTTATTGCTACAATTTGTACTTAAAATTTTCTTCATCTTAAAATCTTGAATTTTAGACACATAAACAAAAAAAATAGGAATAAACTTTGATTTATCATCATCTGCCTAGCTTTTTCCCCAACTATGTGGAGAATGGCTTCCAGTATAACAGGTTATAGCTGCATACCAGTATTTGACATGGAGCTACTGCCTATCTGATCTCCACAACCTAGTTACTGAATAATGATACCTGTGGAAAGACTAGTTATGATACTGATAAAGATTTTTTAACGAAGGTTTGTGTTTGTACAAACATTTTTACACATCAGTCATATTTTAAAAACTAGATGAGGTCAGCGTTTCCTATCTGACTACTCTGAGAAGAAAGGCCGAAATAAACTCAGAGGTCACAGTCTATTTTAAAGTCTATCTTGGTCAGATCAGATCAAGACGATGTAGATCGATGTTTGAAATGGTTTTTTCAGGATAGAACCACACAGATTGAGTAGACCAGTCCAGCCAGTTGTCAGAATTTCAGACTTCTAAGTATCTGTAACAAATAAATTAAGCATCTATGAATGACAGTCAGAACCGAATATGTAATAGGTATAGGATAAAATTTTAACCAGTGCGCAAACTGTAACCATGAATTCAGCTTAACATTCTAGACCTCTAGTATAGAAACTTTTCATCGGTTATACAAAAAAAAATCAGCTGTTTCATAGAAAAGTGCAACACCTATGCGTCAAAATGTATTGAAGAGCTGATTTTTTTTATATACTATCCTATATAAACATCAAGCCAGTGACTCATTCAACCCACACTGTGCCTGTGTTGTGGCAGCGTACTTGTGTCCCAGCAGTGGGAACATTATAGGCTGCT